>CM025783.1:23594392-23635794 GCA_014636745.2 Centella asiatica | reverse complement strand
CCCCCCCCCCCCCCCCCCCCTTCTACAAACACTTGAGCTTATTTTGCTCTAACAATGCCCACTACAGCTTATCCCTTGATGGGTTAATTAACTCCTTAATGCTCAATGCTCCTTTTGCACCTTATCCCCTAACGATGTCCCTGATGCAAAATATTTTCTTATGACTGGTTGCTTTGAATTTTTATCCTTTGATTATGCTCTGATGTGTAATTTACATTGTAAGAGGATAATATCCACTGATTTGTTTATTATCCTTTGATGAATAACAATTTACACTGTTGGGGGATAAAACTTAAGACAACTTTCAACTTCATCTGAATTACATATCTACTGATATTTATACAAAATATTCAGTAGTTACAATACAATTATAAACCTAACAATTCTAAGTATTACATATTATCATCAAATGTCATATTCCTAATAAATACTTTAACTAATATAAAAAAAGTAGGAGTTAACTTAACATAAATTAAGAACTATAAAAGTTCTGGAGTTTAAATGATTAAATTAAAACTTATAAATAATGTAATGTTGATTAAATAAGCGTGAATAGTGGTTATAATAAAAAATATTTCAACTTTATTTTAAAGTAAATTAAAAATTTATAATAAAAGCACAAGGCTAATACATTACATTTGAATTATTAAAAATTTTCCAACTTAAATTGAATCCTTAATTATGAGATAGTCTAAAATTAAAACCCATCAAATCTAATACATATGCTTGATTGACCATTTCATAATAAAAAAAATTATACTTTTATAAAGGACATATAAATGACATCTATGTTGGAAATGAGCTCAAGTTTGAATGAGAATTTGATTTCTCATGTGATTGGAAAAGGAGAGTTAAAGCTAAGGGACAAGAGTTTCACTTTGAAATGAGAGGACATGGAGCTCACCATTTATATGGGAGCACTTTTTAGTGTGTTAAGTTGTCATGATAATATTTTACTCCACATGTCCTGCTTGCATGCGCCTGCGTAGGGGTGGGGTGGGGGGGGTGGGGGTGCAAATCCTGGTCCAACCGAGGGCCAAAATTAGTTTGACTCATGTGTGTGCGCGACCTACAGACACGAATGTTAGACCGAAACCTTATGAGCTTGATTCTGATTAACCCGAGTTTTGCTTCTATTC
Organism: Centella asiatica; assembly: GCA_014636745.2. Taxonomy (NCBI): domain Eukaryota; kingdom Viridiplantae; phylum Streptophyta; class Magnoliopsida; order Apiales; family Apiaceae; genus Centella; species Centella asiatica. Next base: position 23,634,655 of record CM025783.1, on the reverse strand, counting down.
GGATCTACCTTTTCTAGTCAAATAGTAATAGTGGAGAGAATTAAAGTTACTATTTTTGAACAGTTTTCCAACTTTGATTTAATGATTTAATTCATGTAACGGCTGAAACGTTTGTAAACGTTTCCAATCAAATGGTTTGTAACGTTTGTACATAATTAAAAGTGCTAACGATTTTCAACATTTTCAAAGGTGTCTCTCCACTCTATAAATAGAGACTTATGTTCCAGGTTTGAGTATCCCAAAATTTTTCTTTCAACTCTTTTCTGAGTTCTTTCCTTTCTCCTCCTTTTCGATGTTCATTATTTTCTTAGTTTTAGTTTGAAGGTGAGATTTCTTCGTGTAAAGTAGTTTTCACAGTCTCCGTTGTATCCTGGAAAATAGTAGCTCTAATTCCTCTAGCACACTTTGTGAGGGAGCTAAACTGTTTTAAGGACAGTGTGGTGGTTATCACGTGCCTCAGATTATTCTTCTTCTTCAATTCGATTCTATTTGTTGTGAATACACTTGGGACTTGGATCAACAATCTTAAAACAGTTTATTTTGATCTTTTAGTGATTTGTGTATTCGTGATGACGACTGATACTACTCGTGTGGATGCTCTGGGGGTTGATGTTCATGCTCCTGCTCCTGCCATTGATGTTCCTAATGTTCCGGCTAGCCATGTGGAGAAGCCGGATAAATTCAACAAAACAACTGCTACCTTGAAGAGGTGGCAACAGAAGATGCTGTTCTACTTGACCACGTTGAACTTGGCTAGGCTCCTCTATTGCCTGAAGGTATTCCTGATGCACCAACACTTGCTGCTTATGAGACTTGGAAACGTCTTGATTTTCTTTGCCGTAATTATATTCTGAATAATATTCATGATTCATTATATAATGTGTATGAGAAATTTAAAATAGCTAAGGATTTATGGGAACTCATGGACCGTAAACATAAATCAGAGGATGCTGGCTCAAAAAAATTTATGGTCGGACGGCTCCTTGATTATGTGATAGTTGATTCCAAGACAGTTGATAGTCAAATGCAAGAGATTCAGCTCATTTTGCATGACATACAAGCAGAGGGGATGATTTTGATTGAAACCTTCCAAGTGGTTGCGGTGATTGAGAAGTTGCCTCTGGGTTGGAAGGATTTCAAGAACTACCTCAAGCACAAGCGCAACAAGATGACCTTGGAGGATTTGATTGTTAGACTTCGCATTGAAGAAGACAACAGGAAGTCCAAATCAATGGCATCTAATGGTGTACAGGCTAAGGTCAGTGTTATGGAGCATGGTAAAGGCGAACTGTTTTAACTATGGCAAACCAGGTCACAGGTCAGCTGATTGCCGCTCTCCCAAGAAGGATCATGAGGCGAACATGGTCAAACAAATCACTAAGGAAGTGGATGACTTAAACCTGGTTGTTGTGGTGACCAAGGTGAACATGGTGGAGTCCAACCCGAAAGAATGGTGGATTGACACTGGCGTGTCCAGGCATATGTGCACCAACAGAAACTACTTCACCACCTTTGAACCAGTCCATGGAGAAGAGATCTACTTGGGGAATGCTGTTGTTGCTACTATTCAAGGTAAAGGAAGTGTGAAACTAAAGATGACTTTGGGGAAGATTCTGACACTCACAGAAGTGCTGTATGTGCCAGAAATTCGTAAGAACCTTGTGTCAGGATTCATGCTGAACAAGAATGGTTTTCGTATTGTATTTGAATCTGATAAGGTTATTTTGTCGAAATCTGGAATGTATGTTGGGAAGGGGTATGCAACCGATGGGTTGTTCAAAATGAATGTAATGACTGTTGTTGAAATGAATGCAAGTACTTCTTTTGCTTATTTGATTGAGTCTTCCAATTTATGGCATGGTAGGCTAGGTTATGTTAATTCTAATTCGATGCGTCAATTAATTAACTTGAACCATATACCAACATTCCAAATCGATTTAGAACAAAAATGTGAAATTTGCGTTGAAGCAAAATTAACGAAGTCATCTTTTCAAATAGTTAAAAGAAGTATCGAACCACTTGAACTAGTTCATAGTGATGTTTGTGATTTGAAATCTGTTCAAACACGTGGTGGTAATAAATATTTTATCACGTTTATTGATGATAACACGAAATATTGCTATGTTTATTTGCTAAAAAGCAAAGATGAAACGTTAGAGAAATTCGTTCTCTACAAAACTAAAGTTGAGAATCAACTTGGTAAAAAGATCAAGAGATTGAGAAGTGATAGAGGTGGCGAGTATGAAGCACCAATTGGTGACTTTTGCACACAACATGGAATTATCCATGAAGTGACATCACCCTATTCACCACAATCTAACGGGGTTGCTGAATGAAACGTTCGCACATTAAAAGAGATGATGAATGTGATGTTGTTAAGTTCAGGGCTACTTCCTAACATGTGGAGAGAAGTCATCTTGTCTAATAACTACCTTTTAAACAGGGTACCCAGAAAGAAAGAAGACAAGACTCCATATTAATTATGGAAAGGAAAAAGACCATTCTACAAACACTTGCGAGTGTGAGGGTGTCTGGCAAAGGTTGTTGTACCTCCGTCAAAGGCAATAAAAATTTGTCCTAAAACTGTGAACTGTATTTTTATCGGCTATGCACATAAACGTAGTGCTTATAGGTTCCTTATGTATGAGTCAAAAATTTCAGATATACATATGAACACGGTAATGGAGTCAAGAAATGCATCTTTCTTTGAAAATGTATTTCCTTGTAAGTCCAATGATAGATCAAGGTTGTTGAACCAACCTGATGAAGAAATTCAGGATTCGGTCGAAGTTCAAGATGTTGAGCCAAGACGAATCAAGAGGCTAAGGGTAGAAAAATCATATGGTGATGATTTTGTAACGTACCTACTCGAGAAGGAACCACTAACTTATGCAGAGGCAATGATTTCCTCCGATGGACCTTTTTGGAAAGAAGCCATAAAGAGTGAGATTGATTCTATTATGTAGAATCATACTTGGGAGCTAGTGGATCTCCCACATAGAAGTAAACCTTTAGGATCTAAATGGATCTTTAAAAGGAAACTAAAACTAGATGGTTCCATTGACAAGTACAAGGACAAACTTGTAATCAAAGGATATAAGCAGCAAGAAGTCTTAGATTACTTTGATACATATTCTCCTGTGACGAGAATAAATTCCATAAGGTTGATACTTGCTATTATATCCTTAAGGAATTTGGAGATACATCATATTGTTTGTAACGTTTGTACAGAATTAAAAGTGTTAACGGTTTTCAGCATTTTCAAAGGTGTTTTTCTCTATAAATAGAGACTCATGTTCTAGGTTTGAGTATCCTAAAAATTTTCTTTCAACTCTTTTCTGAGTTCCTTCCTTTCTCCTCCTTTTTGGTGTTCATTATTTTCTTAGTTCTAGTTCGAAGGTGAGATTGCTTCTTGCAAAGTAGTTCTCACAGTCTCTGTTGTATTCTGAAAAACAAAAAATGATTATGTCATTTTATGTGTATATGTAGACGATATACTCATTGTTGGTAGTAGTGACAAATTGATTAAATCTACTAAAGATATGTTGAATTTAAAGTTTGACATGAAAGATATGGGTCTTGCTGACGTGATTTTAGGGGTTAAAATCATAAGGACACTAGATGGTTTGGTGTTGAGTCAAGCTCACTACATAGACAAGATTCTTGATAAGTTTAACAAAAATGACTCTGGAGTTGCAAGAACACCATTAGATAGTAATGCTCATTTGTACAAAAATCTTGGAGAGGGTATTTCTCAAGTAGAATACACTCGGGTTATTGGGAGTTTAATATATCTAATGAGTTGTACGCGACTAGATATTGCTTACGTTGTAAGCAAGTTGAGTTCATATATGAGTAATCCCAGTGCCAAACATTGGATTGTTATAACTAGAGTACTGAGGTACCTAAGGCATACTCATGATCATGGATTGCATTATACCAGATATCCATCTGTGTTAGAAGGTTACACAAATGTGAATTGGATATCTGATATAAAAGACTCGCATTGCACAAGTGGCTATGTGTTTACACTAGCCGGAGCTGTTGTGTCATGGAAATCCTTGAAACAAACTATAATAGCCAGATCCACAATGGAATTCGAGTTTGTCTCTTTGGATAAATGTGGTGAGGAGGCTGAATGGCTACGCCATTTTTTAGAGGATATTCCAAAATGGGAAAGACCTGTGCCGCCTATTAGTATACATTGTGACAGTAAATCAACAATTGGAAGGGTACAGAGTACTATGTACAATGGTAAGTCGAGACACATTTGTCGTCGACATAATACCATTAAACCATTGATCTTAACTGGAATTATCTCAATTGACTATGTGAAGTCAAAAGATAATCTTGCAGATCCGCTAACCAAAGGGTTAACTAAAGAGGCAGTTGAGAGATTGACAAGATGAATGGGTGTTAAGCCTGTGAAACAATAAAGGTTTTATGAAAGAAAACCTAACCTAGTTGACTGGAGATCCCAAGATCTAGGTTCAAAGGGACAACCTACTTGTAAGACTTAGTGTAGTCACTGTGGGGGTAACCTTAGCTCATTCCTATCATCGAACAGTGGTAAGATAGATAAGGATAACAAACGATTGCTTTAATGATACTTAAGTGAGTAATGTCATTTACTCTAGACTTAAGAAGTCACCTATGTGAGAGAGAAGTGGGGCTGCTTCAAAGGAGAACAGTTAAGGCTCAGGTTTTTAGAAACTCTTGCAGAACCAGGACGTGTCCATGGCCAAAATGGACAAAACCGACAGAACGAAACAACATAGAAATGGTTCTTGTATATTGTGTGTAGGTTCTTTACACAATAAAGTTGGACAGTTCAAGGACATCATGTCTACTGGACAACTAGTAGAGCAAACATGCTTTACAAGGAGGGAAGTTCAAAGGGTAACACTTACTTTCTCTATTCAGGAATCAGTTGATGAACACCATCATCGTTTATTCGAAACAACATCTCATTCATGTAGGGGATTGTTGGAAATGAGCTCAAGTTTGAATGAGAACTTGGTTTCTCATGTGATTGAAAAAGAAGAGTTAAAGCTAAGGGACAAGAGTCTCACTTTGGAAATAAGAGGACATGGAGCTCACCATTTATATAGGAACACTTTTTAGTGGGTTAAGTTGTCATGACAATATTTTACTCCACATGTCCGCTCACGTGTGCCTGCGCAGGGGGGGGGGGGGGGTGCAAATCCTGGTCCAACCGAGTGCCAAAATTAGTTTGACTCACATGTGTGCGCGACCTGCAGACATAAATGCTGGATCGAAACCTTACGGGCCTGATCAACCCGAGTTTTACTTCTATTCGGATCTGTCAAATAGTAATAGTGAAGAGAATTAAAGTTGACTATTTTTTAACAGTTTTCCAGCTTTGATTTAATGATTTAATTCGTGTAACGGCTAAAATGTTTATAACATTTGTAACTTTAATACGTGTAATGGCTAAAACATTTGTAAACGTTTCCAATCAAATGGTTTGTAACATTTGTACAAAATTAAAAGTGCTAACTGTTTTTAGCATTTTCAAAGGTGTCTCTCCACTCTATAAATAGATACTCATATTCCAGGTTTGAGTATCCCAAAAATTTTCCTTCAACTCTTTTCTGAGTTCCTTCCTTTTTCCTCCTTTTTGGTATTCATTATTTTCTTAGTTTCAGTTCAAAGGTGAGATTGTTTCGTGCAAAGTAGTTTTTATAGTCTCCATTGTATCCTAAGAAACAGTAACTCAAATTCCTCCAGCACACTTTGTGAGGGGGCTAAATTATTTTATGGACAGCGTGGTGGTTATCACATTTCTCGGATTATTCTTCTTTTTCAATTTGGTTATGTTTGTTGTGAATACACTTGAGACTTGGATAAACAATCTATTAGGCACATAGCCTAATTTAACTATTTGTAGTCAACTGACGTAGCTAACTTAGTATAGCGTATACTCTTGATCATACATATGCAACACAAAGTTTTAAATTTGCAGGGTTTAGTAATGCTAGTCTACACACGTCTAACATTATTCCATACTTAAATATCAATTTTGAGTAATTAAGAATAAATATTAACTTAACAAGGTATATTCACAAATATAATTGAAAAAGATTTAATTGAAATATACATCTCAATTAAATATAAATAGTAACTTTATAGTCGAAACTAGGTTTGTTTGAGTATAATCTCTTTCGTGCATACAAAAAATAATAAATATATGTTTGAAATAAATAATAATTTGTGTACTTGCAAAAGATCCCTTTGAATATAAGTATAGTTTCAAAAACTAAGTTTAACATATAAGCATGAGTCATTAGAAATATGCTCCATAATTATTATAAGTATATATAATCTCTATTATTGCAAATAAAAAATAATAAAATATACGCAAAAAATAATATTTTGGATACTTGTAAAATCACTTACAACGAAACAATTATATTATGTGCTGAAGAAATATAAGCATATCACATGTGCATGGTATGTGCTCACTAATTATTTTCTATAAGTGGCTCCTTGTTATTTCTCTTTCTTCTCAATATAACTGATTATCCATACTTTTCTTAGATTGATGTCAGTCAGTCATCTCTCTCTCTTATTTACGGATAAGCTATTACGCAATATATCACAAACGCATAATTTATCGTGTAATAGACAGAAGATATTGTTCTCACAGATACATGTATTGGATTATTATTGTAGATGAAAATAGCTAGATGAATAAAGTTTGAATCTTTAGGTAAATAATTGAGCAATTACTGTGAAGCAAGTAAATAATTAAGATTGTAAATTAATATAACGAAATCTTCTAGGATTTACGGTTCACCACAATGCAATTCAATGAGATGGCTGTAAACTTTTGAGGGTGATCTATTCTAAATAGTTATTACTTTTCTTCAAAACGCAATAACTGTGCTTCAACCAATTAGATTTCTACTTTTGTTAACCACCTAATTAATTAAAACCCCTTAAGAACAATGATAGTCATGATTCCTCGAGAGACTAATTCCATTTTCATAGTAATTAAAACTCAAGTTCAATTTTAGTTTCTCCACTTGGCCTTCCAGTTATTTGTCTATTGTCTAATATTGTGTAAACTAGTCTTTCACCTATATTCACAAACATTAATCCCCGTAAAATTGAACGAAAAGTATAATAATCATTTTGCAAGATGTAAGTCAATAACTATTCCATTAGAATTATCATGGGATCCCCTTAATCCTAAAATTAAGAAATTAGCCAAGCATGACTAAGAGACAAGCTATTAAACAATTAAAAACAATCATTCAATCAATAAAGAAATAAAAAGGAGTTAAGAAGAACTCTTTTCAATTTAATCCCCACAGTTGAATTGCACAAGAAGAACTTGAAAACGTAGCAAAGCTTTGGCAAAATCCCAAACTTTGAATATCTTAATTACAAAGTAAAAACTAGAGATGCTAATGAAAATCTAACGCTAAAATAGTGTCTTAATGTTGTATTTATAGTGAAACATGGCTAAAAAGTCACACAAAGTTGAACCAAAATAGGAAAAAAAACTAAAATTCGAACATCTGACTTGATCGATGCACGACCGTGCATAATCTGCACAGCCTGGCCGTGCACAACCCTTGCAAAGTATATTTCAAATCTGAAAGTTACACGACCGTGCACTTCTATACAACCTGCCTGTGCAAGGCTCTGAAAACTATATTTTCACTTCATAAGCGCACGGTCGTGCAATTATGCACACCCTGGTCATGCAATTATACACACCCTAGTCCTGCATTGGCTTTGCAACTTAGATTTTGCTCCTCTTTCATGTCCTACCTTGGCACTTGCTCATCAATCACTCTTGTACATCCAATATAAGTCTAAAACAAAGTCCTACAAGCACAAAACAAGCAAAAAAGACCAAGCATAACATTCATTGGATAGAATTAAAGCAATATAAACACATTTAGGACATGAAACTTATAAAATTTGATCAATTCATCATCAAACTATTAACAATAAAGGTATGAAACCACACTCATCATCAACTGTCTTTCTTTTTATCTGTTTTAGATGGTTATATCAATCTTGTGAAAATTATGAAAAAAATGAAAATAGAACTAGTTATTTATAAAGAAAGTTTCTTATAATTGCATAAGTCATCAAGTAAATTCTATTTGCATACTAAATGCTTTAAGTAAATTTGTTTACATGCTATTAATTTAATATAAAAAAGAATTCAAATGGGAAAATCGTAAACTTAGAAAAAATTGGTAATTATATTACACAAATATATAAGTAAAAGAGAAATTAATAATATAACTAAAAGAACAATTATCTACTGAATTTTCATTTTCTCAATAAATGCGCATTTTCTAGAATTTTGATATGGTTCTGAAACTGACTGCTATCTGAAAGCAAATTAACACATGAATTACCTCACCACCACACTCCAGAAGATAAAAAGCAAGTAGAAAATGTGAAAGAAAGCTACCTCTTCCCTCCATAATACTATTATCTCCGTATCTTAGAAATATTCATATTTATTAATAAATAATTTTAATATTGTCATTTTATAATTAATATTGATGTAAAACCAGTTACATATCATTTTCAATAATAAATATGACATAAATATAAAACTAAATTTGTGCATTGGATATAAAGGTAACTTAGAAAAATACACTTTTAAATTCTGCTTAAATATTTTGTACGGAAATTATTTTCAAATAAATGATGATATAAGAATATGATATTTCGTATAAAACTGGACGGAGGGGGTAATCCTTTTAGATTTTCATAGATGTTCATAGATGATTATAGATTAATTGCAATTATCATATGATATTTGTTTTCTTGGATGTCATAGTTATTACGAGTGAATATTGACCGTTAATATAAATTAAACTCTCATATTCTCTGTCAATATAAAAAAGAGTTAATATCAGATTACTAAAGCATAAATATCCACCGGTATCATATAAGATAATTGTTAATTATATAAAAATATGTCTTGATCCACAATATAATATTATTAATTATGAGTTACACAAATTAAAATATTTGTTACATCTAAAACATATAAAAATGATTAACATAACAAAAGTTTAGAAACTAAAGTAAAAGGTCGAACTTAAAAACAGACAGAGGGAGTAATTTTTTATTTTTATTATTTAAGTGTCAAGATCGAGCATCATATTTTAGTCCAATGGATGTGTACGAACAAGTACGTACGTCTTGTTGATATTGAACGTTCGAACTTTTAAAACCCTACGTCCAGATTAATTTTTGAGAAATGATATTTCCACCAGATAAATTAATATTATCTTCGTAAGATTTATTATATATGAGTAAGAATTTTATTAACTCTTCATGTGAGAAGAGTTTTATAAAAATAGCAATTGTATATGTAAAAATATTATTTCTCTAATTTTATATTCCGTGCTCCGATTATTGTACTATGTAATTCGTAAATTAAAGAAAAAAATAGAGTGACATAAAAAATTTAATATTTTTTTTGTATTAACTTTCATACGATAAATATCTATTGTTTCATTAAAATATTCAATGATATTTTAATATATATTAATATACAAAATACAACTTTAATAAGCAAAATTTTCATTGATTTCGCTTTAATCTATTGGGTTTCACAACCAAATTTGAATTGAGTTCAATCACTCGTCTCCATCTCTCCCCTCTTTTCTCGCTTTGTTCTTATAATAATATGTTTTATAATATTCTTAAACATCTTTTCTTTTTCATTATTTTTTCTTTTTTACTTTTGAAACCTTATTTCAATAACAAAGAAAATGTATAGTACTAGCTTGAAATTTTTGTACATAAAATGGGTAATTTATAACAATTTATTTATTTATAATTACTCTAATTAAATATATATTTAATTAATGATTAATATTATAAATGATTTAATCATTGATAAGTTACGATAAATTACATTATTTTTGTAATTACATTAAGTTCATTATTTTGTTAAAATTAAATATTTTTAATTAAAAATTAATTTAATTATGATTAAGTAATCATAATAATTTAATTAAAACTCTATTTGTGGACAAACTTATTCCCAATTTATAAGTAACTATCATAAATTAAAATAATATTGTATAAAATAGATGCTTAATACCCCACCCAATGCACAAACAAATAGATTCACATATGACATGTGACATATCAAACAATTATATGGTGTCCATGTTGCAGACTGCGGAGGAGTGTGGCACTCGGGTGCTGTGAAAACAACTAGGATTGATTCATAAGTGTTTTTTTTTCTTTTTTCAGACTCATGCATCTAGTAATAAAAATTTTATGTAATACTTTTTATTAAATTATAATAAGAGATGAAACTTCCCCAAAAATTATTTAACTCGTTCTATTTCAAGCTCATCTAAAAATCACCAGAATTTTAAAGTTATTCTTGGTGGGGTGGGTTTGCGGGAGGGTGGGTCGGGGGTTAACGAATGACTGGGCAGTAGTTTAAGGACATCAAACTCAAACAAATCAGATTTCAAAGTATATTATAAAATGCATGTTTGTCATTTTCAAAAAAAATAAAATAAAATAAAAATAAAACTCCAGAAATAATTAACCTACATACATTTCATATTTAGAACTTTGCCTTTAGCCATTATAAATGTACACACTTTTATGCTTTCATCACGGGTGTCAATTTGGTCTTGAATATCTTGAGGTTGTATTTAGATTGATAGAATAGAATAAGGGGCGGGTAGATTAAAAATTAAAAGAAATTCAATGAAAAGTAGTGATGGAGAGAAACAATAGGAAGAATTACAATGAAGAAAAAGGAATGGATCGTTCTTTTTTCTTACTCATGAAATAAAATTATGTACAAGAGAAATAGTTTATTCCACCACCATATTTTATAAACACCATAAATTTTTTGATCTCCTAGGCTGGTTTAGATTGAATAAATGAAATGAGAGGGATAATAGATCAAAAATTAAAAGGAATTTAATGAAAATTAGTGGTAGAATAAGTAATGAGGAGAAATGAAAAGGAGAATCACAATAAAAAAAAAAGCATGAATCATTTATCTTCCTTACACATGAAATGAAATTACATACGAGAGGAATGATTCATTTTACCACCATTTTTCATATGTACTATAAAATTTTGTTATCTCTTATAGTAATTACACACAGGTCAAATTCATTCTGCCTCTTATTTCATTCCCCAAATTCAAACGCAACTATATAGTAATTACACATTTATCAAATTCATTTTCTCTCATTTTATTCTCTTAATCCAAACACAACCTGAGGTTTATTAATCTTACTTTTTTTTTTCTGAGGATTCTTTTTGTTTTATGTCACCTGTCACGCTCCGGTCAAAAACACTTCTTTTCCACTATATATTCAGAACATTAATTAATAAGAATCAAGCTGTAAAATAAATAATAAAAGAACCCAATAAAATTTGTTAAATCCAGTTTTAAAACTTGAAATTGTGTGTAGGGCGCGTGCGCATATATACACATATATTTATATACACACACATGTACTATTATTTATTGTTTAAGTAGTAATAAACTTATTCCCTTAAACAAAATCTTGAGTTTAAGTCTTGTGAATGGAAAAATAAGTACCGAAGAAGTTATTCTCTATGTGAAGTTCGACCCGACTCGAATTTAAATCAGTCGGAGTTCAAATGGAATAACATATATTGGATAATTTAACTATAGACTAGTTTGTATGTACGTATATAACACAAGTCTGTTTTTTTAGGTAATTCTAAGTGAATTATAATTTTATAGATATTTTTATTTGCAATGTTTTTATATATGTAATTAATTATATGTATAAGATAATATTTTTTAAATTATTTGTACTAAACATGAAAACTGAAATTTATTAAAAGTCCAAATTAAATAGTGAGTAATTGATTAAACAGAATCAATTATATACATTAAATATATTTTATCAATTAATATATGATAACAAATAGATGTGTGTACATATACGCGTGCACGAAAATGCCTGTATACATGTATCTTCAGTTAATACACACAGGATTAGGAAAAAAAGGTATCATCAATTGAAGAGAAATACTCCTATGCAAATAATGTAATAGATGTCCCTCTACTAGCCATATATTTATATTAATTCTTTTATAATTTTCTGTCTTAGTATGCCATGAGAACAATTTACCACCCACTACAAATTTATCACTAAAAAAGTGAAAAGGATTAGTTAAAAAATAGCTAGCACTTCAATTATTTTCCCTCTTAAAACACACAATTAGGCACGGATGGTGCAACACCACATGCATGGTCTATGAGCCTTGCAATCTTGTGGTATGTCGGAGAATTACGAATTACTTTCCCATAAAAATCCCATTTATTCACTCATACATCCATTCTTTTCACTCATATACATACACCACTCTCCACTTTCATAGCTTTTGTCCATAATTCATTGTCACCTAAATTCCATGGTCCCATACCTACCTACTTGGTTCTCACACATCACATTATCACTAACCTTTATATCAAGCAAAGTATGGAAAAAAAATAATAAAATAAGAAAAACATAGCAAAAGAGATACAATGATAGAGGAAAATAAAAAGACGGAAATATAAAATAATAGTTAAATATATGTAAATGAATTATTGGTAGAAAAGATGAAAACATGATCCATATTAGAGATTGAGTGAAACTAGTTTATTGTGTATTTTAGTGTAGTGTAGGTGGCTCATGGCTGTGCCCACTTCTTCTTGTCCAGTGCTTTTTTATATGTTTTCTTGAATGTTATTATTCTTCTACTAACAATAATGTTGATTTTTGAAACAATTGGGGGTCGCTCTTTTGCCATTTTTTTTTTGAGAATACAAGTAGGAGAGAGATTGAAAACAAAAAGGGTTGGCTAGATTCTGTAAAATCATACCTACGACAGATACATTGAGAGATATATATAGAGTGGACAAAATAAAGTTGGTTAGTGATCGTCTTTGTAGGATGGGTAATAATAATATGCTTTCTTATCTTGTACTGTGTCATGTGTATGTATAAGTGGCTGGTTCTCAGTTATTTGAAAATATTTTGAAAATATTTTCAGAACTGTGAGGAATATGGAAAGTGTACTAGGTCCACTTGCCCACTATTGTATTCTCTACTGTTTCTTTCTCTGACTTGTCTTTCCATTTCTTTCTTGGAATCAAGTAAAATTGATATTGTAATGGTTATCATCTCAATAATTGTTTTATGGTTCTGTGTCTTCGATTATGCCAGAGACAAATGGTACTGTAATTCTTATGTTCAACTTTGGTGGGGTGGGGTGGGGTGGGGTGGTGAGGGGTTGTGGGGGAGGAGGGGTGCCAGTCTTCTTCCATACAGAGTCCACAGTGAAGCGCACAAAGGTGTGTTCTGGGAATCTGAATGCTGCTGGTCTTCCATTATATCTTCCAACTTATGAGGGCCAAATAATTATCTTTAATTGCGAATATATTCAATTGATATTTGTCATATCCTTTATCCTTAAATGGTTGGATATGCATTAACTAGACGTGAAGCTAATCCCAAAGACGCTTCACTACCCAAAGTACATGGTTCTGATTCTACAAGTGAAGTCTATTGGTATTTGTCTACAATGATATATATCTGCCATTGATTTGTTGTTGTCTTCATATAATAGGAACCATCAAATGTTGCTAGCTAGCTGCTTACAAACTTCATTTGTTCTAATCTTTAAATTCGGCATATTGTTGAGCAAAAATTACATCTCACACAGACGTATTAATAGGTAACAATTTGGATAGATGTGTAAACTTGTGAAATTACTAGTAGTTTCTATTGAAAGACCAAGCTTTGAGTTTACACGTGCCTTACTCCCCACTATATACCTCAAAGTTAATGGATTTGGAATTAGGTACAATTGCATACAGACACATCATATATGTCTAAACAATGAATTGCTAATAACGCTGAAAACTATAGGATAAAAATATTCATGATATATAAGATTATTTCTTTTGACCACTATGCTGCTTCATTTGTCCTCTCAGGCAATTTAAGCCCTTCCAAATGTTCCATGGCTTCGTTCGTTATCGCTCTGTTCGTCTGTGCATGCGTGGGTGCTTCTGCTCACCTACTCGTGCATGCGAGCATTCATGTTAAAGAGAGATTCAAAAATTTTATATATTAAAAAAAACAGAAAGAAAAAATAAAATATTAGTGCATTCTAATTAATGCCAAATAAAAATCACTTTTCTTTAACATCAGAAGAGGCTGCAAAAAATCACCAATCAATTCATGTAATCATAAACCTAGCAACTGTCTTTAGGTTTCCCACATGGTAGTTCTTAATTTTCCAGCTTTGTTCAATTAGATTAAAATGTCTTATCACTCCTATCTTCGTCCGAGTGTCTAGTTGTACTTCTAAACTGAAAAGTCCATGGTATGTTCTTCTCATTCAAAATCTGCCATTAATTTAATATATGTTTTACTTCTTAGTTCTCAGTCATCCCTTAGTACGAACAAGTATATAGAGTACTTGGACAAGTGACTCAGCAAAGAACCACTCTGGGCTCCAAATACAATTTATGTTTTCTTAAAATCCAGCTCAGACAAGTGCAAAGAAGAAACTTAGCATTTTTATGATAGGAGAGATGTCATGATAGAACATATTAAGATTTAAATGAACCAAGGCATCTAACAACTTGACAATTGATTTAAAATAAGAGATACAATTTGAATTTTGAGGTCATGCAATGACAAAGTTAAAGTTAAATGGACAAAAGTTCATATTGTTATTGCTAATGCAGTGAATGTGATCCGATAATGCTATGAAAACTACGTAATATTAATTGCAAGTTATATGACATTCCTAACTTTCATCCGTCATCCGTCATCAATTTCAATATTATTATTGCCATCATTTGACATCAAAGTAAGTATGTATCTCTTCTTTTAGAATTGAGAGAATATTTGAGTTTAGCAAAAACAAGGTATAATAAAACATCTGAACCTGGAAAATCCAGGAATGCCAACAATATCTCTACGCTTCACAACAGCATGAAGCTCCAAAAACTCAGGTTCATCCAAATGAGTTTTACTGCAACGTTCACAAAAAACTTTAGCAACTGCTACTTTGTGAAGCTAATTAAGTAAATAAATTATAAGGGAAGAATTGTGAAGAAATAATTAAAATATGACAGGGTCATTAAGAATGCAATAGAACAGCCTCTAGCCCCATCTATAATTAGGGACTCATTTGTTTAAGAAACAAATAGTTTAAATTCATTCTAGAGACAAAGATACTTTGTTATCATTTTCGCACGGGGAGAATAAAAATAATTATTTATAGTTGTGGTGGTAGCATCCATGAGGAGCATGTCTCATCATCGCATACCTTCTCCATAGGGCAGTTGCATATGAAAATCACCTATATTCATCAGAATATGCACATCAATGCTTTTAAGTTTTAACTTATACATCAAACGTTGGTTAGAATGTCCTAAATAATCAATATTCAGCAAATTCGAACTGAAGCCTTTACCAAAAATTTAATGCATATGGTTGACAGTCTTCCTTCAAATTGTATGCCTAAGTTCTACGATTAAACATGGAAATGGAGATAACATAGAACTAGATATTGAACAAATTCTACACCAGGCAAGACCCAAGTGCAAGTCGCTCAAGGCTGTTCCACTTGTATAATGATCAGTAAGTTAATATTATGTTACATGTTAATATGTTTGCACCCGAATGAGTTACAGGTCTATGGTATTCATGACTTCCACTGAACAATAGTTATCTTTGAAGATTCTTGACCAAAGACGATCGCTTGTGAAGAATGTTAGTTACAGTTGGTTAGCTATTAGAAAAGCTTGATTAGAGTTGCTTTGACTAGGATGATAGAGGGGGCTCCGATTGAGGTTGGAGAGTTTCCATATGAGAGTGAAATGGGGAAAGTCAATTGCGACAGGCATTGATGATTTCTAAAGCACAGAACCTGGACAGTTCCAGAAGGTATGAGGACCAGCGTTTGGACAGATCAATAGTGTGGAGATATGCCACATGAAGGCTACTCAATCAGAAGGTCAATTTTGAGGAGGACATGGACCATCAAACTATCTCAATAGAATGGTGTTTGTTATTATATTAAGTATATATATATATACACTGATAAATGATCCATAAAAAGGATTAGCAGATAGCTATGGCTACCATTTGATCTACTCAATCTATCCCAGCAGTCCATCTGGATGGATGGTGGAGCCTTAAATCTCATTAAAAAGTTCTGCTACAGTGCTACAAGGTGTGGCAGAATACTATGTTCTGCTACACAGTGTGGCGGAATACTATGTTCTGCTACACAATGTAACGGAATGCCTATGACCAATTTAACGTAACACATTTTATATATTTTAAGTAGCGCAATTACTGAATGGCACGTGTGCATATTTGAGTAGCCTAAAGCCACTTTAGGCACAACAGCCTATAGTACACCAGTACCTATCGCTGCAACAGAGCCGAGCCGAGCCTACTCGAACTTGTTCAATAATCGAGCCAGGCGAGACAAACATGCTTTTCTTAATGAACACAAAATTCAAGATCAGCTCGTTTAAGCAATTGAAAAGCCGACTACTATAAATGAACTGACGAGAACCTAAATACTCAAACGAACAAAAAAACATGTTCAAGATCAGCACATTAGCTATAAACAATGCTAATAAACCAAATGGAACAAACAAACAACACAATTCGTTTACAGCTCTACTAGTAGCACAATTTAACATTTAAGTAACACATGTAAATTATAGTAGAACAATTGAACATCTAAGTAGCACAGGATCATGGTAACACATGCACCAAACTAAAATGCAGTACTCAACTGTTGGGAGCACTGCCCCCGTAAGGGCCTGACCGAAATGCGGTCTGGATTAATCGAGATAACTCGGATACCGGACAAGAAGTATCCAAAACAAAAGAAGTATCCAAAACAAAAAAAATGCAGTACTCAAATATACATATCTGCTATTCAGTAATAGTGCTACTCCAATACACTGTATCTGTCCCAAAACGAGTGAGAAGTACAACTTGAACTCTTTTTGAGGTAAAACAATTTTAAGAATTGAGCTTCCCATTGTATTCCTTAGAAGCAGAACAAGTATAAAACTCAATGAATACCTTTAGTTGGCATACATGTTTGCTTGTGTGTCCTTTCTAACAGTTAATTTTTTTTTACTTCACCGATACTTTTTGCCACCTAATTCTCATCTGGATTTCCTGATTGTCGGTTAGTTTCTTCATTCTTGCTTTTTAATTCTTCCTCTTTTAGTTGTCTTAATTCTTCTTGCTCAAGTTTGTTGTTTTGCATATCAATTCAATTGTTTTTAGATTTTCCCGTATTGATTCAGTGATTGAACACTTCATGAGTTTACACTTATGGGTTTTTCTTGGTTCTGTTTGTTGAATCTGTGACGATTGTTTCATTTTCCGTTTTTGCTAATTTATATGAGTGGGGAATGGGGTGAGGATATGTGTTGTTCAAGTATGATTAACTGTGCTTACCTTTCATGGTGGCATCCCAGAAAGAACAGAAGAACAAACTCATCCAAAGAACAACAATTCCCTACCAGAATTTCTGAGTAATAATGTTTGGAAGTTGTTAAAAGGTATGAGAAGCTCTATGAGTTGTTATTGATGAATATGTTGTCCAAAAAAGTATTTGTTCAATATATATATTGATAGTACTTGGTATAATCTTTACCACTTTTCATCTATTTCTTCTAGATTTAAATAAACTCACAGAAGAAATCTGTACGTATTAGTAAGCCCCTGCCTTTTAGTCTGAAAATAATTGAATTGACACATTTATGCTAGCTTTCATGTCTTCAAAATCATGAGTTTACAATTTGAGGACTATAAACCCACATATTCATATAGTGTACTTTTTTGCATCAATGTGTTT
Source organism: Centella asiatica (assembly GCA_014636745.2). Taxonomy (NCBI): domain Eukaryota; kingdom Viridiplantae; phylum Streptophyta; class Magnoliopsida; order Apiales; family Apiaceae; genus Centella; species Centella asiatica. Next base: position 23,616,736 of record CM025783.1, on the reverse strand, counting down.
TGGAAGTATTCGTTTTTGGAATTTAATTTCTGTTCTTGTTATCTGAATCTCTGGGAGATTCTTATTGAATTCAATTTTTGGGATGTTTCCTGTTTGTCTTTGTGATCTCTTCTTATGAAATTGTTTGTGTTACACATATGATGTATAATTGCATTATATTTCTTAATGTTGCAAAGCCTACAGAATTAAAATTACAGGAAGGGAATATATCTATTGTAATTTGACAATCGAGTTTTTGGCAAAAACACATAAAATTACAAGTGGTTGATTATAAAGAGTCAAATTATATTGTTCATTTACCTTTTGGAGTTTCAATTTCAACTTGTTGAACAAAGAAAGTCGAGTTTATCACATTGTATAAGATGTATCTAAGCAAAATGGTCTATTGTGTATTTTGAACTCTATCAAATACTTCAAGATGGTGAATCTCCACTGAGGTCAAGGTTAGAAGCTTCCTTCACTCATCAATAAGGAAAAGGTTGCTCTCACAGGAAGTCAAAGACATCAAATATCAACATCAAGAACACCTTTAACCAAATCTGAAACAAGAAGAAGCATATAGCACAAAAAACACAAAAGACAAATAAAAATGCTGAAACAATATACACAAATTAGCAGATAACTAAATAAGCAGAAACTTTAAGAATTTGCTGAAAATTCATAGATATTATACAAATGATATTCTACTTGTGAAAAATTATATTAATTGATGTCATAAGTTTTGATTTGACCTTGGATTTTTATCAGGACAGGAGTAGAGTGAGAAACAAACTGCACAAACTTTAGTATCCAGAAAAACAAGGACAGGGACTACATATTGTAACAACGGATAAGGATTAAAGAGTTTATAAATCTTCATATACGAGAACAGTATGAAAATGAAAATGATTCCATAACACTGATAAAATGAGCCACACTAACTCTTATGTAGTTTCAAACCAAGTGCATTATCAGGATATATAAAGAATTAATCATTACTTCAAGTACACATCCAATTGTTGTTTAACTATGTATGAGTGGTGTTGTTAAATTGTACCTGTTAGAATCATACTCAGATGAATATTTGTGATGCACCTTTGGACAGCAAATTGGGGTTCTCAACACAAAGAGACAACAGATCAAGGAGAGTATAACTGCTTTACTATTTAGCACATCTAGAGCAATCACTTATGCAGACAAGGTATGGAGAAGCTTTCGTAAGGAATACCTACTTATATTTGTTTCATAATTCTTTTATCGCAGAGAATTCCAACATCATGAAAATGACTATATCTATAACCAAGACCATTAGTAACTCTGCTGCCTATTGATTGCATCAATGAAAATATTGCACGTGTTTATGTGCATAGAATTGCATACGTGAACAGATCTGTGCTTTTTCAACTTTGTAACTGGTTATGCTCTCGACCATGGTTATTATTGGTGGTGTCTTATTTGTAAAGTTAAAGCTGCATTACAAGTCATGAAATTGGACTAATTTTACTCCATCCTTTCCAAAAGTAGAGAGATACATTTTCGGTTCACAAAAAATAGGTTTACGAAATTCTATAATTTAAAATTGAAGTGAAATTTTTTATTTTTAATAACTTTGAAGTGAAGTATCATGAAGTAAATGAAAATTACTCTTAAAAACAAATTTTAATATTTTATTTTCTTATAAATTCATATCACAAATGAAATTATAGGATTTACAAATAGCACTACATTAAAAGAGAAATGTATCCCTGATTTTCCAATGGAGGGAGTAGCACTTATAGTTGCATACATGAAAATCTCTTCGAAAAACTAGAACATTCTATGTAAATGTATGGTTTGGAATTATGACCAGCAGCTACACGTATGAAAATAGTGGTGTGCAAACTAAGTAAGAATTAAATCTCCACGGAAGTTACAATAATATTGATTCTCGGCATCTCTGAGCAATGCATCCTTTGCTTCCTCCAAATTGAGCTCCCATATTGCCTTAACCACTAATACAGCTTAGGCTTTCTCTTGCTACTAGTCCTCAACAGTCTATCCACTCTTACTATGTGTTAGTTGTTCACTTTAAGAACTATCAGCAACTTCCGCTTTTAGTGCACAAATATCATCACGGGGTTGTCTAGGAGAATTTGTACTCTATCTCCTGTTGCAGGGTTCTCAGAGAGATACCAGGTAATCCCTGAATCAACATCAAGATGACCAGAGGAGTAAACCCTGTCAACTATAGAGAAAACATTTTTGTGTGATTTGACAACCACAAAGGGTACTGAGTTCACTGGCCTTCTTGAAGAGGCCAAATCAGTGTTTTGAGAAGGTGACCTCGCGATGACTCTCGTTTGTCATTTTGTCTATGAAAACTTTCTGGCACATCTTCAGCTTTTACCTTTCTTCTAGCCATAGTTAGAATATTGTAAGAAGAATTTAAATCTACGCATAGGAATTGAACTTTGATAAGCGAAATAACACAAAAATCAAAGTGTTTTGAGAACGCGACTTCACAATGACTCTCATTTGTCATTTCCTCAATGAGAACCTGCTAGTCGTCTTCAGCCTTTACTTTTCTTCTAGCCATAGTTCGAACATTGCAAGAAGAATCTAAATTGAAGCGCAGGAATCGAACTTTCATAAGTGAAAGAACAAGTAATGGACTGATAATTTTTTACAGGAAATGGGTGGTGAGTTTATAGGAGCAGTGGTTTCAAAGGATTGAGTTCTTTACCAAGTCTGAAGATTTCATACAAACCACAAAAGGAATTTCATTTGATAGACATTAATTACTTTCCAAGTAACAAAGATTCGTTACAAAAGTTTTATTCCATTGCAAGAATTTCAGAGCATCTTATTAGTTGGATGCTTGTAATAGGATTTAAAAGTTTGCTTTCCTTATAGTACACAATATAATGTGTAAAGTGTTTTAAACCAAGCAAATTTTATTTTATTTCAACAGTTTAGTCAAATGAACTTAATTTACCTATAATATTAATTAATTAGCAGGTCCCAAATACAGTCCGTAATAATCAATAAAATCTAGGCTTAATCAAACCTCTAAATTGTGAATTGTTTATGTGAACCTTATTTCACTTTAAATTGAACTATATAATACAAAAGAACTGTTTTAGATTCTTGGTATTTTGACAATTTTCTTTGGACCTTTCGTTAATTAATTTTTGTGAACTCTAACCTCAATATTATATTTACACAAATTGGAAATGGATTACAATCAAATATCAGATACAACTAATCTTTAATGATAGAGGATCAGCCTGAATGCCATTTTTTTTTTTTTTTGGTTACTTAAGAAGCCAGACTCACGCACATATTTACACCCTCACACCCATAACAACTACCTTGCAGGTTTAAGGAGATAATTGTGATCTACGAAGCATGGACAGACACAAGACACGAATATGAAGCGATATGTGAGACGTGACACGTTATTTCTCCAAAACATACACGAGACACGAATACGACATGATATGCGACACGTGACACATGACACGTTCAAGGATACACTAATTTTTATATATTTATCTTAGATGTTCAAATGTAGATTTACTATCTATCAGTTTAGTAATTAATAGATCATAGATCATAGTAACAATTAATCAAACTAGTGAAAAAAATAAATACAATTGTAAGACAATATCGAAACCTAGAGGTCAAGGGATCAAACCTCAAGCGGGTATTGGGTTAGTAGTAAGAGAGTTTAGCCGATTTAGAAAAGAAAAAATCAATATCAAACAATATAAAGAACATAATTTGATCAAAGTACATAAAAATTTGTGGGTCTCAGTCCAATACAGGCTAGTTATCTTATTATGAGACAAACTACTGTATAGAGGTAACTATTAGTTTAATAGAAAGAGGAGATATGAAAATACTAGAAAGCTAAACAAATAAGACAAACCTAGGATACACGCAGTCTATATAGCTAAACAAATAAGACATACCTAGGATACACGCAGTCTATATTAAAGTTAAACATATCAGGCTCATTGACATACTATTCCAGTATTACCTAGTACTTCACCAAAGGTTTTAGCTATTAAGGTTATAGTAGAGCGTCCTTCATAATGTTCCCCTTGTATCTTAATGTGTCCACGCTTTGAACCGTAAAAAAATAAAACATGATTATCTGACATGTGTCGACAGTGTGTCAGAGGTGTCAATCTCAGACACTAACACATAGGCTTCTGAAGAATGTCTGTGCTTCCTAGGTTGTCATCAACTTTGGCCAATAGTTAGATTGAGCCTGAAGATATTACTAAATGTATGTTATCAGGCTCGCACGGACGGGGTTGGCTAGAGATTTCTTTTAAAAACACTATTTGTAGTGGTGCAATTGAGGAGTCCATAAGTTCAGTTTTGCCCAAAAATATTGTTCCACATGTAGAATACATATGTCAATGCTGGTAGGCCGTAACTTTAGCACCTTCACAAGAACTTCTAATACTTGTGGTCCTAAGCCTCCCCTTCGAAAGAACTTATAATTACATCCTCAACTCCTAAATTAGAGACACATCTCACATTGATCATGCTACAGTCATAAAATCCAATGATTAAATTTGTGATGTATATGTATTGAGATTCTAAAATCACAAAGTTTGTATTCATTACTAAGCTTGACAATTTCACCCGAACCCTCATAATCCTGCACAACTCTGACCCTAGTGAGACTCAATTATTTAAACCCTATACGTAGGATTCATCCTCTTATCTTGCCGTCCCCGTCTCCGACTGATTATATATAAAATATAATGCAATAAATTTAAGAAGATTTTGTATGAGAAAAATATGAAAGAACAAATAAAAGAAGAATTATAAAAATTAAAAAATATTTAATTCGGGGAAACAGGATGGTGTTGGGGCAGGTTTAGGTTGAGTGTCAACAAGGGACACAACAGATTTGGGAGATTTTACATTGTTAATGGGTAGAGTGTGGGTAAAGTTCCCCGTCTCATACCCGTTCTCATGCCTATCAATTTCTATGCTAGGAGTAGGATTCTAGCGTCTTTATCATCATAATTGTAGAATTACTATGAACCATAGAATTTGGCAACTGAACTTAATACTATCCTATGTTCCAAAATTAGTTCATATGTTCCAAAATTAGAGATACGTTTTCACAACATATGCTCTGTTTAGTTCAACTTAAATTTGAAAATTCTAGATTCTCCGTAGTTTAAATTACATTATCAAAATTTATAATTTTTAAAATTTAAGCTAAAATAAAGGGCGCCATAATCTTAGTTAAATAATATGAAAAAAAAACATTTTATCACAATATAATTGCATTCAAAGCTTTTATATATTACATTAATTGTAAAGCAAAATATACCTGTCATTTATCTCAAAAAGACAAAATTGGAACGGAGGGAGTATACAAAATATGTATCGCTAAGCAAACATGTACCCTAATTCTGAAACGAATGAAGACAAAAGTAGTTACCAATTTCCACAGATAATTTTCAGAGGATTCAGCACAGCAGGATAAAAATTGATGAATCAAAACATTACAATAACGTGGGAAGAGAGTGAAGAGAACCTCAAGAAAGTGAATCGCCGCCGAAGATTGCGGTGCAGGGCTTCTTATCTTTTAACGACACGCAGGGGAAGAGCAGAACCCACCTTTGAAGCAGAGGTATTTCATTTCTTAGTTTGATTGCTCACGAGCTAATGAAATCGGTTCAGTTTGGAATTCTCCACTCTTTTATGTATTAGTTACGAGTATTACTAAGTTCTCCGTTAATAATTGAGAATTATAGCGGATATTAGAATTCATATAACACAAAAACATATATATACTTTTATCACTAATAATAATATAATTATTATTTAATAATAATAATAATATACTATAATAATTATTTTAATAATAATAATAATATACTATAATAATTATTTACATTATAATATTATATTATTATAATAATAATTATTATTATTGAATCAATAATAATAATACTCTTATCGCAGTCCGCTATTGCGCTCGACCGAAATTCACTTTATTGTAATTTTTTGTGTTTTTTAATCTTACAAGTGTGTAAATAAATATAATAACATATATACAAGTTTACAATACGTTTTAGTTATAAATAAAAGAGATATAAACACAATTATATAGTTATAAAGTATATAATTGTTGTCTAACTTAAGTTTAAATTTTAAATTTGCTCCCCTCTGTCTTTAGGGTTATATATATAAATAGTCTTTAGGGTTATATATATAAACATTTCCTCCATTTGAAAAGTTTAACCGATAGAAATTACCAACAGAAGGGACGAGAGAGAGAGAACAAGGAAGAATTTATCAATTTTACATCAATTCTCAAGTAAATTAAAAAGCAAGTTTTGGTTTATTCTCATAAAAAATTACTATGAACCAAGGTTAGTTTCGATATTCTGAAAATTCAAGTGTCTTAATTAAGTTTGTGGGCATTAAAGTTGATGTGAATCATTGTTTATCGCATCATTAAGAATTTAACAATTAGTACCAGTGCATCGTTGCATTGAACACTTTACTTTCATTAAGTTTCTCCTTGTTATAAATTTGTTGTGTTTTCATCAAAGTTCTAAACTTTATGAAAAATAGACGTCAAATGATAATGTTTGTGTTATTGAATTCATTCAACATCAAGTTATGTTCGAATTTTGATGTCATTTATGTGAAGTTTTGATTTTTAAATGTTCAAAGATAAAGTTTAGTTTTTTGTGGAAGTTATATGTGAAGTTTATGAAGTTTAAACATGAAATTATTGTTTAATTCATGTTATTATGCAAATATAATATCTTCCACGAAAGTATATATTGATTCTTATATGATTGTTTGTTGTAAGTTAAACTCATGATGAAATAATGATGATTTATCAATCTATTATTCATATTTCACATGTATGTTGGTATGTTAGTCACCAAAGTGCCCTTACCATTAAATGTTGTGAAATTTGACATAAATTAATGCAATTATACATGGTTTGATGGATGCTATTGATAGATGAGTCCAAAGACTAACTTTAATCATGTATAATTGAAGTTTAATGAATTATGGGTTGTTATGAATCACCCAAAAGTTGATTATTGAACTTATAATCATTGAACATAAAGTTTTGATTCATATACATGTCAAGAGAGGTTGTATGCCTAAAGGCGACAACTTTAATTGACATTAGTATATATAAAAGTTTAGTTGTAATTAAATTTACACATGAAAGTAATTTATAGAATTATTTATTGTAGAATGAAATTATTAAGCTCAATGGTAAATAACTGTATGCATGATGATTATTTTATGTGAAAGTTTAAATGTTTATGTGATTATTTGACTCAAAGCATTATTGTTGAGCATGTTCTTATGTGTATATTGCAGTGAATGCACCAGTTTCTTCTTTACTTCAAGCAAGTGCTATTACTAAGTTCAATGGGTTTAATTATAAAGAGTGGAATAAACAAGTTCAATTTTATCTTGGTGTTTTGGACTTGGACATTGCCCTTACTAAGGATAAGACTATTACAATTACTGAAATGAGCACTATTGCAAAAAAGGCCTCGTATAAGGTTTGAGAGAAGTTGAATAAACTGTTCTTGATGTATTTAAAGACAATAGTGGCTACCAACATAAAAGGTCGTATTCCAAAAACTACTGAGGCAAAGACATATCTGCAATATGTCAAGAATGTGTCCTGCCCGGACTATAAAAACAAGTCACGCGGGAGCTCTCCTGGATCAGCTTACCACCATGAAATATGATGGTTCACAGAATATGCATAATCACACTAATGAAAATGGATCAGCTAACTGGACTATAACAACAAAGCTTGATGCCATTGGAATGAAAATGGATGATAGATTCCTCACTACATTTGTTAGAGTAAAATAATGATGATGATGTTTAGAGAATAAATTGTGCATTTGTAAATACTTAAGGTATTTTATAAACCTTAATATCTGCACAAGTTTTGCATCCACTGATGATAAACTTATTCATCAGGGGATGATCAACATTTCACAAAACAAGTCGTGAAATGGAACTTCTAAAGGACTTGATAAGTGAAGAGGAATGTCTGTTGTTACTCTAAAATAGTTGAAGTATTCCGCACATTAGATATTCCAAATAAAGCTTCAATGATTAAGACTTTGTTTCCCGGGCTTCTAGTGAGTTACAGACAAAGTTTGAAAAGGTCAAACCTTTGATGATTCCATCATCTATGATTGAGTTATCTATACATCTCGATTGGAAAAGAATCAAGAGAAAAAGAAAGAATCAGAATTAATCGATATATTTCTCGAAACAAATGCTACGGGTTCGAGCACCGTTAGTCCCGATGGATCCAATAAGTATATCAACTATCTCGCCCTTTTCTGTCAACGGGGAACAAAACAGGAAACATAATTTCATTCCCCGTCAAGGGGGGAACGCGTTAGGGCATGAACAATACATGTCACCTGTCAGGTGAAGACATCAGGGTATGACAGTGTCAAGCTAACCCGTCAGGGAAACCCTTTAGGGGGAATGCTCAACACTGCATCAGTGGAAGCCATCAGTGTATGTCGTGAAGTCATAACATCAGGGGATCAAGAAGCACTTAGTAAACTCAAGTGAAGTTTGAAGCAATGATCCAGTCTTTAACAAGACTTGCCATCAAGGGATCCAGAAGCACTGATCAAGTTCTCATCGAGACTTGCCGTTAGTGGATGGTTGTGACTGCATACACTCGTAATCAAGTCTAACACGCAAATCAATGAAGCTTGTTGAAGAAGCAAGAGATATTATCTGGAAAGATATCTCTTGAAGTTTGTTTGGTCCAATAACAACTCTCAAACATTAAATGCATGCAGATCAGGGGAAAAAAAAGAAGCAACAAAAGCAGCAGTAGTCTGACACATAGTTTCTAAAGGACAACGATGTGACATATATGCGGCTGAGTTGAGAATAGTAGCTCGTCTACAGCATGTGGGTTCAACCACTGATCTACTATATATACAAGAGAGTTCTCATTACACAAGGTGAGATCAATCCAACAGATCAACAAACACTGAAGCATACAAATCACTAGAGCAGCTTTGTAATATATCTTGAGAAAAATATTTCAAAGAAAGTTAGAAGCTAGTGAGTGTGAATTAGAAGCTGTAATTCATTACAGAATTTGTAGCTGATTAATCACAGTTGTGATTAACCAGATTTCTAGAAAAATCTCAAGTTTTAATATATCTATTTTAACTTGAATACGTGTGTTCATCTTATTATCTGTTTTTGTTTTTCTGTTTTTCTAAGTATTGTAGTTATTTCCTGTTGTACAAAAAGGTTGAAAAAGAAGAAAAAGTTTTGAGTGTTTGAATTCTCCCCCCCCCCCCCCCCCCCCCTCCCCCAATACAAACACTTGAGGCTATTTTATTCTAACAACATTCATATTGAAGTCTCCTCCTTTAATTACATATGGTAACTTTGTAATAAGTTACAATAAGAATAATTAGAAGTAGGATATGAACATACTTAAGTTCAAATTCATAGAAGAGGAAGAAAGTCTTAAGAGATAGGAAACTAATCATGTTAATCTCGTGGATCATTATGACCCTAAGAAAAGAAAGAGAAAGAAGAAGGGCAATAAAGTGAAGTTCATAAAGTTGTTGAGTTTTCCCAAGCTATTAAGAAGGAAATGAATGATAAGTGTTATTTATGTAAGAAATCTGAAGATTTTATGAAAGATTGCCTAAAAAAAGGCATGATTCGAAAAGAAAGGTAGAGGTAAAGCTTTTGTATGTTTCGAATTTAACCTTGCTGAGGTTCCTTCATACTTTGTGGTTTAACTCTGGTGGCACTACTCATGTTTCTAATATCTTGTAGGGATTCCTTCGATCTAAACCATAAGGGAAAATGAATGGTTTGTGTACATGGGGAATCGAGACAAGGCTCAAGTGGAAGAATAGGAACTTATAGGCCTATCTTAGACTCAGGACATTATTTGGATTTGTATCAAACTTTAGATGTACCTATTACAGTTAGAAGTTTGATTTCTATATGTAAACTTGATAATATGGAATTGTGTTGTATGTTTGGTAGTGGATGTTGTAGTTTATACAAGTATAATATTATTATTGGTTCTGATGTGCTTCATGATGGTCTTTACGAGTTAAATCTTGATAATTATTTTGCTTTGTCTCTTAATATTGTGCATACTAGTATTGGATGCAAGCATGGTACAATTAATGAATGCTTACCTTACTTGTGGCATAAAAGATTTGTGGCATTTTTCAAAAGAAAAGATCCAAAGATTGGTAACTAATGGAATCCTTAATTACTTGGATTTTCTTGACTTTGGTGTTTGTGTGGATTATAATACAAGTAAACATACAACCCACAGAAACAAAAGCTAAGCCACAAGAAGTGACAAGCTCCTACAGACTATACACACTGATGTTTGTGGACCTTTTGATGTTCCATCTTTTGGTGGAGAAAGTTATTTCAATACCTTAATTGATAATGTTGATACACCCTTGTTCACATTACTATTACTTAAAGAATTATATTTACTGATATAATAATTGATGATGTAATATATTCGTTGCTTATATGATGTAAAAGGACTTAGAAAAAATATCCAACTTGTTAGGTGGATATATTCTGCTAGTTAAGCAAGGATTTTGATCACAAATGAAGACTCTGCTCATCAATCAGGAATGATGCTGAAGATGTGAAAGAAATTTCAAGGACAGTCTTGCTTAGAATGGAAATAAGCAAGGACTGATATAGCAAGATCCCTTACCTTGATCCAAGTAAGATTGTCAGAAAAAGACCTTACATTTTATCCTGCTTAGTCAAACTTCTAGAGAGTTTTTTGAAAAGCACTAGAAGACAAAATAACGGCTATCTTTTTGAACTAAGCAAGGAACACAACTGTAAAGGTACAAGTCACTATCAAGACAGTACAACTCCAACGGATCTATTTCAAATTCTCAACGGATAGATTTTTGAAGTAGTATAAATAGGAGTCATGTTAGAACAATATAAGCTCAAGTGTTTGTAGAAGGGCGGGGGGGGGGGGGGGGGGGGGGGGGATGAATGCAAACACGACAAACTTTTTTTATTCCTTTTAAATTAGAGATGACACTGATTGGAAACAGCTACAAAAAAACTAAAATATATGAACGCACAGATTCAAGTCAAAATAGATGTATTAAAGCTTGATGTTTTTCTAGAAATCTGTATAATCACAAATGTTATTAAACAGCTATAAAATTTGTAATAAAATTATAGCTTCTAATTCACACTCACTAGCTTCTTATCTTTATTTGAAATATTTCTCTTAAGATATATTACAAAGCTGCTCTAGTGATTTGTGTGCTTATCATATTTTTTGATCTGTTGGATTGATCTCTTTATGTATTGAGAACTCCTTTGCATATGTAAAAGATCAGTGGTTCAACCCACGTGCTGAGACGTGCTACTCTTTTCAACTCAGCCGCATATATGTCACATCGATGTCCTTTGTGACAGACTGTTGTTGTTTTTTGTTGCTACTTTTTCTTCCCTTGATCTGCGTGCATTTAATGTTCGAGAGTTCTCATTGGACCGAACAAACTTCAAGAAATATCTTTCCAGTTAACGTCTCTTGCTTCTGTAACAAGCTTTGTTGATTTGAGTGTAAGTCCTGATGACGGGTGCATGTGGTCATAACTATCCACTGAAGTCAAGCCCTGACATGAACTTGATCAGTGCTTCTGGATCCCCTGATGACAAGCCTTTGTTCAAGACTTGATCAGGACTTCAATCTTCACTTGAGTTTTACTCAGTGCTTCTTTGATCCATTGATGTTATGACCTGCGACATACACTGATGGCTTCCACTGATGCAGTGTTGAGCTTTCCCCCTGACGGGTTACCCTGATGGGTTAGCCTGACACTGTCATACCCTGAAGTTTTCATGCCCTGACGTGTTCACTTTGATGAGTTTGGTCTGCCTCAGTCATCCCCTGACAGGTTCCCCTGACAGTTTCCCTTGACGGGTTCTCCCTGATGAGTTTGCCCTGACTGGTTCCCCTAACGATTCTTAATCAACGAAACTTTGTTTGGAATATTTGATGTGCGGAATACTTCGACTATTTTGGAGTAACATAAGAAATTCCTCTTCACTTTGTCAAGTCCTTTAGATGTTCCACTTTACGAGTTGTCTTGTGAAGTGTTTGATCATCCCCTGATGAATAAGTTTATCATCAGTGGATGCAAAACTTGTGCTGATATTAAGGTTTATAAAGTACCTTAAGTATTTACAGATGCACAATTTATTCTCTAAACATCATCATCATCAATTAACTCTAACAATCTCCCTCTATTTATGTTTATCATTTTGATAACCATAAATTCCTAGAAGCACTGATGATGATGTCAAAACCAATACTAGATACAAGAAAGAATTGTGTGTGAACTAATAAAAGAATTTCTGTACAAGAATTTCCTATATCTATTACAACAAAGATGTACATTTTTAGACATCAGGACCCCTTTTCCTTTTGGCTGAGACAAAGGGCAATGGATGACTTGATTCAATCGGTTGAGTGTCACTTCCAAGGCCTTGTCTCCTTTGCTCTGGGTTTTGGTCAGGAATCCTGAGTCTGTTGTCTTCCCCTCCAGTCTCCAGTTGCTCCAGCTCCCTTTGATGAAGTCTTCTGAAGTTGACTATGTTGACATTTTTGCTGGATTCCAAAGCTTCAAGGACAGATTTAATTTCTTGTATGTTGGCTGCAGCAAGTTGTGACCAGTAGAAGGTAATGATCTCCCTTTTCTTGTTTTTGAACTCAACACCTATGGGGCTTGTGATCATTTTTGGATATTCTTTGAATCCCTTCACTAGTGGCACATCCCTTACTGCAGCATTCCCATCATCAGCTCTGGTTTCTTCAATCTCCTTTAGCACTCTCTGAATCAGCAGGATTCTGAATTGGATGACATGTTCATTTTTGTGATAAGCAATTTGGCTTAGAACATGCATCGCTTCCTCCAGGTCGAAGCCATCAACGTCTTTGATTTTAATACTCTTTTCCTGCCCATTAGTGGATCTGTAAAACATCCTTAATGGCATTTCCAAAGCTATGGGCAGGCTCCTTTCATCGTTGATGGCTCTCCTCAGCTTGTCGATCATCCCCCTCAAGTCTCTGTTGGCCTTTGAAGATTTGGAGATCAGGTTTAGGATCAGTCCCAACTGTTCAACATCGATTCTCCTAAACCAGTCCATTGTAACATTGAATTCTGACCCACTCTTTAGTTGTACTATCATCAGTTGATCCTTTTTATTGTTGAACCTGACATTTACGCTTTTTATTGAGAACATAAATGTCAGGTTTTTGCGCCTTTCTTCTTTGAGGGATTCAGCTAAAGTGGGTGGACCATATGTTGTGGTTATAGGAGAAGGAGCTTGATCCTTGGCTTCAGATGACTGGAGTTTGATGACATTAGGGTCTTTGGTTTTGTCTTGGATTTTATCCCCTGATGCACCCTTGGCATTTTGAGATCTTCTTGGTTGAGGTTTCCTGGAGGTCCTGGGTTCGACACTCTTTTTCTTCTTCTCTTCCTCCTGTTCCTTTACCATTTCCCTTTCTTCTTCTTCTTGAAGTTGTTGTGCATAGAATGCATCAGCTTTTACGAGTTTTTTGTCCTGAGGGTAGACCAGCTCCACTTTCCTGTCAATCACAACTTCAACAGGAGTTGGAAAGTGGGCTGTCTTCATGGCGTCTCCAAGTAGCTTAGGTCCTGATTGAGTGTTAGATTTCTTCCTTGGTTCCTCAATCAGGATGCCTTTGCCTTTGTCCTTGGGTTTAGGAACAGGAACAGGAGCAGTCACATCCCCTGATGGTTGACTTGTTGATTTCTCAACAATATCCCCTGACGATGGCTTGGTAGATTTCTCCCCCTTTTTGACAGCATCATCAGTGGGAGTTGAGAGTCGGGATGTGACTTGTAGAACTTGCTTCAGAGTGTTAGCCATGGATTGTTGCAGAGTTTCCATGCTGGACAGTTGAGTGGTTAGATCAACAAGTTTATTGTCCACATTTTCAGCTTGCTGCTTCATCCTGAGTAGAGTCTGGCTGGTCACTAAGGAGTCGACAACTTGCTATACATTATTGATTTTATTTGTAAAGTGTGTGTATAATTTATTGTTCTCGATATCTACAGACTGACCAATCATGATCTGTGATTTTAACACTTTGATCAAGATTGGATCAGTGGTCCTAGCGAGCTCTTGCTTCAGCAACTGTACAGTATCCACCATTTGATTTTGCTTAAAGTACAAATCAACTCCAATGAACTGGGAAAAATCATCTGTTGGAGCATCATCTTCATCACTTTCAGAGCTTGTATTATGTACAGTATCTGTATTTTCTCTTTGTTCTTTATTTACAAGGATCTCATCCTTATCTCCCTCATGCTCTCCTTTTTCTTTGTCTTCTAAGACATCACTTGTATTCTCTCCTTTTTTTTTGGCCTACTAAGGCAGTACTCTTTTCCTCTCCTTTTGCCAAAGTCCTCTCATGGGTTTGACTTTGCCTCTCTACACAAAGTATTTTCTCAGCCTCACTCAAAATTGTCCTAGAAGAGCTCCTATGGGCTATGAGATCAACTTCTGTGGCCAGCTCAAGTAAGTTATGTATAGTTATTGGTTCCACAGAAGTGATAGGAGAAGGAGTGGAAGTAATATGAGTATGTACAATTGGAGAAATGTATGTCTCGATAGAAGAAGTATTTATAATTGGGGGAACATAAAGACTTATTGTTGTTGTATATACATTAGAATTTATGTCCCCTATCTGACCAACAGTGATTGTATCAAGGAAAAAGGAGTCAACCATTTGAGTGTGGTGACTATCAATCACTGTGTTAGGGAGTGTTGGCTCCTCCACGAATTGAGAAATTGGAGAATCTGATCTTATGACACTCAATATTTGTGTCATAATATCTGAAGAAATTTGAGGAATAGAGAAAGAAGGAAGTGGTGTAGAAGGGAGTGTTGGCTGAATCACTGATCGAGGAGGAGGTGATTCATCAAAAGATGTTGTAGAAGAATGCTTATGACTCATGTTGATCTTATTGAGAAGCTTCTGAACTACAACATCTTGAGTGGTGTGTGCACTCACTGTGTTAGATATCTGCAAGTGGCTCTTAGAGACCCTGATGTTAGTTTCATCAGAGTCCATGGTTAGTGGATGTGTCTCACTCAATTGTGTCCCTGGTTGGGGACTATTTTCAATAACTAATTCTTTTTTAGAGGAACTAGTTAGAAATATGTTTAATTCCTTATCAAAAGCAGTATCCTTTTGAGAGGATACTGCCTGGTCAGGCTGTTGGGTAACACTCGTGGCTCCCTTCTTCTTCTTCTTACGCCTGTAGCCAATCACTCTCTCTCCTTGCTCCCCCTCAGTTGATGCGGTAACTTCACTGGATTTTCTTTTAATCCCAATAGTCTTTTGGGAGACTATGGGTTGGGCAATAGAGAGTGGTTGTGTTGAAATGGATTGTTCTACTTGAGTAGGTAGAGAAGTGGTTGTATTCTCTGTCGTAGTAGATAAAGGTGAAGAATTTACAGGTTGGGAAGTGGAGGATGAAGAATTTACTACCTGTACCATATGCAGTGGAAGTGCAAATGGTTCGGCTGTATAGGATTTCTTTATAATTTCTGCAAATAGTTTCTTTGTTTATTTGTATGTCTGTACAGTTATATCATTCTTAAAAGAAAAATTAGTAATTTGATCCTTAATAATCATATACAAAAATCTAGCATAATAAACTTCTGATTTCCTAGAATTAAAATTACTTAATTTATTTACAAGATCATCAAAAATTATTTTACCTATATTTATATTTACATTCCTAATCACTGCATATGCTATTTTTAGAGTTAAGGAGGTAATAACCTCAAAGTTAGAACACTTACCTGAGAACACCTTGGTGATGGTGTCAAAGAGATAAGAGATTTCCCGCTTCACGTTCACCCTTTTGAGGTCCTTGAACTTTAACACTACGTTGGAAGCAGCGTTATAGCCCAGTTCCCTCAAGAAGTCGAATAGTTCAGCATCACCAGGTACTTCCACCAGGTCTTGAGTAGGTAGCCCCAAAGCATAATTAATTCTGGAAGGGGTTATTTTCCCTTTCTCAAAAGAAATCTTGAATGAAATTCCCTTCACCACATCAGGCCTTGTAGTGGAGTACATGAACTTTGCACTGGTCCAAAGTTGAGACAGTGCTTCTCCCAACATTTCGTCATCAGTAAAGATTGCTTGACTATACTTTGAGTTGAGTAGATAGTTCAGTATCGGCTTGAAGCAATCATTTACCTCCTCAATGTCTGAGAAACCCACATAGTTTGTGGGTGGGACAACCAGATTTCGTGGGATTTGTTGAGAGTTGCTGGGGGTCATTGATGCTTTTGAAGATTTGAAGTTCTAGGGTTTCTGTGAAAATGAGAGAGAGAGAGAAAGAAAACTCGAGCAAATATCAGAGATAGATTAAATGTTTTAAGGTGTTTTAGAAAGTAGGAGAGATGGTGTATAAATACCCGCCTGTTGATATTTGAAAACTGCTCCTAAAAACACGCAATCAGGGAGTCATTTCAGTTATGTGATGACATGTCATCAGAGAGAGAAGAACATCCTGATGAGTTGTCATCACTTAACTGACCGTAATCCCCTGATGCAGTTAAAAACATTTTACCTTACCCTGATGCTCTTTGTATATACATACCCTGATACTGATACGTAAGTCGAATGTCCTGACGCTGTTTCCAAAGCAAGATACCTTGACCCTGATGCGCGAGTCTGATACCCTGACCCTGATGTGCGAGCCTGATACCTTGACCCTGATGTGCAAGCCTGATACCCTGACCCTGATGCGTCTTGACAGAGACCCTGACCCTGATGCACCAGTCAAAAACAAAACAACCAAACAAAAACACAAAATGATATACATATTTACATTTATAACATATATTATCACATATCAATTAATTTCATCAGGAATTCATAAAATGATATAGGAGTACCAGAACTTAAGCATTTGACCCTGACCCTGACACATAATTCACCATTCCCAGCTCTCCCACAAGATTGAAAAACGTGGCTTCATCAAAAGCTTTGGTAAATATGTCTGCCAGCTGCTGATTTGATGGTACAAATTGTAGTTCAATGGTTCCATTCATAACATGTTCCCTGATAAAATGATATCTGATTTCTATATGTTTGGTTCTGGAATGTTGCACATGATTTTCAGCAATGGCAATGGCACTTGTGTTATCACACCTGATTGGAATTTTGTTGAAGTTCAGGCCATAATGCATTAACTGATTTTTCATCCATAGAATTTGTGCAGAACAACTTCCAGCTGCAATGTATTCAGCTTTAGCAGTTGATGTTGAAATTGAGTGCTGCTTTTTGCTGAACCAAGATACAAGCCTTCCTCCTAGAAACTGACAGCTTCCTATTGTATTTTTTCTGTCAATTCTGCATCCTCCAAAGTTAGCATCAGAATATCCTATCAATTCAAATCCAGACTCTTTTGGATACCAAAGTCCCAACTCTGTAGTGCCCTTGATATATCTCAAGATCCTTTTCACTGCAATGAGATGAGATTCCTTTGGGTCAGCTTGATATCTTGCACAAAGACATGTTGCAAACATTATATCAGGCCTGCTTGCTGTTAGATACAACAAAGATCCAATCATTCCCCTATAAGTCTTCAAATCAACTTTCTTTCCATTCTCATCAGGGTCAATCTTGGTTGCAGTGGGGTGTCTTTGCTACTTTTGAGTCCTCCATGTCAAATTTCTTGAGAAGTTCTTTGGCATATTTTGTTTGATGAATGTAAATTCCATCAGTGACTTGTTTGACTTGCAATCCCAAGAAATATGATAACTCATCCATCAAGCTCATTTCATACTTGCTTTGCATGAGTTTGGAGAACTTTTCACACAGTCTAGTGTCAGTGGATCCAAAGATAATATCATCAACATAAATTTGAACCAAAATCAGATGACTTTGGTGTTGTCAATGATACCTTTTGTGAATTTGTTTTCCACTAGAAACTTTGACAATGTGTCATACCAAGCTCTAGGAGCTTGCTTCAGTCCATAAAGTGCCTTTTCTAACTTGAACATATGATTTGGAAATTTTGAACTCTCAAATCCTGGATGTTGTTGGACATACACCTCTTGTTCCAATTTCCCATTGAGAAAAACACTTTTCACATCCATTTGATAAACTTTGAAATTTGAATGTGCTGCATAGGTTAAGAAAATTCTTATAGCCTCAAGTCTGGCTACTGGTGCAAAGGTCTCATCAAAGTCAATCCCTTCTTCTTGAAGATATCCTTTTGCAACCAGTCTTGCTTTGTTCCTTATAACAATGCCATCTTCATCCATCTTGTTCTTGAATACCCACTTAGTACCTATTATAATTCTGTCTTTGGGTTTAGGTACTAGTTTCCTTACTTGATTTCTTTCAAATTGATTTAGCTCTTCTTTCATAGCCATTATCCAATCTGCATCTTGAATGGCTTCTTCAAATTTCTTTGGCTCCATTTGTGAAAGAAAACATGTATATAGGCATTCATTAGATGTTGCTTTTCTGGTTTGCACTTTCTTGTCAGGGTCACCAATAATTAAGTTTGTTGTATGACTTCAGGCCCATTTGGGATTAGAGATGTATCTTGATGAGCTTGCTTGATTGACATCTCCTCCCCCTAAGTCTGTGCTCCCAGCTTCTGAAAACCCTCCCCCTGAATTAGTGCTTAATTCAAGGTTCAAGTTGTCCCCTGATGGTGCATTCCCTGATGGATGATCCCCTAATGGAGTATCCCCTGATCTGTTGTCCAGGAAATTGACTCTATCTATTGAAGGGGCTTCTACATTGTTTGGATTGACATCAGGAATCGATAAATTCTCCATTTGTCTGCACTCATCAGCTTCAATCTCTTGATAATCAGTTTCATCTTCATTTTCAAACCTGAGCTCTTCATGAAAACCAGGGTCTTCAAGTCCAAAAATCTCTTGATCATTAAAAGCTACATTTATAGACTCCATCGCCACCTGAAGTCTCTTATTGTAAACCCTGTAGGACTTAGATGTCAGGGAGTAACCTAGGAAAATTGCTTCATCAGCCTTTGGATCAAATTTTCCCAAGTTCTCACCAAAGTTCCTTAAGATAAAGCATTTGCATCCAAAAATATGTAGGAACTTGATGTTTGGCTTTCTCCCTGTCATTAGCTCATATGGTGTCTTGTTGTGAGCTTTGTTGATTAAGGATCTATTTTGAGTGAAGCAAGCAGTGGAAATTACCTCAGCCCAAAAATAGGTGGGAATCCTTGCCTCTACTAGCATTGTTCTAGCAGCTTCTATCAGGGTTCTATTATTCTTTTCCACTACACCATTCTGTTGAGGAGTCCTTGGAGCAGAAAATGTATGATTGATGCCCTTCTCCACACAAAATCCATCAACAGCTGATTTCTTGAATTCAGTTCCATTGTCTGCCCTCAACATCCTAACCACTGCCCTTAACTCAGTTTCCACTTTCTTGATGTGGTCAATGATTTGTTGAGGAACTTCTGATTTAGCATTTTGAAACTTCACCCAAGTGTATCTGGTGTAGTCATCCACAATGACCATTGCAAATCTTTTCTTTGATACTGATATAATGTTGACAGGTCCAAAGAGATCCATATGTAGCAATTGAATTGGATCTTTAATCATTGTGGCTTCCTTGCTGACAAAGGATGTTTTCCTTTGCTTCCCTTGTTGACAAGCTGAACATAACCCTTCTTGAATAAACTCCATTTGGGGTAGCCCAGTTACTAACTCTCTCTTCACTAAATCATTGATAGATTTGTAATTCAAGTGAGAGAGCTTCTTGTGTCATAGCCTGCTTTCATCAAGAGTTGCCTTGCTGTAGAAACATGATTCTCCACTTACTGAATTGAAATCAGCAACATAGAGATCTCCTTTTCTTATTCCTGATAAAACCAGCTTTCCATCATCCTCGTTTGAGATCAAGCACTGATCCCCCTTGAAAGAAATGAGTATCCTTTGTCACATAGTTGACTTATGCTTAACAAGTTGTGTTTAAGCCCGTCAACTAGTGCTACATTTTCAAATGAGACATTCCCACTTGCTGCTTTGCCATAGCCAAGAGTCAGTCCTTTGCTGTTATCACTAAATGAAATCACTAGACCATCATTCTCTTGAAATTCTGTGAGCAGGGCTTTGTTTCCTGTCATGTGCCTTGAGCAGCCACTGTCTAGAAACCAGATATAACTACTTTTAACTTTTCCCTTCACACAAAAAATATTTAATTTGTTTTTGGTACCCAATTGGTTTTGGGTTCTCTAGGTTTAGTCACAGTTGTAGGTAAAACAACCTTTTCTTTAATTGTGACTTTTGGTTTTGGCAAATTTAAAACTTTTTCTTTTTTAGGAGCTTCAATATATGCTTTTGATTTCTCAACAATTATTTTGCCTTTTTCCTTGGAGGAGCAAGCTTTAACAGTTGGTAAATCATCAATATATAAAATTGTGCCAGTCAAAATTTGTGGTTTTTCTTTGCATTGAAAAGATAGATGATTATTGTTACCACAATTCCAGCACACTTTCCTAGGGGCTTCATGAATGGAAGTGTAATTACTATCCTTGTTTACACCTAGCTTTCCATTCCTATTCTTTTTACTATCCCCTGACAGGCCTTTTTCCCTTGAAGGGCTACGACGGCCTGATGCACTCTTTCCCTCTGATGACTGTGTATCCACTGATGCACAGTCTAGTTCCTTTTTGATCGGGGACTTGAGTGCTTTGGCAAGAATAGTTTTCTTACCACTTCCACCACTTGTGGAAGCTTTACTCTTTGGGAAAACATTCCCTTTTTCTAACTTTGTCACAGCCTTTACAAACTTGATAGGTTGTATTGGCCTTTTTCCAAAGCTAGCTGCAATTTCAACCTCAATGGGAAGTTACTTCACCTAAGTATCTCCATAGCCTAAACCAGATTTGGGATTAGATTTTTGACTGTTTAATTGATCTTCTAGTTTTTTGCTAAACTCATTCCATCTCTTTATGACTTCCTTTTCTTGACTCAGGAGATTTGAGGTCCATTCCTCTCTTTTGATCGCACAGTTAAGAAGATTTTTTGTTCTTGAGAGTTCTTTTTCAAGATTCTCAAATCTGGAGAGTTCTGATTCTAAGAGAGTGTTTCTTGCAGTCAAATGTTCATTTTTTTTTTGTACTCTCTCAGTTTCAGCTATAGCACTGCTTAGGGTGTCATAGAGATCCTTTATCTCATAAGTCATTTCCTTAACAGTTTTAACATAATCAGTTTTAGACATGTTAGAGGAAATTTCAAGACATACTTGTGAGCTGCTACCGTCAGTGGATGAGGCCATCAGTGCTAGGTTGACATATTCTTCAGCATCTTCTTCATCTGAGTCAGCCCAGTCCTTTCCCTCTGCAATGTATGCTTTTCCCTTCTTGTTGGCATTAAGAAGGTCAAAGTATTTCTTCTTGTAGTCCACTTCAGCTTCCTTGTTTCTGAATTCACCTTCTTTTGTGGCCTTGCGGTACTCATTTGCGAAGTGGCCCATCTCATTGCACTTATAGCACTTTATTCTTGATTTGTCAATAAAGTTTTTAGTGCTACTAGACTTCCTTGCTGAAAATCTTTTGGATCCTGCAAGCTTTTGGAATTTCAACTTAGAAAACCTTTTTGCAAGAAAGGCCATGGTTTCATCCAGCTCCTCTAACTCTTCAGGAGTGTATTCATCATCCTTGGAGTCAGCTTTGTTGTCCCCTTCCATTTCAGCATCTCCCAGTTGCTGCTTCATCAAGACACTCGGTCTTGCTTTTTCTTTGTCCTTCTTGGCAGCCATCAGTGCTACAGATTTAAGCTTCCTAGCATCCCCTAACATTTCAGATCTTTGTTGAACATCAAGTTCATATGTCTTTAAGGTGTCATAAAGCCTATCCAAGTCTAGGAGATTCATGTCCTTGGATTCCCTGATGGCCGTCGTCTTAGGATCCCATGATATGGGAAGGGCTCTCATGAACTTCCTGTTCACATCTTTATTTGCATATGCCTTCCCATATAATCTCAGGTCATTTACCAACCTGTTAAATCTGTCGAACATTTCAGTGAGTGTTTCACCACTTTTCATTGTGAACCACTCATACTGTTGTATCAACAACTGCAGTTTATTTTCCCTCACTTCCTCCGTTCCATCACAAAGGATTTGTATGGTATCCCATATAGATTTAGACGTTGTAAGATTCATTATACTATTTAGCATATCATCGTCTAAACCATTATATAGGATCCCTGTGATCTTGAGATCCTTTTTCACTTTCTCTC
>CM025783.1:23547207-23590877 GCA_014636745.2 Centella asiatica | reverse complement strand
ATATATATATATATATATATATATATATATATATATATATATATATATATATATATATATATATATATATATCTTGCTGAACAACAAGAGTTGTTGGATTGTTTGAGATTTGATTTTAGCCGTTGGTTGGAAAAAGGCAGCAACGGGCTTTAGAAAGAAGTGATTGGTGAGAAAGGGTGGATGCAACGGCTGCTAACATCAGTTGGTCATCTATCATAGCCCACTCTAGTGTATTGTTGGAGATGATATGCATTAATTGCCTCTTGTCTCACAACAGTCTTTGGTTCAAAAATGGGTATTGTAGCCTAAACCTGTTCACACCTCTGTGCTTTCATCCACGTGAAAACATGCACATACACTTGAATAAAAAAATAATCTTTTAAATACTTGTGCTTAAATTACATTTAAAACCTTTTAGACATCACATTGCCATTGAACTTTCATTTTAAAAAAAATATAAATTCATCATTCATACCAAAAAGAGAAATTAAACCTTCATGCATAAAATAAATAAATCACAAAATAAATAAATCATATGACAAAACTCATTTAAAATTTTCGGGTTCTCACACTACATATTGAAAGAGAAGTCTCAATCATTGGAGGAATTAAAGGTGTTCATAGATGGGGTTAAAAGACAATTAGATAGAAAAGTGAAAGTCATTCATTCCAATAGAGGTGGTAAATATTATGGAAGGTATACAAAGAAGAGACAATGTATTGGACCCTTTGCAAAATTGCTAGAAAATAAGGGTACTTGTGCGCAATACATAATGTTTAACAACCCACAACAAAATGGTGTTGTCGAAAGGAGAAATAGACCTTGACGAACATGGTTAGGAGTATATTACCTTATTGTTCTTTACCTCTTTCTATGTGGACATATGCCTTGAGGACTTCCATGTATTTGCCTTGAGGACTTCCATGTATTTGCTTAACTGGCTTCTTAGTAAGGATATTTCTACAACACCTTTTGAGTTGTGGAAAAATAGGAAACCGAGTTTGAGACACCTTCATTTTTTTGGTTGCCTGACAGAACTTAGAGTGTATAATCCACATGAAGAGATTGGATTCCAAAACTATAAGTGGGTTATTTATTAGATATCCTGAAAAGTCAAATGTTTATAAATTTTATTTTCCTACCCATTGCACAAAAATTGTGGAATCCAGAAATGCATATTTCATTGAGGATGGCGAGGTTAGTGGGAGTGTTGCTCCGCATCAAGTGGACATAAAGGAAGTGAAGGAAAAACAATGAAGTTTACCTTCAACTTCAATTAATGTTGATACCACTTCCACACAAGTCGTTGTTCCTACTATTGTGTTAAGAAATGACAATATTTAAGAACAAGTGGCTAATGAAGATAGACAACCTTATAATGACAATCTTGATGTCAACACCAACAATGATGGAAATGATGGTAATGCCAATGGAAACATTGACAATGATGATGATCATAACCTCAATGAAAATGATAATGCCGACAATGCACAACAACAACCTCAAGAAGTGGTCTTGAAAAGGTCTTTAAGACAAAGAAGAACCGCTATAAGAAATGAGTTTATTTATGTGCAAGAAGAGGGTGAAGAGTGAAATGATGATGTTGACATTGTACTTGATGATGATTCGGTATCCTAAAAGCAAGCAATTGAAAATGTAATTCTTCTAAGTGGTTACATGCCATGAATGAAGAGCTTAAATCCATGGATCACAGTAAAGTTTAGGATCTTGTAAAATTGCTGAAAGGTTGTTAAAGAGTCAGTTGTAAGTGGGTCTTTAAGACTAAACGTGGCTCTAAGGAAAATGTCGAAAGATATAAAGCTAGACTTGTGGCTAAGAGTTTTACTCTTTAAGATGGTACAGACTACAAGGAGACTTTCTCTCCCGTTTCTAAAAAAGGCTCCTTAAGAATTATCTTTGCACTAATAGGTCATTATGAACATGATCTACATCAAATGGATGTTAAGACCATCTTTTGTAATGATAACTAAGACGAAGAGGTCTATATAGATCAACCAAAAGGTTTTAAGGTTGATGAAAAGGAAAACTTAGTGTGTAAGCTTAATAAATCCATATATTGACTCAAACAAGTTTTTCGTCAATGGTATTTGAAGTTCAATGGTGGTATCTATCTTATGGTTTTCAAGAAAATATTGTTGATCGATGTATGTACATGAAGGTTAGTGTGAGTAAGTTTGTTTTCTTAGTCTTGTGTATGGATGATATTCTTTTTGCTTCATATGATCTTCGTATATTACATTATACCAAGAAGTTTCTTTCTAAGAACTTTGAAATGAAAAATATGGGAGATGCCTT
This sequence comes from Centella asiatica, assembly GCA_014636745.2. Lineage (NCBI taxonomy): Eukaryota > Viridiplantae > Streptophyta > Magnoliopsida > Apiales > Apiaceae > Centella > Centella asiatica. The sequence goes on along the minus strand of CM025783.1, from coordinate 23,588,560 downwards.
ATATGTAATTGGAATTAAAATATTTCTTGATAGAAATGAAGGCCTATTAGGACTATCCCAAAAGTAATAAAGTCCTTGAACGATATAAGATGAACAAATGTTCTCCAAACGTGGTTCTAATTTAGAAAGGGGACAAAATTCAGCAAAGCACAATGTCATAAGAATGACTTCGAATGTAAAGAGATGGAGAAAAATTTATATGCAAGTGTTGTTGGTAGTCTCATGTACACACAAACTTGCACTAGGCTTGATATTAGCTTTACTACTGGTATTCTTGGTAGATTTCAAAGTAATCCAGGTATAGAGCATTACAGGGCTGCAAAAAAAAAATGCATATAACATAGGTTACTATCTCACTAATGGTATATATCCAAGTTGGGCAATATTTATCCAATCCATCACTCTTCCACATACTAACAAAGAATAATTATTTGCTCAACGACAAGAGACAACATGTAAAGACATTTAACATGTATGCAGAGTGCTCCAATCTCGATTTACAGTAATTGGCAATCCATCGTTTACATGAGATCGTCAAATGTTAGGATATATTATTAAAACTTGTATCATTTTACACAATATGTTGGTGGAGGATGAATGCTATACTTATTTGAATTATGTCGATCTTTCTAAATTTTCAGATGAGGTGGAAGTAATATAGTGATAGTGTTGTAGAGTCATTCCAGTATTCCTCCGAACGAATCATGGACACAAGGAATTATTTGATTAACAAATATCACATTCATGATATGAGTACCCATTCTTGCTTGAAAATTTATTTGGTAGAGAATATATGTGTATGCTTTGGTGATGAAGAAAAAAAAATTGTATTATTATAATTGACTTTATTGTTTCAATAGTTTGTTTAAATTGTGCTAATTTTTTTATTTATGAATATTATTTTGTCATGTTAGATCAATTTATTAATAACAAACATTACACTTTATTCATATATGTTATACTCATTAAAATAATACCAGTATTTTAATAAGAATTAATATTATTTAAAAAATGTATTATTATCCAAAATGAGTTTTTAATATTATTATTCAATGTAATATATATTATTAGATGAATATTTAATATATAGTTTTTATATTAATATAAATGAGATGTATTAAAGATAGTGAGATGTAAGTGGATAGAGAGAAAAGTTGATGTGGCGATTGTGAACATTTATGAATGAGAAAGAATAGTTGAGTTTGATTGTGGATTGATTGTTATGAATTAAAAGAAAAAGAAAATGATGTAGTACTCCATGAACGTTTGTAACTGATTGTCATTGTTGATACTCTTATCGAGTATCTTAATACACTCTACAAACAAGACCCTATAAGTAACAAACTGAGGTAATATAAATTGTGAGTGCATTTGATTAATAACTACTTATACCATAGAGTATATTTGTTTATAGAATTATGAAAAATATTGGATTATTTAGTCTCATTTAAAAAATAATTATATATTTGTTTTATCTTTTTGGACTGGAATAATTAATCTTACAAAATATTATTATTTTTATCTAGGCCAATTTTCAGCTAGCACACCAACCTAAAAATAATTACAGCTTAGTTAGCTAAAAATTTTATGTGCACTGTTCAGTTTAAATTATTAGCTACAAAAATTTAAATTACTATATGTACAGTTAAAGTCACTATTTGTAAAATTACTACTATATACTAAAAAATTTCGAAAAACAATTAATAACAAATCTAAAACAATCTAATAGCATGTAGTTATTGTTAGCATTAATAATAACATTAATTTTGATATTAAACAACTTAAAATTTGATATTTTTTAGCTAACAATAATTTAATTTTTATACATAACAACTTTCTATTTAATAATTTAAATTGAACGGTAAATATAACAATTTGGTCGAATTGGACGGTAATTATTTTCACCACCGCACGTTGGCCTATAATTTTTTATATTTATTTTGTTACATGGGACTAGACTAGATAAACTTAATTAAAACATAATGTCATATACAAGTGATTAAATAAAATGAGTAATATCACGAGTTTCATAATTGTATTCGACGAGATTGTTTTTGATCCATTGTAATTATTAATCTGAAGATATCATTAATCTCGCTGAATTCAATTATGTTATTCCCAGATGAGTAATTGTAGAGGGGAGGGGGTTTGAATACAATTCTCATTTATTCCCCAATGTAAAGATCACAATACAATCTGTAAATAAATTACAGAAATGAAAACACAACAGATTGCATCAATCAATAAAAAATAGTTTTTACTGATTTTGAAACTGAAATTACAATCTGGTTATCAAGAATTGATACCAGCTTCTGAAATCTGTTCAAGTATGAACATTTGCAACTTAGGAAATAATTTCTAGCTTCTCAAGTTATGAAAAACTTCCTTCTCAAAATATCTCAGATTTTGCCACGTAAGATTATAGAGTTATGAAAATAATCTCTCTCCCTATTCTATAATTCTATACTCTATATTGTTCTTGTTGTTTTTGTATATTTTCTATATATCTTCGTATCTCTAATTTATTCTACTTTTCAACAGCTTCACTGTTCCTTTTTTAACAACTTCACTATCAATTAGAGCAGTTTCTCCTTTCCTAGTAGTTGTAACAACTTTGTTACCTAACATCTCTGTTAGGTAACGTCTCTGTTACTTAATCTCTTTGCTTTTACAGATTAGCTCCCCAACCTTGTCAATCCCAATTGTGACTCTATTATGGATCTTGGTCAGCTTCTTGTTTGTTGAAGAACTCTGTTGTTCAGGTTTGATTGTGTCATAGCTCTATAATTCAGATTAGGTTTATCGTTGGATGAACTGCATTACTGATATTGACCCCAAAAAAGAAACGGTAGGTACAGCTAAGCCATGAACAGCCAACCATCGCACCGTAAAAATTGTATAGGTTCGATCTATGGTCATTGAGGCCTACTAAAAAGATCTACTAAATTCATCGAGTTGTTCCAAAGGATCAAAACGACCATTTTACAAAAAAAAAAAAAAAAATTCTTCATTAATTTTAATTTTTTTTCATTCAAATTCAAGAACCAGAAGTGTGAGCGCCCCCCCCCCCCCCCCCCCCTCTAATTTGTTTTCTTTATTTTCATTTTCATTTTGGGAACTTCTATATGGATTTTACTATGTCTCACAACCCAGAAGAATGGGGGGGGGGGGGGGGGAGGGGGTCATTTTGGTTTTGGATTTGGGACAAATAGTAATAATAACTCACCCCTCCTAACTAGATTTCAACCTCTAAGATCTATAGAGTGACGTTGGGACCCCCTGAAGAACAATGGAGTCAAATGAGTCAAATTGGATTGTCCCACACTAGCACTTCCGCGCAATAATTCTACTAAAGGTAATCCTATTACGGGAATAGCTTCGAGTACACCTATTACAATTTTCACTGCCCAATAACCAATTTGGTCCCAAGGTAAGGAATAACCAGTTACACCAAAAGATGCAGTCAATAAAGCCAGAACTACACCTGTAACCTAAGTGAATTCGCGAGGTTTTTCAAATGCACCGGTGAGATACATGCGAAATACATGCCGGATCATCATTAGAACCATCATACTTACCGACCATCAATGACCTGATCGGATTAACCAACCAAAATTAGCTTCAGTCATTATGTATTGAACCGAAGCAAAAGCCAGTCGGATGATAGTAAAAAAAAGAGTAGAGGACTGTTATGTCAAGCTATTTATCCTCTGATGACTTATTTATCCTTTAACCAGCTTCTTGGACTCTTCACTGCGTTAGAGAGTCTTTGCCTTAGTCTCTTACAGCTTCAACAATAGTCTCAGATAGTGCAATCCTTAGTCTCCGATAGACTAATTCTTAGTTCTGATATGCTAATTCTTAGTCATTGATAGACTAATTCTTAGTCTCCGATAGACTAATTCTTAATCTCTGTTTTCCCAGTGAGATAGCCGAGAACTTGTAGAAGGGGGGTTAAATACAAGTTCTTTGAATTCTTTTCGATTACTTGTTCTTTAAGAAATTAACTTTTCTTGCGGAATATAAATAACAAGAACTCAAATCAATTTATAAACAATTGCTTTTATTGATTTTAACAATTGAATACAAATTTTAACAATCACAACTTGATTGTCAGCTTCTTTTCTTTTTTGTATAGTAAAGATACAAACTATGAATTCTATACAGCTTCGAATTACAATTCTGTAAAACTAATTACAGCTTCTAAAACTGAATTACAATTAACTCAGTTACCAATTCTAAATAAAATTCAGCTTCCTTATTCGAATCAAATACAATCTTTCCTTTTTGACTAGGAATAGATTTCTGGTTAGTTTCCTTACCAACTACGTCTTCAATAATATCTCAGTCTACGTGGAAGACATTCCTTATTCAATTTGAAATCTGTATCTCATCAGGGAATAATTCACGACTAGTCCCTGACAGCTTCAGTCGTTAGTCCCTGATCATTTAGTCTCTGGTCTTTTAGTCTCTGATCAGGTTGTGTAGTCTCCGATAGAGTTATTAGTCTCCGATGCTTTAGACTTAGTCTTCGATGACGTCAACTTAGTCTCTGATGTTCTAGACTTAGTCTCCGATGACACTAGCTTAGTCTATGATGCACTAAGTTTAGTCTCTGATGAAGTCAGCTTAGTCTCTGATGACGTCAGCTTAGTCTCTGATGCACTAAGCTTAGTCTCTGATGACGTAAGCTTTAGTCTCTGATGCTTTATCTTTAATCCCCGATGACGTAAGCCATAGTCTCCGCTAGGCAAAATTCTTAGTCTCCGATAAGTGTTGCCTTAGTCTCCGATAAGCCTTTTTGTAATCTCCGACAGATCAAATACATATTTTGACTTGTTGAAGCTTTGATACAACTTTTCAGTAGTTACTTACAATAAAAAAAAACTATCTCTTTACAAAGAATAAATGAATTACAACCAAAGAGATAACTACTGGCTACAAAACTTTAGTGTTACTATTTAACACTTTCTATACATTTGTATATCTAAGTAATCTAAAGACAATCATCATCAAATGTTATAAAACCTAACAATCTCCCCCTAATTATGAATATCAGAATGATAAGCATAATTTCAAGGTTGATGATGATGTCAAAACTCAAAACTACAATTATTACTTAGAAAAAAAATAAAGAATTGCTAACTACAAATGTATCTGAATTAAGATCTTTGATCTGTCATTCAGCTTCCACCAAGACTAAGGTTTAAATCCTTTAAGTCTGACTTCAATAAAAATTACAGCTTATTCAACAATCAACATACCTTCCAACACAATAGCTTTACCTTCTATTTTTCCTCAGCACTTCTAGCCTTTCTATCAATAGCTTTCTCAGGATAATCTCTGTTTCTTCTTCTGCATCCTTGAGTAGACTGATAAATCCTTCAATGTGTCTTTTAGTGACACTGTTGATATCTTTGTTACAATTGAAGAAAACTTTCTCTCCATGGAAAGTCTCATACCATAATCCAAGAGGCTTAGGATCAACTTCTGGCATTGTGTCCAAGTTATGTTTCTCCTTCATCACCTTCTAAATTTGGCTTCAAAAATCCTTGTTGAGATCAAAAGTCTCAAGCACTACAGTCAGCAACCACTCCAAATTTTCTTCAGTTTGTCCCTCCAAGGCTGGCCTCTCAAATTTCAAAGATTCTCCATCTTTTAGAAAGACATTGAGCAGTTCTTTGTTATTTTTGCCCTTGATCAGATTTATATTCTTTGTACTCTTTTTCAGGGCTTTGATAATTTCTTCTATGCTAGCCATCTCAACCTTGTAAGATTTCCTTGATGGAACTGTTCGTGGTTTTGTTGGTCCACTCTCAGCCACTAAGGTAGTCTCGGTTGGCCTTGGAGGTTCTTGAGATATAGGCTTCTTGATAGATGCTTTAATCACAGGTTTCTTCGCAGATTTCTGGACCAAAGACCTTCTTCTCGATTTCTTCTCTGCCTCTTCCATCTCCTTATTTTTCTTTTTGGTGATGGCTGCTTTCTGTGCACTTGATCTTCTTGTAGAGATTTTCTTTTTCTTTGTCTCCTCCTCCTCCTTTGCTGCTGCCATATCCTCTTCCTCTTGTAGTTTTTGAGATAGTAAAGCATCAGCTTCAATTAGTTTATGCTCTTGAGGATAAACTAACTCTACTTTCCCATCCACTATCAATTCAATTGGAGTGGGAAAGTGAGCAGTCTTCATGGCATCCCCCAATAGCTTGGGCTACCCTGGTTGAGAAGATATTTGTTTCTTTGGTTCTTCAACCATGACTCCCTTGCCTTTGTCCTTTGTTGTGCTTGGGGCTTATGCAGTGGAAGGAGAAGCTACTGCAATTGCTGTTATTGTTGTTGGTATTTTTTTTGTTGTTGTTGTTGGTGGTTGTGTTGTTGTTGTTGACTTTGTAGCTGCTTCAAGATCAAAATGTTTCTTCAAAATTCTGTCCATCATTGCTTGCAATTCTGCATCAAGGACTGGAACAGATTTTGGTTGCGGTTTTGGTACAGGAACATGTTTAGGAACATGTTTGGAATGACCACTCTCCCCCTTTTTGACATCAGCATCTTTAGGGTGGGAGGAGGTGGACAAGTGTGAAATTGCCTGTAGGAGGAGTTGTTCCATTTGATCTTGTTTTTGAAGGAGGAGTTGGACATTAGCTTCAAGGGCTTGAAGTCAACTGTCAGTCTTGGACTTGTCTTTGATGATGGTATCAATTGAAGAGATAGTCCTCCTTGGCAAGTGTCCTTCATAGCACCTCCTTATTTTTTCAGTTTCTAACTCCATCCTTTCCTTCATTCTTTTGACTGCACCATTGATCCCAGTAACCAAGAAGTGGTGAAACTTTGTATGTTTCTTATCCACCTTGGTTACTTCTTTTAGATTGACTTTTATTGATGGTGCAGCTGCATTTGACCCAATATTGGTCACATAATCCTGCCTTAGTTGGGCAGCTGCATCCTCAAGAGAGTTTGTGTATTTTGCATCAAGCCAAATAACCACATTCTCCTCTTCAGGTTCTTCAGGCATAGGGTCATTTGCAAGCCCTGTCTTCAATGTAGAAATGTGGTCTTGTCTTTGTTGAAGACCATATAAGAGTTCAAAATCTACATTGGACATTTCGGATAAAACATGTAATACTGCATCCCCTGTGCTTGAAGTGGTCCCAATTTCTTCTGTTTGGATTGTAATGGAGGGAGCAGAAGAAACATGAGCTTCTAGGGTTGTGGTTTCAACAGGTTTTAAAAATGTACCTGCTGAAAATTTCGCTATTTTATTTTCTTCAAGGATCTCATCCTTGCTCACACCCTCTCCTTTTGCCTGGGGTTGGACACCCAGCTTCTCAATCTCTCCTTTTTCCAAGCTTGCTAAAGCTTGACTCTCTTGTATGTGTATGTCCTCTCCTTTTTCCAGGGCAGGAGCCTGACTCCCACTAATTATTCTCACATCCTCACTAATATGGGTGCGCACACTCTGTCCTAAAGAAGTAGGGGTTGTAGAATTGCTTGAGACTGCATGGAGAGTGGGTTCCCTTTGTTTTTCTAGGGCTAGGGATGTCTCGAGTATTGGCTCCTCTTGGGAAAAATCAAAAAGATTTGAATTTGTAATATCAAAAGAATCAAGAATGGGAGAAAGAGGAGAAGAATGTACAGTTTGAAGTGTTGACTGTTCCTCAGACATTGAAAATTGAGGAACATCAATAGATGATTCTGTGTGTGCACTCCTGGTGTCACTCTTTTCTTGTATTTTCTCTCTTTGTGGGTCCTCTTGTTGGTGAACAAGAGGTTGTGCAGACGCTGTACATGTGGTTCTTGGATGGGAACTTTCTTCAATGTCAACATCCTTTTGAGAGGATATGGACAGTTCACTGTTTTTCCTTATTTCCTCCATTGCCTTTTGGGAAGCAATGGATTCCTTTTGGCTTAAGGTTATTACTCTCTTCTTTCGCTGAGGTGCCACCTCATCTTCTTTATCTCCCTCAGTCTCACTTACTCCCTCAATTATTTTTCTTCTTATTGGGAGCTTTGTGATGGCTGTTTGAGTCTTTTCAACCACAGTCTTTTGGGAAACTATGTACAGGGCTATAGATTGTTGTTGTGAAGTTGTTGGACGATTAATAGGGTTTTGGTTTTCAGTATCCTCAAAAAATAACAAAGAATAAAGGTTTGGAAGCCTATAAATGAGAGTAGATCTCATGACAGGAGGAAAAAATAAAGGAACCTTTACCTTTGCAGATTTATGCTTCACATCAGAAAAAATTCTTTTACCCTGCAAAACAGTTGGTACAACTTGCATGCCAGTAATATTAAGGTCAGGGATTAGATAATATGCAATCATCATCAAAAACCTAGCATAGTAAATTTTATTTTTATTATCGGATTTAAGTTTTACCAAAAGATTTTGCAAAATTAAAGCTCAATGTTTAGATGTCTATCATACAACACACTAAAAGCAATTTGTTGTGTGAGTGTAGTGATAGCATCATAGCCACTGCATTTAGAAGTAAAAGCTTTTGTAATAATGTCAAAGAACAGTGACCACTCCTGCCTTAGATGGGGTCATGTTATAGACCTAACAGAAACAATTTCTGAAGAATAATGTAAATTTTTAAACATAACAAAAATTTCTTCATTAGAGGCAGGAGAGTCAAAGTTTTCATATACTGGTAAACGTAAGGCATTATTAACAACGATATGATCTATATTATAGACAATATTATCATACCTAAAACTTACCACAGGAGAGCCAGTATTCTCATCCTGGACAGTAGCAGTGGACCACAGAGCCGTGATAACTTCAGCGGCTTGTGTGGGAGCTTCGTATATGGCATAGGAAAGTGTGGAGTTTTGAAGAAAATCCACGAAAGGGTGGTATTGTGCTTCAAATTCATGCTTGTCAGCCACCCCTGCATGGTTAGTCTTGATGATATCAAAGTCCCCAAACTTAAAGCATACTGTTTTGGCCGCCATTGAAGAGATATGTGTGAACTTTGAAGAATTTCTTTGAAAAAAAAAATTAAATTGCAGAGTGTTTGTAGAGAAAATAATTTCAGAGCTTGAGAGTTTGTGATTGCAAAGGTGTTTGAATTTACTTTTATCAAAGTGTTAGAAACGTTTGCAATTCTAAAGATAGTGAACCGTTTTCGATCGTGGGTATGAGTAACTACCAGATTACCCTCGATTGAAAATTGCCCTAATATCTGATATGTTCACTCATAAGAGACTAGTCCCGATTAGTCTCCGATAGTTCAATTTTTAATTAAGTCGGGGACTAATTAAAAATACTGTCGAGGACTAAGATAGTCTCCGATAATTCAATTTTTAATTAAGTCGGGGACTAATTAAAAACACTGTCGGGGACCAAGATAGTCTCCGATAGTTCAATTTTTAATTAAGTCGGGGACTAATTAAAAACACTGTTGGGGACTAAGCTAGTCTCTGATAGTTTATTTTTGACTAGTCAGGGACTAAACAAAAACGACCAGGGACTAAGATAGTCTCTTTCTCTTAAGCTTTCACGAACTAAGAAAATGTAGTCCCTGCTACAATTTTGTTTTTCAAAACATTCCCAACAATCAAGTTAATGATTATTAGCTTCACAAATTCTGTTTAATTAAAACAGCTACATCAAGAAATTAAATTCTAGCTTCTAAAATTCTGTCCATTAAGAACAGCTGCACTCTAGAAATTAAATTCTAGTTTCTCACAACTAAACAACTTGCTTTCAAAATATGAAATTAATTTTTAGCAGCATAATTCAACATTCCTAATTCAGAAACTAATCTAGAAAATGTAGATTCATTTAAAGGTTTTGTGAATCTGTCTGCAAGTTGTTTATCAGTTGTAACCCAGTGCAATTTAATATTTCCTTCATTTACATGTTCTCTCATGAAGTGATATCTAATATCTATGTGTTTTGTTCTTGAATGTTGCACTGGATTTTCTGTTATAGCTATGGCACTTGTATTATCACAATAAATAGGAATTTTGGATAATGACATACCATAGTCTAGGAGTTGATTTTTGATCCATAAGATCTGAGCACAGCAACTCCCAGCTGCAATATATTCAACTTCTACTGTTGAAGTAGAAACTGAATTTTGTTTCTTGCTAAACCAAGAAACAAGTCTGCCTCCAAGAAGTTGGTAGCTTCCACTTGTGCTTTTCCTGGCAAGCTTGCAACCTGCATAGTCAGCATCTGAATAACCAATTAGTTTAAAATCAGATTCTTTGGGATACCATAAACCAAGGTTTGGGGTACCCTTTAGATATCTAAGTATTCTTTTTACAGCAATCAAATGTGACTCTCTAGGGTTAGCTTGAAATCTAGCACATAAACATGTAGCAAACATTATATCAGGTCTACTTGCAGTTAGATATAAAAGAGAGCCTATCATGCCTCTATAGCTAGTAATATCAATTTTCTTTCCTTTTAAATCCTTATCTAGCTTAGTGACAGTAGGCATGGGTGTTTTTGCAGATGCACAATCAACCAAGTCATATTTTCTCAATAAGTCTTTGATATATTTGGACTGACTGATAAATATTTCATCAGTTGATTGTTTTATTTGCAATCCTAAGAAAAATGTTAACTCTCCCATCATACTCATTTCATATCTAGACTGCATTAGTTTTGAAAATTTTCACAGAGTTTTTTATTTGTAGAACCAAATATAATATCATCTACATATATTTGCACAAGTATAATGTCAGAGCGTTGCTTTCTACAAAATAAATTTTTATCTACGATACCTCTAACAAATTTGTTTTCAAGTAAAAATTGAGATAAAGTATCATACCAGGCTCTTGGTGCTTGTTTTAAGCCATAAAGTGCTTTGTCTAACCTGTAGACATGATTTGGAAGTTTGGAGTCCACAAAACCTGGGGGTTGGCAAACATAGACTTCCTCTTCCAATTTTCCATTCAAGAAAGCACTTTTGACATCCATCTGGTACACCTTGAAGTTCTTGTAGGCTGTAAAAGCCAAAGAGATAATGATTGTTTCAAGTCTTGCTATTGGTGCAAAAGTTTCATCATAATCTATTCCTTCTTCTTGAGAATATCCTTTTGCAACTAGTCTTGCTTTATTCCTTGTAATTGTACCAGTTTCATCTAATTTATTTCTGAAGACCCATTTGGCACCTATAATTGATCTATTCCTTGGTTTAGGTACCAGTCTCCAGACTTTGTTTCTTGTGAATTGGTTTAACTCCTCTTGCATGGCTATTATCCAGTCAAGATCTTGAAGTGCTTCCTCAATTTTCTTTGGCTCAATCTTTGAGAGAAAACTGAGATATAAGCATTCATTTTGAGTTGCACTTCTAGTTTTGACTCCATCCTCTAGACTTCCAATAATCAAATCTAACGTATGGTCTCTCAACCATGGAATTGCACGTGGCAGATTTGATCTTGAAGTGGAGGCTTCATTTTCTAGATTGATGTTGTTCAATCTAGCTTCATGATCAGAGACTGCTCCCCCTAAACCATTGACTTCTTCGTTGTTAGCTCCCCCTTAGCTGTTTATCTCTATAGTCCCTGGTGTCAAGATAGTCTTTGATTGTGCATCAGTGACACTAGTCCCTGGTGAACCATTAGTCTCCGATGATATACTAATGTCACCAGTTTCTTGTGTTTCATTTGATTCTAATACTCTAGTCTCTGATAGAGTATTAGTCTTTGGTACTTCATACACAACTATTAACTCCCCCTCAATTATGTAGGGATCATTACTATCTTGGGGTTTTTCAGTAGTCTCTGATGGATATTCCCATGCATCCAATTCATTTCAAAACTAAGAGGTTCATGCAATCCTTGTCCAATTATTCTTGGAATTTTTCTATCATCAAATACCACTTGTATTGATTCCACAATGACCTTTGTTCTTAGATTATATACTCTATATGCCTTGCTTGACAAAGAATAACCTAAGAAGATTGCCTCATCAGACTTGTTGTCAAATTTTCCTCTTGTCTCTGATGAGTCTCTCAGTACAAAGCACTTACAACCAAACACATGTAAAAACTTGAGAGTTGGTTTTCTCCCAATCATCAATTCATAAGGTGTTTTGTTGTATGCTTTGTTTATCAAGGATCTATTATGTGTAAAGCAAGCTGTGCTTATAGCTTCCTCCCAAAAATATGTGGGAAGCTTAGCCTCTTGTAATATAGTCATTGCTGCTTCAATAAGGGTTCTGTTTTTCCTCTCAACAACGCCATTTTGTTGAGGAGTTCTTGGAGCAGAGAATTGGTGAGTTATTCCTTTTTCAGTGCAGAATTCAGTAACTTGGGAATTCTTGAATTTTATTCCTCTATCGCCCCTTATTACCCTTACAGTTTTTCCTGACTTTGTTTCTATCTTCTTGATATGATCAATTATCAACTGAGCAGCTTCATCCTTTGTGTAGAGGTATTTTACCCAAGTATACCTCGTGTGATCATCCACAATAACCGGTGCATATCTGTTCCTTAAGATAGACATCACATTCACTTGACCAAATAAATCCATGTGTAACAACTGTAAAGGGTCAGTGATTGATGTTGCTGGTTTGCTTTTGAATGACACACTTCTTTGTTTCCCTTTCTGGCATGAATCACACAATCCATCTTGTGAAAACTCCAATTGTGGAATGCCAGCTACCAGTCCTTTCCTCACAAGCTTGTTGATGTTCTTAAAATTCAAGTGGGAAAGCTTCTTATGCCAAAGCCAACTTTCATCAGTTGAAGCTTTGCTATAGAGACATGTGATTTGATCAGTAAAAGAAATAAGATTTGCAACATGGGAGAAAACCAACTCTCAAGTTTTTACATGTGTTTGGTTGTAAGTGCTTTGTATTGAGAGACTCATCAAAGACAAGAGGAAAATTTGACAACAAGTCTGATAAGGCAATCTTCTTAGGTTATTCTCTGTCAAGCAAAGCATACAGAGTATATAATCTAAGAACAAAAGTCATTGTGGAATCAATTCAAGTTGTATTTGATGACAGAAAGATTCCAGAAATGATTGGACAAGGATTGCATGAACCTCTTAGTTTTGAGAATGAATTGGATGCATGGGAATATCCATCAGAAACTACTGAAAAACCCCAAGATAGCAATGATCCCTACATAATTGAGGGGGAGTTAATAGTTGTGTATGAAGTACCAAAGACTAATACTCTATCAGAGACTAGAGTATTAGAATCAAATGAAACACAAGAAACTGGTGACATTAGTATATCATCGGAGACTAATGGTTCACAGGGACTAGTGTCACTGATGCACAATCGGAGACCATATTGACACCAAGGAATGTAGAGATAAACAGCTCAGGGTAGCTAATAATGGAGAAGTCAATGGTTTAGGGGGAGCAGTCTCTGATCATGAAGCTAGATTGGACAATATCAATCTATAAAATGAAGCCTCCACTTCAAGGTCAAATCTGCCTCGTGCAATTCCATGGTTGAGAGACCACACACCAGATTTGATTATTGAAAGTCTAGAGGATGGAGTCAAGACTAGAAGTGCAACTCAAAATGAATGTTTATATCTCAGTTTTCTCTCAAAGATTGAGCCAAGGAAAATTGAGGAAGCACTTCAAGATCCTGACTGGATAATTGCCATGCAAGAGGAGTTAAACCAATTCACTCGAAACAAAGTTTGGAGACTGGTACCCAAACTAAGGAATAAATCAATAATAGGTGCCAAATGGGTCTTCAGAAATAAATTGGATGAAACTGGTACTATTACAAGGAATAAAGCAAGACTGGTTGCAAAAGGATATTCTCAAGAAGAAGGAATAGATTATGATGAAACTTTTGCACCAGTAGCAAGACTTGAAGCAATCATAATCTTTTTGGCTTTTGCAGCCTACAAGAACTTCAAGGTGTACCAGATGGATGTCAAAAGTGCTTTCTTAAATGGAAAAGGAAGTCTATGTTTGCCAGCCCCCAGGTTTTGTGGACTCCAAATTTCCAAATCATGTCTACAGGTTAAACAAAGCACTTTATGGCTTAAAACAAGCACCAAGAGCCTGGTATGATACTCTATCCCAATTTTTACTTGAAAATAAATTTGTTAGAGGTATCATAGATAAAATTTTATTTTATAGAAAGCAAGGCTCTGACATTATACTTGTGCAAATATATGTAGATGACATTATATTTGGTTTTACAAATGAAAAGCTTTGTGAAAAATTTTCAAAACTCATGCAGTCTAGATATGAAATGAGTATGATGGGAGAATTAACATTTTTCTTATGTTTGCAAATAGAACAATCAACTGATGAAATATTTATCAGTCAGTCCAAGTACATCAAAGACTTATTGAGAAAATATGACTTGGTTGATTGTACATCTGCAAAAACACCCATGCTTACTGCCATTAAGCTAGATAAAGATTTAAAAGGAAAGAAAGTTGATATTACTAGCTTTAGAGGCATCATAGGCTCTCTTTTATATCTAACTACAAGTAGACCAGATATAATGTTTGCTACATGTTTATGTGCTAGATTTCAAGCTAACCCTGGAAAGTCACATTTGATTGCTGTAAAAAGAATACTCAGATATCTAAAGGGTACCCCAAACCTTGGTTTATGGTATCCCAAAGAATTTGATTTTAAACTAATTGGTTATTCAGATGCTGACTATGCAGGGTGCAAGCTTGACAGAAAAAGCACAAGTAGAAGCTGCAAATTGGAGGCAGACTTGTTTCTTAGTTTAGCAAGAAACAAAATTCAGTTTCTACTTCAACAGTAGAAGTTGAATACATTGCAGCTGGGAGTTGCTGTGCCCAGATCTTATGGATCAAAAATCAACTCCTGGACTATGGTATGTCATTATCCAAAATTCCTATCTATTGTGATAATACTAGTGCCATAGCAATAACAGAAAATCGAGTGCAACATTCAAGAACAAAACACATAGATATTAGATATCACTTCATGAGAGAACATGTAAGTGAAGGAAATATTGAATTGCACTGGGTTACAACTGATAAACAACTTGCAGACATATTCACAAATCCTTTAGATGAATCTACTTTCACTAGATTAGTCTATGAGTTAGGAATGTTGAATTATGCCTCTAAAAATTGATTAAATTTTGAAAACAAGTTGTTTAGTTGTAAGAAGCTAGAAATTTTATTTCTGGATTGCAGCTGTTCTTAATGAACAGATTTTCAGAAGCTAGAATTTATTTTCTAGATTGAAGCTATTTTAATTAAATTGAATTTTTGAAGCTAATAATTATTAACTTGATTGTTGGAAATGTTTTGAAAAACAAAAATTGTAGTAGGGACTACATTTTCTTAGTCCCTGAAAGCTTTAAAGTAAGAGACTAGCTTAGTCCCTGATAGTGATTTTTAATTAGTCCCTGACTCAATTAAAAATGAACTATCGGAGACTAAATTAGTCCCTGACAGTTGTTTTTAATTAGTCCCTGACTGAATTAAAAAATGAACTATCAGAGACTAGATTAGTCCCCGACAGTTGTTTTTAATTAGTCCCCGACAGTTGTTTTTAATTAGTCCCCGACAGTTGTTTTTAATTAGTCCCCGACTGAATTAAAAAAATTGAACTATCAGAGACTAACTAGTCCCCGACAGTTGTTTTTAATTAGTCCCCGACTAAATTAAAAATTGATCTATCGGAGACTACCTTAGTCCCCGACAGTGTTTTTGATTAGTCTCTGACTAAATCAAAAATAACACTATCTGAGACTAATCGGGTCTAGTCTCTTATGAGTGAACACATCAGACATTAGGGCAATCTCCGATCGAGGGTAATCTGGTAGTTACTCCACCCACGATCGAAAACGGTTCACTATCCTTTGAATTGCAAACGTTTCTAATACTTTGCTAAAAGTAAAATCAAACACATTTGCAATCACAATCTCTCAAAGCTTTGAAACTATTTTCTTTGCAAATACTCTGCAATTTAACCCCTTTTTCAAAGTTTCTTCAAAGTTCACAGATCTCTTCCAATGGCTGCTAAAACAGTCTGTTTCCAATTTGGAGATTTCGATATCATTAAGACTAACCATGCAGGGGTGGCTAACAAGCATGAATTTGGAGCCCAGTACCACCCTTTTGTGGATTTTCTTCAAAACTCCACATTATCTTACGCCATTTATGAAGCCCCCGTCCAAGCCGCTGAAGTTATCACGGTTGTGTGGTCCACTGCAACCATCCAGGATGAGAATACTGACTCTCCTGTGGTAAGTTTCAGGTATGATAATATTGTTTATAATATCGACCATACTGTTGTTAATAATGCTTTACACTTACCTGTGTATGAAAACTTTGACTCCCCTGCCACTGATGAAGAACTTTTTTCTATGTTTAAAAACTTACATTATTCTGCTGAAATTAGTTCTGTTGGGTCTATAACACGACCCCATCTAAGGCAGAAGTGGTCACTGTTCTTTGATATAATCATTAAAGCTTTTACAACAAAATGCAGTGGCTATGATGCTATCACTACACTCACACAACAAATTGCTTTTAGTGTGTTGTATAATAGACATCTAAACATTGGGCTTTTAATCCTGCAAAACCTTTTGGTAAAACTGAAATCTGGTAATAAAAATAAAATTTATTATGCTAGGTTTTTGATGATGATTGCTTATTATCTAATCCCTAATCTTAATATTACTGGATTGCAAGTTGTACCAACTGTTTTGCAGAGTAAAAGAATTTTTACTGATGTGAAGCATAAATCTGCAAAGGTAAAGGTTCCCTTATTTTTTCCTCCTGTCATGAGATCTATACTCATGGATAGGCTTCCAAACCTTTATTCTTTGCAATTCTTTGAGGATATTGAAAGCCAAAACCCTGTGAATCCTCCAACCACTTCACAACAACAATCCATAGCCCCCTCCACAGTTTCCTAAAAGACTGTGGTTGTAAAGACTCAAACAACCATCACAAAACTCCTAATAACGAGAAAAATAATTGAGGGAGTAAGTGAGGATGAGGGAGAACAAGAAGCTGAAGTACCACTTCAGAGAAAGAAGAGAATTATAACCCTTAGCCAAAAGCAATCCATTGCTTCTCAAAAAGCAATGGAGGTTATAAGGAAAAACAGTGAACTGTCATCATCCTCCCAAAAGGATGTTGACATTGAAGAAAGTTCCCAACCAGGAACACCTTGTACAGAGTCTGCACAACCTCTTGTTCACCAGCAAGAGAAACCACAAAGAGAGATAATAAAAGAAAAGAGTGACACAAAGAGTGCACACACAGAGTTATCAATTGATGTTCCTCCATTTTCACTGTCTGAGGAACAACCAACACTCCACACTGTACATTCTTCTCCTTCTTCTCCCATACTTGATTCTTTTGAAATTACACATTTAAATTCTCTTGATTTTTCCCAAGAGGAGCTAATAATCGAGAAAGCTCTCAGAAATATTCCATGGATAGATCCCTAGCCCCATATACACAAAGGGAACTCCCTATCCATGCAGTCACAAGTACTTCTCAAACCCCCACTTCTGTAGGACAAAGTGCACCCATCCATATGAGTGAGGATGTGAGAATAAATAGTGAGAGTCAGGCTCCTGACCTGGAAAAAGGAGAGGATATACACAAACAAGAGAGTCAAGCTTTAGAAAGCTTGGAAAAAGGAGAGCAAAAGAAGCTGGGTGCCCAACCCCAGGCAAAAGGAGAGGGTGTGAGCAAGGATGAGATCCTTGAACAAAATAACAGAGAGAAATTTTCAGCAGGTGCATTTTTACAACCTGTTAAATCAAGCTCACAAGAAGCTCAAGTTTCTTCTGCTCCCTCCACAAATATCCAAACAGAAGAAACTGAGACCATTTCAAGCACAGGGGATGCAACATTAAATGTTATATTTGAGATGTCCAATGCAGATTTTGAACTGTTATATGGTCTACAACAAAGACAAGATCACATTTCTGTATTGAAGACAAGGCTTGCAGATGAACATGTGGCTGAACCACCTCCAGAGGAAAATATTGATGAATGGCTTGATGCCACATATTCCAATTCTCTGGAGGATGCAGTTGCTCAGCTCAGGCAAGATTATTTGACTAATATAGGGTCCACAGTAGCTGTCCCATCTACCAAGGACTTACTTGAAGAAATAACCAAAGTGGACAAGAAACATACCAAGTTTCACCATTTTTTGGCTATTGGTATACATGTAGCCGTAAAGGAGATGAAGCAGTAAATGGATATTGAGACCGATAAGATTCGAAGGAGCTATGAAGGACACTTGCCAAGGAGGACTATCACTGCCATTGATACTCTTATCAAAGACAAGTCCAAGACTGACAGTCGACTTCAAGCCCTAGAAGCCAATATCCAACTCTTGATCAACAAACAAGACATAATGAAACAACTATTGATGTAGGCAATTCCACAGTTGGCCACCTCCTCTCACCCTAAAGATGCTGATGTCAAAAAGGGGGAGAGTGGTCAATTCCAACAATATGTTCCTGTACAAAAATCAAAGTCTGGTCCTGTCCTTGATGCTGAATTACAAGCAATGATGGACAGGATCCTAAAGAAACATTATGATCTTGCAGCAACAACAACAACAACACAACTTCCAACAACAACAACAGCAGCAACAGCAACAACAGCAACAACAGTAGCTTCTCTTTCTTCCTCTGCACAAGCCCCAACATCAAAAGACAAAGGCAAGGGGGTCATGGTTGAGGAACCAAAGAAGTAAATCTCAACTCAACCAGGAAAGCCCAAGCTATTAGGGGACGCCATGAAGACAGCTTACTTTCCCACTCTAGTTGGTCTGATAGTGGATGGGAAAGTGGAGTTGGTCTATCCTCAAGAGCAGAAATTGATAGAAGCTGATGCACTGTTAGCTCAAAAACTTCAAGAGGAGGAGGACATGGTAGCAGAAAGGGAGGAGGAGGAGGCAAAGAAGAAGAAAATCTATACAAGGAGGTCAAGTGCACAGAAAGCAGCCATAACCAAAAAGAAAAATAAAGAGATGGAAGAGGCTGAGAAGAAACCAAGAAGAAAACCTTTGGTCCAGGAATCTACAAAGAGACCTGTGATCAAAGCACTTATCAAGAAGCCTATCTCTCAAGATCATCCAAGGTCAACCGAGACTGCCTTAGTGGCTGTGAGTGGACCAACAAAGCCACGAACAGTTCCATCAAGGAAGTCTTATAAGTTTGAAATGGCTAGTACTGAAGAGATTATCAAGGCCCTGAAGAAAAGAACAAAGAAGATTGATCTGATAAAGGGTAAAGATAACAAAGAACTCCTCCATGTCTTTTTAAAAGATGGAGAGTCTTTGAAATTTGAAAAGCCAGCCTTGGAGGGACAAGTTAAAGAAAATCTGGAGTGGTTGCTGACTGTTGTGCTTGAGACTTCTGATCTCAACATGAATTTTCGAAGCCAGATTTAGAAGGTGATGAAGGTGAAGCATAAGGTGGATATAGTGCCAGAAGCTAATCCTAAGCCTCTTGGATTATGGTATGAGAATTTTCATGGAGAGAAAGTTTTCTTCAACTACAACAGAGATATCAACAGTGTCAATGAGAGACATATTGAAGGTTTTATCAGTCTACTCAAAGATGCAGAAGAAGAAACTGAAGTAATTCTGAAAAAGTTGTTGATAGATAGGCTGGAATTGCTGAGGAAAAATAGGAGGTAAATTGTTGTGTTGGAAGTATGTTGTCAATTGAAATAAGCTGTAATTTTTATTTTTTGAAGCCAGACTTATAGGATTTAAACCTGAGTCTTGGCGGAAGCTGAACAACAGATCAAAGATCTTAGTTCAGAATACATTTGTAGTTAGCAATTCTTTATTCTTTTTCTAAGTAATTGTAATGTTGAGTTTTGACATCATCATCAACCTTGAAATTATGCTTATCATTTTGATATTCATAATTAGGGGGAGATTGTTAGGTTTTAGAACATTTGATGATGATTGTCTTTAGATTACTTAGAGTACAAATGTATAGAAAGTGTTAATTAGTAACACTGAAGTTTTGTAGCCAGTAGTTATCTCTTTGATTGTAATTCATTCATTCTTTGTAAAGAGATATAATTATTTCTTATTTGTAAGTAACTGCTGGAATGGAGTATCAAAGCTTCAGCAAGTCAAAATGTACATTTGATCTGTTGGAGTTTACAAAAAGGCTTGTCGGAGATTAGGAAAACTCGTCAAAAACTAAGGATTTTATCTATCAGAGACTAGTTTTGCTTATCGGAGACTAAGGCTTATGTCATCAGAGACTAAGACTAAAAGAGTCAGAGACTAAAGCTTACGTTATCGGAGACTAAGGTTAAAAGTATCAGAGACTAAGCTGACGTCATCAGAGACTAAATAACTCTATCGAAGACTACACAATCTGACGTCATCAGGGACTAAAAGACCAGAGACTAATTGATGACGTCACCAGAGACTAAAGATGAAGCGTCAGGGACTAATCATGTTTTATTTCCTGAAAGATACAGAGTTCGAATTAAATAAGGAATGTCTTCCACATAGTTCAAGATATTATTGAAGACGTAGCTGGTAAGGAAACTAACTAGAAATCTCTTCCTAATAAAAAAGGAAAGATTGTTTTTTATTCGAATAAGGAAGCTGAATCAATTTTGATTTAGAGTAGGAAACTGAAGAATTCAGTTAGATAGAAGCTATAATTAGTTTTACAGAGGATTAGAAATTCGAAGCTGTATAGAATTCATAGTTTGTATCTTTACTATACAGAAAAGTAAAGAAGCTGACGATCACATTGTTGTGATTGTTAGAATTTGTATTCAATTGTTAAAATCAATACAAACAATTGCTTATAAATTGATTTGAGTTCTTGTTCTTTATTTTCGCAAGTTATAATTAATTTCTTGAAGAACAAGTAATCGAAAAGGTTTCAAAGAACTTGTATTCAACCCCTCCCCTTCTACAAGTTCCGGCTATCTCACTAGGAAAACAGAGGTATTTTACCCAAGTATACCTCGTGTGATCATCCATAATAACCAAAGCATATCTATTTCTTAAGATAGACATCACATTCACTTGACCAAATAAATCCATGTGTTGCAATTGTAAAGGGCCAGTGATTGATGTTGCTGGTTTGCTTTTGAATGATACACTTCTTTGTTTCCCTTTCTGGCATGAATCACACAATCCATCTTGTGTAAACTCCAATTGTGGAATGCCAGCTACCAGTCCTTTCTCACAAGCTTGTTGATATTCTTGAAATTCAAGTGGGAAATCTTCTTGTGCCAAAGCCAACTTTCATCAATTGAAGTTTTGCTATAGAGACATGTGATTTGATCAGAGGAAGAGATAACGTTTGCAATATACAAATTTCCTTTTCTTTTCCCTGTCAATATCACATTATTAGATTCATTGTCACATACCAAGCATTGATCTTTTTTGAAAGTGACATTGAATCCCTTATCACATAGTTGACTCACACTCAGTAAATTGTGCTTTAAGCCATCAACTAGTGCTACTTCAGTGAAGATGACATCTCCATGTTCAACAATGCCATAACCCTTGGTATGGCCTTTACTGTCATCTCCAAAAGTGACTTTTGGGCCACTTTTCTCTTCATGCTGTTTTAGCAGGGACCTATCTCCAGTCATGTGCCTTGAACAGCCACTGTCCAAGTACCATGTTTTCTTCTTTTTGCCCTGCACAGTAAAGAGTAACTAGTTAGAAATTTTTGGGACCTAGACTTTCTTAGGTCCTTTCTCACTAGTTGTAGACTCAAGACTTGACTCAGATTGAGTTGATTGCCTTTTAGCATTTTTGATTTTAATTGGACAATCACTAGTCTTGCTACCTTTTTGTGAGAGACTGCCAAACTTAGGTTTTTTATAGTTAATGCAAAGATGATTTGACCTTTTTACAGGTGATTTATCTTTTATTGTCTTTGAAGGTGCAGTCTCTATTATAGGAATTTTATTTTTACTCCTACAGTGCATAGCTATGTGATTAGGATTACCACGAATTGATTATCTTCATGCATAAGGATACTAGATTACCTAGTAGAAAAGATTTCAAAATCATCTAACGGAACGCTATTGGATCAAATGACAAAGACATTGTTGATAAAAAGATATGGAATTGCCCATTCAATGAGCATTCTCAATATTCTGCCTTGAAGAGGACTCGAACCTCTATGTGATTAGGATTACCACATATATGACATGTCTTTCTAGGAGCATCAGGCATTCTAGCATAATTTGTATACTTGTTGATGCCTATTTTTCCATTCCTATTTTTCTTATTTCTGCTAGATTCCACTAATGTTTCAGCCTTTTTCATAGGAATATTTTCCAATTTTTTGTTTAATTGAGTCTTTGTCATGAACCCAATGTTTAATCTTTTATTTTCACTTTTATCAACAATATTCACTGTCTTTTGATCAATCTTTGATTTTGCAGTGACTTGTTGATATTGAGTGTTAATAATTTTGGGTTCATTGATAAGAGAGATAAAATTAATTCTTTTTAAAGCATTTGGTTTACTAATAGTGGAGTTAGCAGCTTCAAATAGATCATTTAAATCTGAACTCTTGTCTAGATATTCATCATAACCTAGTCCAAATTTTTGACCTATATATTGTTTGACATTCTACCAAGTCTGTCAACTTTTTAGAGGAATTATTCCATTGTTTAATCTTAGCTTGAGCATTTTCAAGTTGCTCGACTAAGTAATATTCCCTTTTTTTCAAAGCATCAATTATGTGATGAGCTTTGTTTAAGTCAGACTTGATAGTGTCAAATTGTACCAATCTCTCTTCAAGAAAATTTTTTCTTTTAAAGAGAAGGTCATGTGATTCTTTTACATTAGTATGTTCAATAGTTAATGATCTAAAACACGCAAATCAGACATATCTTTTTGTATGCTTTCAATACTAGATGTATCAATTAAGTTAAGCACATTAAAATTCTGAGTTGCATCACATACCTTTGTAGAATCAATTGACTCGTCACTTCGAGCCATTATGGCAAAGTTGACAATTTCCTCCTCGGAATCACTGTCAATCCAATCCTTACCCTCAGTAATCAAGGCTTTGCTTTTTAATTTGAACTTCTTGTCAGCAAAGTCATTCCCTGTTTTCCTTGATTTTTCATCCTTAGATCTATTACTAGATCTAGGCTTCTTGCACTCATTGGCAAAGTGCCCTAACCCATCACAGTTATAACATCTGATTTTTTTCTTGTCAAAGGTCACAATTTGACCTTCACGTTTAGGGTTAGGCTTCCTTGACGACTTTCTTCCTTTTCTACTAGCTCTAAATTTCTTGAACTGTTTGACAATGAATGCCATGAATTCCTCCATGTCATCATCAGTATCCAGTTCATCTTCCTCATCAGTCGAGCTTGCATTGGAAGTTTCATCATCAAGCTTCTCTTGAGACTTGTTTGTCTCAACCATTAACGCAACTCCTTTATCCTTTCCATACATGTATTGTCGTTGCTCTACTTCAAGTTCATATATCTTTAAATTTTCGTAGAGCCTGTCTAGTGTGAGTATCTCTAAGTCATGAGCCTCCCTTACTGCAGTAGTCTTTGGATCCCAACTTGGTGGAAGAGATCTCATGAACTTAGTGTTGACATCCTCATTATCATAGGACTTTCCAAGTATTTTCAAGTCATTGAGCAAAGTATTGAAACTGTCATAGACTGAAGTTATTAGTTCACCAGGCTTTGCTTGAAAGAACTCATATTGTTGTGTCAACAACGACCTTTTGTTCTTTCAGACTTGGTTAGTCCCTTCACACAGGACTTTGATGGTGTCCCAGATTTGCTTAGATATTGTGCAGTTAATGATGCTTGTGAACATATTTTTGTCAATTCCATTGTAAAGTATGTTCATAACTTTAGCATCTTTTAACACTTGCAACTTGTCTTCATTTGTATAATCACTTTCAGGAGCAAGTTCAAAGTGTTCAGCAACAACAGATCCATCAACAGTTTTAGCAGGAACAAATTTATTGGGAAGATAAGGACCTTTTTCAATCCTTTCAATATAGTCAGGATTAGTTGCTCTCAAGTGCATATACATCTTTTGCTTCCACATAGGATATTCTTCTCTTTTAAGAATAGGAATCCTAGTACCACCATCATGACTGCCTGCATATGCCATTATGCTAGAGCTGCTTGCTTCATCGTTGGTCATCTCTTGGAACGTGTTAATTGAGTAATTTCAATTAAAGGCTCTGATACCAATTGTTTTCCCAGTGAGATAGCTGAGAACTTGTAGAAAGGGGGTTGCATACAAGTTCTTTGAATTCTTTTCGATTACTTGTTCTTTAAGAAATTAACTTTTCTTGCGGAATATAAAGAACAAGAACTCAAATCAATTTATAAACAATTACTTTTATTGATTTTAACAATTGAATACAAATTCTAACAATCACAACTTGATTGTCAGCTTCTTTTCTTTTCTGTATAGTAAAGATACAAACTATGAATTCTATACAGCTTCGAATTACAATTCTATAAAACTAATTACAGCTTCTAAAACTGAATTACAATTAACTCAGTTACCAATTCTAAATAAAATTCAGCTTCCTTATTTGAATCAAATACAATCTTTCCTTTTTGACTAGGAATAGATTTCTGGTTAGTTTCCTTACCAGCTACGTCTTCAATAATATCTCAGTCTACGTGGAAGACATTCCTTATTCAATTTGAACTCTGTATCTCATCAGGGAATAATTCACGACTACTCCCTGACAGCTTCAGTTGTTAGTCCCTGATCATTTAGTCTCTGGTCTTTTAGTCTCTAATCAGGTTGTGTAGTCTCCGACAGAGTTATTAGTCTCCGATGCTTTAGGCTTAGTCTTCGATGACGTCAGCTTAGTCTCTGATGTTCTAGACTTAGTCTCCGATGACGTCAGCTTAGTCTCTGATGCACTAAGCTTAGTCTCTGATGACGTCAGCTTAGTCTCTGATGCACTAAACTTAGTCTCTGATGACGTAAGCTTTAGTCTCTGATGCTTTATCTTTAATCCCCGATGACGTAAGCCATAGTCTCCGATAGGCAAAATCCTTAGTCTTCGATAAGCCTTTTTGTAATTTCCGATGGATCAAATACACATTTTGACTTGTTGAAGCTTTGATACAAATTTCCAACAATTATTTACAATAAAAAAAAACTATCTCCTTACAAAGAATAAATGAATTACAACCAAAGAGATAACTACTGGCTACAAAACTTTAGTGTTACTATTTAACATTTTCTATACATTTGTATATCTAAGTAGTCTAAAGACAATCATCATCAAATGTTATAAAACCTAATAGTCTCGGATAGACTTGACTAACTTCAACTTTGTTGAACTCTCCAAATACATTTATGGTAGTCTCTGATGGTAGTTTCTGATAGTACAACAACAGGTTCTAGTACAATTTCAAGTTCTAACAATTCCAAGTATTATACATCACCATCAAATGCTATAATTCCTAACAATGTCCGCCTATTTATTATTATCAAATTATAAGCATAAATCAAGCTTTGATGATGATGTTAAAACACAGCCTTATAACATCACTTACTTAGAATTGAAATTAAATAAGTGTAAACTCCATTGTACTAGTTCTGTTCCACTAACAGTGATGACTACATTAATAACTTTGTTGGCTTTCTATAGTTCTTTAAGTTTAACCATTAATCTGCTAACATCTTTAACAATTCTTCCCTGTCTTCATCAGAATTACTATTTCCTCCCCCTGAACTTATCATTCTCCCCATTTTTGACATCAACATTTAATGTTGAAGGGTAGAAATGGATAGATTAGGTTGATTGAGCATGAAGAAATGTTTCAGCTCATGAATATCCTTTGAGATATGTTCTTACTATTCTCCCTCTTTGAATGTCTTTTGAATTTGCAAGAAGATTAGTAAGAATACTAATTGTGTTCCTTGACATTTTTGAGCTCAGTTTGAAGACCATTGATCATAAAGTGTTGGAGCTTCATGTTTCTCTTTTCTATGTTGATCAATTCTTAATAAACATTATGTGAGTACAACTGCACTTGATCCTTGTGTGATTAAATACTTTGGTATGAGGTGTGTTGTTGTATCATCTAATACTTCTTGTGTTGCTTGCATCTAACCAAACATCCACAATTTCTTGTTCAGGTTCATTTGTAGTTTGTGAGATCTAACAGTTGTCTTAATAATGTCCTTATTAGACATGTTAGTTAGCAATTGTTGTTTTGCATCTCTTGAACTAATTCTTTTCTCAGTATCCTTTGGTGTTTGATTAGAATGGTGATCAGAAAATGCATGATCTGCAAAAGTAGTAGTATGAGAACAATTTATCTCTATTATTTTCTTCAAGGATCTCATCCTTGCTCACACCCTCTCCTTTTTCCTGACATTTACAAGTCCGCCTCTCACCCTCACTTTCTGTATATTTTTTTTTGTTTTAATCTGTTTTTCCTCACCTTTTTCCAAACACAAGGTCTGACTCTCATTTTGTATTCTCTCAGGCTCACTAATAATATTTGAACTTTTCAGTTGTGGATGACCTAGAGTGGTGTAGGAGATATAAGAAGTGTTCTGTATCAGTGGATGTTTGATAAAGAACAGTTGAATTATCCACTGATGAGTAGGTGTTTTAGCTTCAAGAATTGGCTTATTTGATGATTGAACTATCAGAGAATCTAAAACCAATGAAATTATGAGATTTCCATTGCTTCTAAAGAAATATCAAGGAGAGAGGAAGAAAGAATAAGGGTAGAATTTGAATATTGGCTGCTCCTCTTGAATAGAGAAAATAGAAGCATCAATGTGAGACTTTGTGTGTGCATTTAGTGACAGGTTGATCATTGATCAAAACCTGTTTCTTCTTCTTCCTCTGAAAGGTATAGTTAGGTGTTTGATGTGTAGACTCATATACCTGTGTCCTTGGAGGTGGACTATTTTCAATAGTGTTAGGTCCCAAAGGGAAAAATACTAGAAAGGGGGTTGAATAGTGTTTTTCCAAAATTTAAGTCTTGCTTATAAACTTTACGATTTTAAGTCACTTCTTGCCTAAAAAAAACTTTCTTATATTTTGAAAAAAGTTAGCAGTGGAATTTATAGCAAAGAACCCCTTAGTTTTTAGACCAATGGCTTAAAGCAGTAATGTCAGTAAGTCTTTGCTAAATGAGTTTAGCAGAGACTAAGCAAAGCAGGGATAAAGGAAATTAGCAATAAAAAGATAAGCAGTAAAGTAAGCAGGAGAATTTTTATAGTGGTTCGGTCTAACCCTACTCCACTATTCTTCTCTTTACTTGAGAAGGCACTCACTAAATATGTTCACCCAGAAAAATAAGCAGCAGGACACTTAGTCCAGAATTACAATGGGTCACTTAGACCAAGTAGTTACACAGACTAATAGTAAATGTTATTTCTTGCTTGCTATCTCTAAGCAGTAAGCTTCTTGTTGAGCAGAGTAGATAGCACTTGTTCAAGTTTGTTGTTGTGACTTGCTGGGTTCTTTTAGTGTCAGATTGTTAGAGCAATTCTTGGTTGTTTAATTCTCATAAATGAAATTTATGACTCCTATTTATAGTACTCCAAAAATCTATTCGTTGAGAATTTTGAAATAGATCCGTTGGGAGTTATACTACCTTGACAGTGACTTGTACTTTTCCAGCTGTTCCTTGCTTAGTTCAAAAAGATAGTCGTTATTTTGTCTTCTAGTGCTTTTTGAAAAAGCTCTCTAGGAGATGACTAAGCAAGACAAAAGATAGTCTTTTTGACATTCTTGCTTGGATCAAGGTAAGATATCTTGCTATATCATTCCTTGCTTATTTCCATTCTAAGCAGGAGTGTCCTTGAACTTTTCTCTATATCTTCAGCATCCTTCTTGATTGATGAGCAGAGTCTTCACTTGTGATCAAAATCCTTGCTTAACTAGCAGAATATATCTACCTAAAAAGTTGGATATTTTTTCTAAGTCCTTTTACATCATATAAGCAAGGATTATATTACATCATCAATTCTTATATTAAATAAATGTAATTCTTTAAGCAGAATAATATAAGAAGGGGTGCATCAACAATCTCCCCCTAATTGATGATGTCAAAACGAGTTATTTTGATCACCTTAAGTACAAGAGTAAATGTAAATGAAATACAATCAAAAAGTTTAAAAAAACAAAATTATCAAAACTTATTCTTGCTTTCCTTCACTGTTAGTAGATCCTTCTGATCCTTCTTCTTCTCTAAAGCTTAGCAGCTCTAGTCTTCTCCTTTCTTCAGCCTCCTCCCTTTCTCTTTTTAGGGCCACCTTTTCTTCCTTTCTTCTCTCTATTCTTTCCTTACTGGGATTGTACTCCCTTTCATTTTGCTGGTCTCTGAGTCTTTTCATCTCCAACTCATACTGCTTGATTTTAGATTCAAACTCCTTGATGCTTGCAAGCAGTTTAAGACTTTCAGCAGGCCCTGACTTCTTCGTCATCACATCTGCTTCTTCAAGGGCCTTTTGCAGTCTCATATAAGGAGAAGGATTAAGAATTTGTACCGCAGACTCAGGGATGTGCTTGGGAACTTTTCTTCTGGCCACAACAGTAAGGGTCACAGCAGGAGCAGGGATAGGAGCAGGAGTTAAAACTATTTGATCTTGTTGTTGTTGTGCTGCATCATGATCTCTCTCCCCCTTTTTGATATCATCAACCATTAAAGGGAGAAAGTCAATTAGCTTGTTGAGAGTGAGCAATATTTGTTCTTGCTTTCGCTCCATCTTGTTGATCCGGTCTTCAAGATCAGAAGCAGCAGGAGGTGCCTTGGAGCTTTGAGTAGATTTAGCAGGTTGGGAGGTAAGACTTGCTAAGACTTTGTCCATCTTGGAGTCTAGTTCAGTGATAGTGTGCAATTTGTGTATAGATTTGCATTACA
Source organism: Centella asiatica (assembly GCA_014636745.2). Lineage (NCBI taxonomy): Eukaryota > Viridiplantae > Streptophyta > Magnoliopsida > Apiales > Apiaceae > Centella > Centella asiatica. The sequence continues at coordinate 23,559,758 of CM025783.1, read as the reverse complement.
TTTGCATTCATTTTGTGCGTGTTTTATTTATTATTGAGGTGTTTTCAAGTTACTTTTGTAAGAATAGGTGAAAAAGGTGGAAATGATGAAAACAAGGAAGAATGAAATGAAAAGAGTAAGAAGAATCAAAGCAAGAAATTAACAGAAACTTGAAGTAGCAATACGACATGGCCATGTCGTATCTTGGACAGGGCCTGCAGAAACACAGTAGCAGTTTATTTAGATTGGACGGGCTGGACCCACACTGCGGAGATGGAAAGCAAATAAAAGGCTAGAGCAAGAGATTAAAGAAGTTACCAAATTAGAAAAAGATCTTTTGGAAGCCAATTAGGATTAGGATTCTTTGTAGGGCAACAAATATTGTTTACATAAATAGAATAGGACTGCAACAGTTTTCTCCATCTCTGTTTTTATACAACAGCCGCCCCTTTTCTTTTCTCTCTGAAGTTCTGCAGATTTTATATACATTTTTTATTTATTTCAACATTATGTCTTCAAGTATTATGAACAACTAAACCCTTCTAGTTAAGGTACTTTGATTTCTAGCCAAGATTAAATTGTGAGACTTTTGTTTTAATTAGTTTTATTCAAGTTCAAGTATTTATTTGATTTGTGCGCTATAAACCGTTTATGTTATTATTTAATTTATTATGCAATGTGGCCAGTTGTGTGATTTATTGAATGATATCTTGCTGATTAGAATATGAAGGCCGTTTGGCACTATTTTAACAAAGTAGCAAATTGATCTTAACTGATAAAGGCTTCGGGTAAGATTGTTGGAATCAATTAATCTAGTTTAAATAATCTACGGGTGTCCGATTTTATTAATTAGGATAGGGATCTTTTTCATTCATAAAGCAGCCATTAGATTGAATCCTATCAGGGTGTCCGGGGATTGTCTGTTTGGTCTAGAGAAGTAATCCTAGCAGGGTGTCCGGGGGTTACCGATAAAATAAGAAAAGATTGGTTAAGTAGAGCGTTTGCCCTTAGCTATAACCTTATCTATTTGAATGAATAAAATTTATCTTTCGTGTCGATGATCGAAATATTTGGCTAGATTGAAAAGTACCTTGGCTAGACTTGTCTCCATTAGATTTCTTGTATTTAATTATTCTGCAATCCTTGTTATTTACAAATCTTGTTTTAATTGTTATTTTTAATATCTTTCATAATAAATTTCAAAACCCATTTTTCCAAGCAAATAATTAACCGCAATAATCCCTGTGGAATTGACCCTATTCACCATTATACTGCGTAAGTGTAAAAGAATAGGAATAATTATTCAGCAAGCCTTTTCTTTGAGGAGTGCGAGTGAGCTATTTTTGATGGCTTGGAGGCAGCAGATGGAGGCTTGGAAGGATAGGATTCTTCAAGCCGAACTGGAACAATAGATTTTCTAGTCTTAAATGATCTGATTATGGCACAGGAAAGGTCTTCAGGGAGGTCAGCAGGAGGAATGAATCCTTCAACAGCAGGAATGATGGGGAATTTGTGCCTGCGCATGTCCATTCGAAGTTTACGGGCAAAAGCAGCAGTAGTATCATTTGTTGTTGCACTCCTGCTTATATAATCTTTGCTTAAACGTTTATTCATTATTTAGTATATAAGAATTGGTGATGTAATATAGTCCTTGCTTAAATATTGTAAAAGGACTTAGAAAAATATCCAACTTGTTAGGGGGATATAATTTGTAATTAAGCAAGGAGTTTTGATCACCATTGAAGTCTGTTGATTTGATAAGCCTGCTATAAAGGATTCGGAAGACATGAAGAATTTTTCAAGTATAGTCCTGCTTAGATTGGAAATAAGCAAATACTTAAGTAAGCAAGATCCTTTGCTTATCAAAGTCAAGATTGTCAGAAAAGTTATCTTAACCCTTGGTTAGTCAACTTCTAGGAAACTCTTCTAAAAGACATTAGAAGACAGAATAACGGCTATCTTTTTGAACTAAACAAGGACTGCTGAAAAGGTACAAGTCACATCAAGGACAGTACACTCCAACGGATCTATTTCAAATTCCCAACAGATAGATTTTTTGGAGAAGTATAAATAGGAGCCATAAATTTCATTTATGACTAACAACAACTACCTCTAATTGAACAACCTCTGACATATTAAAGACTTTAGCAAGACATCATAAAGCTTGAACAAGTGCTATCAATCTGCTCAACTAAGGAGCAATCTACTTGAAGATAGCAAGCAAGATTTTCTCAAATCTGCTTAGAGTCTGTGTGACTAAATTGGACTAAGTGTCCTCCTGCTAAGTTGGTCTAAGTAACCTATTGTAAATTGGACTAAGTGTCCTCCTGCTGATTGTTCTTAGTGAACAAAGTTCTAGTGATAGCCTTCTTAAGTAAAAGAGAAGAAGAGTGGAGTAGGCTTAGTCCGAACCACTATAAAAATTCTATCTCTACTCCTGCTTATCTTTCATATTGCTTACTTGCTTTACTTGTGCTTTGCTTTGGTCTTTGCTGAACTCTCTTAGCAAAGACTTACTATTTTTACTACTTCTAGCCATTAACCTTTGCTACAAAAACTAAGGGGTACTTTGCTTAAACTAATTCCGCTGCTAAACTTTTTCAAAACAAAAGAAACTCCTTTTTAAGAAAGAAGTGTTTTAAATCTGTAAAGTTTTCTAAGCAAAACTTAATTTTGAAAAACACTATTCAACCCCCCTTCTAGTATTTTTACCCTTTGGGACCTAACAAGTGGTATCAGAGCTTAACACTCTTTGCTAAGCCCTAAAGCTTGAGAGGATCCTAACTTAAAATTTTCTAATGGCTTTAAGAAGTGATTTTGGTGGCAAGCTTCCTATGTGTACCAGAGATAGATTTGCTAATTGGAAATTAAGAATACAGGTGTACATGGATGCAATTGATGAAGAGCTATATGAAGCAATAAAAGTTGGGCCTTATATACCAGAGAAGATAAACCCTGCTGATCCCAACAAGCTTATTCCTAAGCAGAGAATGGAATGGACGGATAAAGAAAAGAAGTTAGTAGGATACAACAAGAAAGCAATGAACATTCTCTTCATGGCTCTTGAAGAAGAAATGTTTGAAAGTGTGTCCAACTGCACCTCTGCTAAAGAGGTTTGGGATGCCTTGCTGGTTCTCAATGAAGGAACCATAGAAGTCAGAGAAAATAAGCAATCCCTGCTTATTCAACAGTATGAAATGTTCAGCATGCAGCAAGGGGAGAATCTCACTGCTATCTACGAAAGATTTACTGTCCTGCTAAATAATTTGCATGCTCTAGGGAAAACCTATGACACAAAGGACATAAATCTCAAATTCATGAGATCATTACCAAGGCAGTGGGATCCCAAGACCACTGTTGTTAAAAAGTTAAGAAACTTACATACTACTGACCTCCAACAACTCTATGGAAACCTGCTTACATATGAAATTGAGTTAGCTCAGAGAGATTTCACATCTGAGCCAAGGAGGAAAGACAGAGGAGTTGCTTTGAAGGCTGCTGAGCCAAAGCTACAAGCAGATTCTAACTCTGAGTCTGTTGATAGTGATGGAGATATGGCTATGCTAGCCAGAAAATTCAGAAGGTTTCTAAGGAAAGATCGAGGAAACTTCAGAAGAAACACAATAGCAGCAATAGAGATTCATATAAGGATCTCTGCTATAATTGTAAGAAGCCGGGACATTACGCTGCTGACTGCCGAAGTTCAGCAAAGGATGAAAAGAAATTCCTTGCTAATGATATAAGCAAGGGAAAAGAATACTACAAGAAGAAATATCAGCAAAGGAATAACCCCTCAAACTTCAAGAAAGACAAGGGACTTGTTGCTGAAAAGTCATGGAGTGACAGTGACTCAGAGGACTCAGGACCAGAATTAGCCAACCTCTGCTTAATGGCTAGAGAATCTGAGACAAGCAAGGAGGTCGACCTTGCTGAGGTATTTGATTTTGACTCTCCTGATCTTACTGAAGCTGAGTTGCGCTCTTTGCTCAAAGATGTAGCATCTCAGTGGCACAGATATAGAAGATTGCTGAGAATTGCTTCAGCAGAGTCTGATCAACTAAGGAGCAAGAACTCTAAACTCTTGCTTACACTTGAAAATGTGCAAGTTGAGAATTTGGAGTTACTTGCTGCTGATGATGAGAGGACTCTGCTTAGACAGCATCTTAGAGACTCTCAAGAGAGAGAGTCTAAGTTAACCTCCTAGGTTGAGGAATTAACTACTACAATCTCCACATGGAACAAATCTTCTTCAAATGCGTATGCCTTGCTAAAAAGCCAAAAAAGCATGTTAGATAGAAGTGGAATTGGATCCGGGACTTGCGTAGTCCTTACTGAAAGTAGTGGAGAAAGTGATGCTGAGTCTATCAGCAGAACAATCTCTATGCATTCAGCAGAGTATAAAACTCCTGCTGAAACCAAAGGTAATAGAAATGTTACCTTGCTAAAGAACAAATTCCCTGCTGACCGTAACTATAAGCAGGGACATGGTGCTAAACAGACCAAGGGTGGAAAGTTTAGTAAGAATTGTGTTCCTCTTGCTTATAATTACAACAATTCAAGGAATTTGAAATTTAGCAAAGGTTGTGTTGGGAGCAAACACTGGAAACAACCTCAACCTAAGAGAAGAGGTAAGCAGCACACACATCACAACATGATGCATTTGAGATGTTATTGTTGCCATAGGATTGGCCACATAGCTTCTCTTTGCCTTGCTGACCCTTACTATACTGGTTGGTCTCAAAAACCAAAAATAAGACAAGTATGGGTCCCCAAGGGTACAAACCTTAATGGACCCAAGTCTTGTTGGGTACCAAAGTGATTGCTTATGTTTTGCAGGTTGTGAGCAAGGAACAAATTTGGTACTTGGACAGTGGAAGTTCAAGACATATGACAGGAGATAAAGCCTTGCTCACCAATTTTAAAGAAAAGGATGGACCACAAGTGATCTTTGGAGATAATAGTGTTAGAAGAACTAAGGGATATGGTTCAGCAGGAAATGGGTTAATCTGCTTCAACAAGGTTGCCTACGTGGAGGGTCTCAAGCACAACTTGCTTAGCATAAGCCAGTTGTGTGACAAAGGGCATAAGGTCACCTTCCTAAACAATCAATGTCAGGTAAGAGATCTTCAAACAAATTCTCTGAAGCTTTCTGGTTCAAGAAATGGGAATGTTTATGTAGTAGATTTGGCTAAGCTAAGTCCTGCTGAAACAACCTGCTTTCTTGTTAAAGCTTCAGTAGATGCTAGTTGGTTATGGCATAAGAGACTTTCACACTTAAACTTTAAAACAATTTCAAAACTAGCTGCTAAAGATCTTGTAAAAGGTTTGCCTAAATTTTCCTTTAAAAATGAAAAACCATGTAGAGCATGTCAATTTGGTAAGCAAACAAAACAATCTTTCTTAAGCAAACCTGAAAAATCAAACTCTATGCCCCTCCAACTATTACATCTTGATTTGTTTGGCCCTATATCAAGTAGTCTTGGTGGAATGAAATATGCATTTACTATTGTGGATGATTTCACAAGATTTACATGGGCATTATTTCTTGCTCACAAGAATGATGCATTAGCAGAGTTTGAGAAATTCAGCAGACAAGTACAAAATGAGAAGGAACTCAAAATCAAGTTAGTAAGAAGTGACCATGGAAGAGAATTCGACTTTGGAGGCTTTACTAAGTTCTGTGATGAGCAAGGAATTTCTCATAACTTCTCTGCACCAAGGACTCCACAGCAAAATGGAATGGTTGAAAGAAAGAATAGAAACTTGGAAGAAGCTGGAAGAACATTGCTTGTTGATGCTAGACTTCCTGAGTACTTCTGGGCAGAAGCAGTAAACACTGCTTGCTATACTCAAAATCGATCACTTATTCATCCAACACTAAGCAAAACTCCGTATGAGCTATGGAAGGGAAGAAAACCAAACATAAGCTACTTCAGAATATTTGGATGTCCCTGCTATGTTCACAATAATGGTAAGGAATACTTGACCAAATTTCAAGCAAAATCCGATGAAGGTATTTTCTTAGGGTATTCTACTCACAGCAAAGCTTTTCGTATTTTCAATAAAAGAATTCTAAGAGTAGAAGAGTCAATTCATGTAGTATTTGATGAAACTAACCATGAGGAACCAAGTGGTTCACTCCCTCTTATAGTTCAGTAGGAACCAAAGGAAAATCATCAAGCCGCAGAAACTAAGGAAGACCCTGCTGAAGCACCTTCAGAAAGCACTGCTCCATTGGATAGCACCCCTGCTGAAGTACAAGATGATGAACCCAACTTGGAGGAACTAAGACAACAAGACATTCGAACAGATCTACCAAGAAGGATGAAATGGACCAAGTCTCACTCAGAAGACTTGATAATTGGAAATCCTACAAGTTCAGTAAAGACTAGAAGATCTGCTCAAAATGAAAGTAGTTTTCTAAGCTTCCTATCCCAAATGGAACCTAAGAAAATTGAGGATGCTCTTGCTGATGCTGATTGGGTCCTTTTTATGCAAGAAGAGCTAAACCAATTCAGCAGGAACAAAGTTTGGAATCTTGTTCCCAGGCCAAGGAATCATGCAGTAATTGGCACCAAGTGGGTATTCTGAAATAAGATGGATGAAGATGGAATCATCACAAGGAACAAGGCAAGACTTGTGGCTAAGGGCTATTCTCAGGAGGAAGGAATCGACTATGATGAAACCTTTGCTCTAGTAGCAAGGCTTGAAGCCATAAGGATCTTTCTTGCTTACGCTGCTTATCAAGACTTCAAGGTGTTTCAAATGGACGTCAAGAGTGCATTTCTGAATGGAGATCTTCAGGAGGAAGTCTATGTGGAGCAACCCCCAGGTTTTGCTGATCATGCCAATCCTCAACATGTATATAAGCTTGATAAAGCTTTATATGGTCTTAAGCAAGCTTCACGTGCATGGTATGATACTTTATCTTCCTTTTTAATTGATGAAGGTTTTAGTAGAGGTAAAGTAGACACTACTCTTTTCATTAGAAAGCATAAAGATAAAACTTTGCTAGTACAAATCTATGTAGACGATATAATCTTTGGTTCTACTGATGAAAAACTTTGTGCAAGATTTAAGCTTATGCAGAGTAAATTTGAGATGAGCATGATGGGAGAGCTGAACTTCTTCCTTGGACTTCAAATTAAGCAAAGAGGTGATGGGATTTTCATCAATCAATCGAAGTACACCAAAGACCTGCTGAAGAAGTTTGGATTGGAAATAGCAAGTCCAATGAAGACTCCCATGTCATCAGCAACAAAGTTAGACAAAGACGAGCAAGGTAAATCCGTAGATGTAACAAGTTACCGAGGTATGATCGGATCCTTGCTATACTTAACTGCTAGTAGACCAGACATTATGTTTGCTACATGTATTTGTGCACGTTTTCAAGCTAACCCCAAGGAATCACACTTAGCTTCTGTCAAGAGAATTTTCAGATATCTCAGAGGAACTCCCAACTTAGGAATATGGTATCCAAAAGATTCTAACTTCGACCTTGCTGGATACTCAGATGCTGACTTTGCTGGGTGTAAAATAGATAGGAAAAGCACAAGTGGAACATGCCAATTCCTTGGAGGAAGACTTGTCTCATGGTTCAGCAAGAAGCAAAACTCAGTGTCAACATCCACTGCTGAAGCTAAGTACATATCAGCAGGAAGCTGTGTTGCTCAAATTCTGTAGATGAAAAACCAACTTGCTGACTATGGGTTTGATTTTATGTCTATCCCTATATTCTGTGATAATAATAATGCTGTTGCCATTGCTTATAATCCTGTTTTACACTCTAGAACTAAACATATAGATATAAGACATCACTTTATTAGAGATCACGTTCAGCAAGGTACTATAGAGATAAACTATATTCCTACTGAAAATCAATTAGCAGATGTTTTTACAAAACCCTTGGATGAAAATCGTTTTAATAAACTAATAAGTGAATTAGGCATGTTAAATTGTGAATAAGTTTTTTGCTACTAACATCTTGTTTGCTTAAAGCAAGGACTTTTGTTCTTAGCAAGATAATTTCAGGAGAAGGAAAAGCATTGTTGATGTCTCAGCAGACCTTCTTATCCCTGCTGAAAGACGCAGTTCACGCTGCTGAAATAAACAAAGACGTTGCTGATAAAGTCCATGCTGATCAATAAAGACCCTGCTGAAAATTTTCGAAAAAGGGGAGATGTCCAGACAAAAGAGTTGTTTCAAAAACTATGTAAACTCCAGCTGAAACGTCAAAAATATTGCTGAAAGAACCCCTGTTGATCAAATGCTGCTGAAAAGTCTACATCAACCTTGCTGAAAAATTTTGAAAAAGGGGGAGACATCCAGAGAAAACTGTTGTTTCAGAAACTATCTTAGACCTTGCTGATCCCATAAACAAAGGATGATACTGCTGAAACATCCAAAATAAGCAAGGGATGACTGCTGCTTACAAGACCCTGTTGATATCCGCCTCTAGAGGAAGCCACAAAATCAGCAATGATATTATTCCTGCTGACTCATGTCTCTATTCTTCCACATCAGCAAAGACGTGCTATAGCAAGTCTGCTCATTTCCATCATTACCGCCGGAAAAATAGGTAATCATCCCTAGCAGTAAATTTTCTCTCTCCACATTAAATGCCACTCTGCCCCATGATCTTTTTACGGCTGCTGTCCCTTCGATAATTAATTCTCATCACTACCCATATTTTTCTCCCACTAATTATTCACCTTCTCAAAGCAGTTACCACTCTCTAAACCCTTCAACTTCTCTTACATCCTATATATAAACCCTTTTTAACCCTTCTCAAATTTTTACCGAAACCAATTGCTCTGCTCTCTCTCTATAATCACTATCTAAACCCTTCTGAAAACTACCACAAACCTTCTCCGACACCTTTTCCGATCAACTTTAGCAAACATGGCCAACTGGTTGGATAAAATCGAGTCTGAGTCTATCATCGACTTAGATTCCTTTGCTGACATTGAAGATGCTGAAATCGCTGAGGTTATAACCCTGCTGAGGAACAGCGGGTACGCTATGTAATCTCTGTTGATACTCCCATATATGGGGAAGTAATCAGAGAGTTCTGCTCAGCAATACAAGTCCGAGACCACAGCATCATCGGACGAGTAAATGGGCAGCTGGTCCTCATCACTCCAGCAAGCATCGCCCGAGTTCTACAGATGCCAAGTGTGGGTTTGCTGACTCCACCCACTGTCACCTCTGCTGTACTTGTTGAGTTGGGCTATGTTAAGACCCATGCCAGCAAGAAAAGGAAGGACTTCCCAAGAAAATGGGATTTTCTGATGGATATTCTACACAAGACCTTGCTGTGTAAGTTCACCTCACAGGACAAGGCATCAGCAAGGGTTATCTCTATCGTCTCCCTGCTGAAATTTGAAGAGCCAATCAACTGGGCTCAAATATTTTTTGAAGTCCTTGCTGAATCATTCTCCAGCAAGAGGAAGACGAAGATTCATCATAGACGAACCATGTCCCTGCTGATCAAGGGAATACTTAAAGCAAACTTCCTAGCAGGGACCCAGGCCAAAAAGCTGATCAGCAGCAAAGTTATCACTTCATCCCTGCTGAAAAATTATGGGCGCAACCCTGCTGCCCTAGCAAAAGCGGCTGCTGAAAGAAGAGCTAGGGGATCAGCAGAGTCTCAGGGGCAAACATTTTTAACCCCTAATACTAGAAGTGACGAATGCATCCCTACTGTTCAACCCAGCAAAAAGAGGCGAGCAGCAAGTCAAATTCAGAGGCCCAAAAAGAAATACAAGGCAACACATGCTGAATTTGACCTCTCGACCTTGACTGAGGAGGAGAAGGAAATCTACGAGTTATACATGGAGCTCTACGATGAAGATTTTGCTGCTGAAGCCATTGCTGCTAGAGGATCTGATGTGGAGCCTCCCTCTGAAGAAGATATCCCCACAGCCGTTCCTCTCTCACCCGAGTCAGCAGGGGATGAAATCTTTGATGAAATCGACAACTATATCCCTGCTGACTCGTCCCCAACTCCTGCTGATGTTCAAAAAAGCTCTTCCACCGAACTCTTCAAAGAGATTGATGAAGTCACAGAGGAAGTTGGTGCTGCTGATCAACCAATCCTTGCTGAGACTTCAGCAGCTGAGCCGGTCACACCCACTGAAGTATTGGAGCTCACAGAGGTCTTGGAGTCTGATGATACTCCAGACTCCATCAATGGACCTGCTGAAGTGGAGATTGCAATCCATGCTGCGAATAAAGCTAATCCTCCTCCCTCTTACTACACTGGTGAAATCGACAGATCAGCAGTGTCCCCCAAACCCTCTGCTGCTCGAAGACTCATCCTCCCTGGCTTTGTTATCCATTCACTTGCTGACCCGACGCTTCCTTCCAGAAGAAAACATGCTACTGTCAAGGGCAAAGGCAAGGGAAAGCAAACCCAAGTATCCAACAGCAGCAGTGACAATGACCCTGATGATGTTCCTGCTGAACGAGCAAAAGAAAAACAATCAGAGGAACTCATCAAGGCACTGCTGATCGAAGATGCTCTTGCAGCTGGCTTGAATCCCAAGGCATACCTTGCTGAGAACATCCAAGAAGGTCCCAGCCACCTTTCTCCTGCAAGGGTACTAACCGAGGGGGAGCCCACTCCTGTTGAATCTTTTGCTGATGAAATATTAGCAATTGAGGGGGAGCTAAAGGACACTCCTGCTGAAGAAGAGGCACATTCTGAAGAACTTGCTGGATCCGACCCTCAACCTACTGTTAGCAAGGTTTCTCCCACTTCACAGAAGCTTGCTAAACTCGAAGCCCAACTGTTATAAGTTTTAGCAAGACTTCTTGCTGACAACACTGCTGAAGCCTCCTCTGCTGATTCTGCCTTAGCCTCCAGACTGACCAAGATGGAGCATAAACTTGAAAAACTTCAGCAAACGTTGAATAAGTTGATTGACTTCCTCTCTATCATGGCCGATGATATCAAAAAGGGGGAGAGAGGTCATGAGGCACAGCAAGAAGTACCTCTTATTCCAACCTCTGCTGATCTTCCTGCTGAAACTACTCCTGTTGCTGCTTCAGTTGCAGTACCAAGAAAGAGACTTCCCAAACATATTCCCGAGTCTGCTGTCCAGATTATGAATCCATCCCCGTACATGAGACTTCAGAAGGCCCTTGAAGAAGCTGATATCATATAAATGAAGTCAGGACCTGCTGAAAGTCTCAAGCTGATAGCAAGCATCAAGGAATCAGAATCAAGAATCAAGTAGTACGAAGTGGAAATGAAGCGACTTAGGGTACTGGAAATGCAGCTGGAGTATGACAGAAAGAAAGAAAGGATGCAGAAGAGGAAAGAAGAAAAGGAGGCAAGGAAAAGAGAAAAAGAGGCAGCAGAGGAAAGGCGAAGGCAAGACCTGCTGAAGTATGGTAAGGGAGAAGATCAGCAAAGTTCGGAAGAACATGCTAATGATGGAGAATAGTTGTAATTTTATTCTTGTAATTTCATTTTACCTTGTAAACTTGAACAATCTGAAATAAAATAAAATTCTTTTTGGTTCTTGTTGTGGTGATCAAAATAACTCGTTTTGACATCATCAATTAAGGGGAGATTGTTGTTGCACCCCTGCTTATATAATCTTTGCTTAAATGTTTATTCATTATTTAGTATATAAGAATTGATGATGTAATATAGTCATTGCTTAAATATTGTGAAAGGACTTAGAAAAATATCCAACTTGTTAGGTGGATACAATTTGTAATTAAGCAAGGAGTTTTGATCACCATTGAAGTCTGTTGATTTGATAAGCCTGCTATGAAGGATTCTGAAGACATGAAGAATTTTCCAAGTATAGTCCTGCTTAGATTGGAAATAAGCAAGGACTTAAGTAAGCAAGATCCTTTGCTTATCAAAGTCAAGATTGTCAGAAAAGTTATCTTAACCCTTGCTTAGTCAACTTCTAGGAAACTCTTCTAAAAGACACTAGAAGACAGAATAACGGCTATCTTTTTGAACTAAGCAAGGACTGCTGAAAAGGTACAAGTCACATCAAGGACAGTACACTCCAACGGATCTATTTCAAATTCCCAACGGATAGATTTTTTGGAGAAGTATAAATAGGAGTCATAAATTTCATTTATGACTAACAACAACTACCTCCAACTGAACAACCTCTAACATATTAAAGACTTCAGCAAGACATCATAAAGCTTGAACAAGTGCTATCAATCTGCTCAACTAAGGAGCAATCTACTTGAAGATAGCAAGCAAGATTTTCTCAAATCTGCTTAGAGTCTGTGTGACTAAATTGGACTAAGTGTCTTCCTGCTAAGTTGGTCTAAGTGACCTATTATAAATTGGACTAAGTGTCCTCCTGCTGATTGTTCTGAATGAACAAAGTTCTAGTGATAGCCTTCTCAAGTAAAAGAGAAGAAGAGTGGAGTAGGCTTAGTCCGAACCACTATAAAAATTCTATCTCTACTCCTGCTTATCTTTCATATTGCTTACTTGCTTTACTTGTGCTTTGCTTTGGTCTTTGCTGAACTCTCTTAGCAAAAACTTACTATTTTTACTACTTCTAGCCATTAACCTTTGCTACAAAAAC
>CM025783.1:23518401-23546807 GCA_014636745.2 Centella asiatica | reverse complement strand
ATCAGAGCTATTAGAGTCACTGCTGCTGAACTCTGTCTTCTTTGCTTTCCCCTTTCCTTTCACAGCAATATGTTTTCTTTTTAGAAAGGGGGCATTTTCTCGAATAGCAAAACCTGGTAGTACCAATCTCCGAGCAGCAGGAGTTTGGTGGTGGGAGCTAGAGTCTCTGCTGATTGGTCATGGTAGAAATCTTCCTCTAATATCGGTTCAAGTTTGACCATATCAGCAAGACGCAAGTTCGTGTGCTACAGTTCTTCAGTGATCTCAATATCAGCATCATCTTCCTTGGTTTATGGGCCTGTGACACTATCAGGTGTGTCAGCAAGCTCCAAAACTTCAGTGAGGCTGACCAATTCGGTGGGAGCAACATCATTGCTTGCTGATGGAAGTTCATCAGTGGAAGTGTGTTGATCAGCAGCAATGATCACCCCAGTGACAACATCAATTTCTTTGAAGAGTTCGTCAGATGAACTCTTCTGGGTATCAGCAGGAACTTTTGAGGAGGAGGTAGTAGGATGATACTTGTCTATTTCCCTGAATAGATCATCCTCTACTGATACAGTGGTGATAGGAACAACAAAGGCTATATCCTACTGTTCTTGTTCCTGCTCATCGTCAGTGGGAGGTTCAACATCCGAACCTCCTTCAGCAATAGCTTGAGCAGCAGTGTCTTCATCATACAATTCCATGTAGAAATTGTATATTGCCCTCTCCTCAGAATTGAGCGTTGCTGGGTTGAACTCCGGATCAGTAGAAACTGCCTTGGTTTTCTTCTTCGGCCCCTGAATTTGAGCAATAACTCTTCTTTTCCTACTAGGTTGGACAACAGGAATTGTGGTAGCAGCAGATGTGCGTTCAGCAGGAACACTGGCATATTCTGCTGTTTTCTTTGTCCTACTCTCTGCTGCAGCCCTTGCTAGTGCAGCAGGGTTTCTGTCATAATTTTGTAAAATTGAGGGGGTAATGATCTTGCTCTTTGGTAGCTTCTTCGATCTAGTCCCTCCTTGAAAATTATCTCCAAGAACACATTTGAGCAGCAGGGACAAAGTTCATCCATGCTTAATCTTAATTTTCTTCTTGCTGGAGAAGAATTCTTTGAGCAGATCGAAGAATATCTAGGCCCAATTAATCTCCTGCTCAGACTTCAGTAGGGAAACTAGAGAGATGACCTTTGTTGATGCCTCGTCTTGGGAGGTAAACTTGCACAGCAAGGTCTTGTGTAGGATGTCCATGAGGAAATCCCATTTCTTTAGGAAATCCTTCCTTTTCTTGGTATTATGGGTTTTGACATACCCAAGATCTGATAGCACAACAGGGACTATGGTGGATGGGGGCAGCAGACCTTGACTTGTCATCTGCAGAGTATCCCTAATGGTTGTTGCTGTAATGGAAACTTGTTGTCCATCTACTCGGCCTTTGATGCTGCTGTCTCTTACTTGTGTAGTCTGACAGAATTCCCTTAGAATTTCTTCATATGTTGGGCAATCAGCAGAGATTACATATCTAATGCCACTGTTCCTCAGCAGCCTTATAACATCAAATATCTCAGCATCCTGCTGATTAGCAGCAAAGGAGTCTAAATCAATGATAGACTCAAACTCGATTTTATCAAGCCAGTTTGACATCTTGCTGTGTTTGGTCCGAAAAAGTGGTGGTTTAAGGGTTGAAGAATGGTGGTTTTTGGCAGAAGTTTTAGAAAGAGAAAGTGAGTTTTAGAGAGAGATTAGAGCGATTTGAAGGTGAAAACAAATAAGAAGGGTTAAAGGGTTTATATAGGGGGTGAAAAAAAGTTGAAAAGGTTTAGAGCAGTTACTGGGATGAATAGTGGAAGAGTTAGTGGGAGAAAAATTTGTGGGTAGTGGTGAGAATTTATTACCGAAAAGACAGCAACCGTAAATAGGTAATGGGGCAGAGTGACATTAAATGCAGAGAGAGAAATAAACGGCTGATATAATGATGGGCTATTTTTACGGCGGTAAAACTTGAAATGACCAAAGAAAAATTGACAAGTCATGAGATGACAGCAGGATGATTGTATGTCTTTGCTAATGACTATATTGTTGGAATTCTCAGCAAGTAAAATATAACTTGCTTAAATTCAACAAGAACCACTATCCTTGCTGGTTTCTGTTGCCACTGAGTTAGAGATGAGTAGTGAGATTTAACTTGTAAGTAGCAATAACATCCTTTGCTTACGGTATAAGCAAGGTCTTTGACTTAATTTCAGAACCAACATTTTTGTCGAGGAGACTCCCCTTTTTGTGAAATTTGCAGCAGGGTTGATGTTGATTAAGACAACATTTGTTGATGAATGTTGCTCATTGTCAGCAGGCAAATTTTATCAACAGGCTGTCGAACAACAGGATCTTGGTAGATTTCAGTAGGACAAAATGAGTTGACACAGTAGGGTTATAGAGACTGCTTAGTTATCAGCAGGATCTTTTTCTTCACCTGAGCAAGTGGTTTATCATATTGCTAAGAACATAAGTCCTTACTTAAGCAAACAAGATGTTAGTACAACAGAATCTTACCCTAAATTTTACTCTAAATTAAGCATGCCTAATTCACTTATTAATTTGTTAAAACGATTTTCATCCAAGGGTTTTGTAAAAACGTTTGCTAATTGATTTTCAGTAGGAATATAGTTTATCTCTATTGTTCCTTGTTGTACATGATCTCTAATGAAACGATGCCTTATATCTATATGTTTAGTCCTAGAGTGTAAAACAGGATTATAAGCAATGACTACAACACTATTATTATCATAGAATATAGGTATAGACTTGAAATCAAACTCATAGTCAGCAAGTTGATTTTTCATCCACAGAATTTGTGCAACGCAACTTCCTGCTGATATGTACTCAGCTTCAGCAGTGGAAGTTGATACAGAATTTTGCTTCTTGCTAAACCATGAGACAAGTCTTCTTCCTAGAAATTGGCATGTACCACTTGTGCTTTTTCGATCAATTTTACACCCAACAAAGTCAGCATTCGAGTACCCAATCAGCATTATCAAGAGCATCCTCAATTTTCTTTGGTTCCATTTGAGATAGGAAACTTAGAAAACTATTTTCATTTTGAGCAAATCTTCTAGTCTTTACTGAACTTGTGGGATTGCCAATTATCATGTCTTCTGAGTGAGACTTGGTCCACTTCATTCTTCTTGGTAGATCTATTCAAGCGTCTTGTTGCCTTAGTTCCTCCAAGTTGGGTTCATCATCTTTTGCTTTAACAAGGGTGCTTTCAATTGGAATATTGCCTTCTGAAGGTTCTTTAGTAGGATCTTCCTTAGTTTCTAGAGTTTGTTGATCTTCATTATGTTCTTGCTCAACTATAAGAAGGAGTGAACCACTTGGTTCCTCATGGTTAGATTCATCAAATATAACATGAATAGATTCTACAACTATTAGAATTCTTTTATTGAAAATACAAAAAGTTTTGCTATGAGTGGAATATCCTAAGAAAATACCTTCATTAGATTTTTCTTGAAATTTAGTTAAGTACTCCTTACCATTGTTGTGGACATAGCACAGACATCCAAAGATGTGAAAATAGCTGATGTTGGGTTTTCTTCCTTTCCACAGTTCATATGGAGTCTTGCTTAAAGTAGGATGTATGAGAGAACGATTTTGAGTATAACAAACAGTATTTACTGCTTCTTCCCAAAAATGCTCGGGGAGTCTAGCATCAGCAAGTAATGTTCTTCCTGCTTCTTCCAAGGTTCTATTTTTCCTTTCAAGCATTCCATTTTGCTGTGGAGTTCTTGGTGCTGAGAAGTTGTGAGATATTCCTTGCTTATCACATAATTCAGTAAAGCCTCCAAAGTCGAATTCCTTCCCATGATCACTCCTTAATGACTTAATTCTGAGTTCCTTCTCATTTTGCACTTGTCTGCTGAACTTCTCAAACTCTACTAGTGCATTATTCTTGTGAACAAGAAATAATGCCCATGTATATCTTGTGAAATCATCCACAATAGTGAATGCATATTTCATTCCACCAAGACTAGTTGATATAGGGCTAAACAAATCAAGATGTAATAGTTGAAGAGGCACAGAGTTTGATTTTTCAGTTTTGCTTAAAAAAGATTGTTTTGTTTGCTTACCAAATTGGCAAGCTCTACAAGGTTTTTCTTTTTCAAAGGAAAATTTCGGTAATCCTCTTACTAGTTCTTTAGCAGCGAGTTTTGAAATTGTTTTGAAATTTAAATATGAAAGTCTCTTATGTCATAACCAACTAGCATCTGCTGAAGCTTTAGTAAGAAAACAAGTTGTTTCAGCAGGACTTAGCTTAGCCAAATCTACTACATAAACATTACCATTTCTTAAACCAGAAAGCTTCAAAGAATTTGTTTGAAGATCTCTTACTTGACATTGATTGTCTAAGAAGATGACCTTATGCCTTTTGTCACACAACTAACTTATACTAAGCAGGTTGTGCTTGAGACCTTCTATATAAGCAACCTTGTTGAAGCAAACTATTCCATTTCTTGCTGAACTATATATCCCTTAGTTTTTCCAAAGCTGTTATCTCCAAAAATTACTTGAGGTCCATCTTTCTCCTTAAAATTGGTAAGCAAGGCTTTATCTCCTGTCATGTGTCTTGAACATCCACTATCCAACTACCAAATTTGTTCCTTGCTCACAACCTACAATTCATAAGCAGAGTCACTTTGGTACCCAACAAGACATGGATCCAATTAGGTTAGTACCCTTGAGGACCCATACTTGTCTCATTTTTGGTCTTCGAGATCCAATAGTATAGTAAGGATCCGCAAGGCAAAGAGAAGCAATGTGACCAATCCTATGGCAGCAATAACATCTTAAATGCATTATGTTGTGTTGTGTGTGTTGCTTACCTCTTCTCTTTAGTTGAGGTTGTTTCCAGTGTTTTCTCCTAACCCAACCTTTGCTAAATTCCAAATTCCTCGCTTGGTTGTAACGATGAACAGGGAGAACATAGTTCTTACTAAACTTTCCACCTTTGGTCCATTTAGCACCATGTTCTTGCTTATGGTTACGATCAGCAGGGAATTTGTGCTTTAGCAAGGTAACATTTTTGTTACCTTGGTTTTAGCAGGAAGTTCACACTCTGCTGAATAAATGGAGATTGTTCTGCTGATAGATTTAGCTTCACTTTCTCCACTTTCTTCAGCAGGAACTTCGCAAGTTCTGGATCCAATTCCTCCTCGATCTAGCAAGCTCCTTTGGCTTTTCAGCAAAGCACAAGCATTAGAGGATGACTTGTTCCATGTGGAGATTGTTGCTGTTAATTCCTTAACTTGGGAGATTAACTTAGACTCTCTCTCTTGAGAGTCTCTGAGATATTGTCTAAGCAGGGTCCTTTCATTATCAGTAGTAACTAACTCCAAATTCTCAACTCGCACTTTTTCAAGTGTAAGCAGGATTTCAGAGTTCTTGCTCCTTAGTTGATCAGACTCTGCTGAAGCAGTTCTCAGCAATCTTTTATATCGATGCCACTGAGATGCAACCTCCTTAACCAAGGAGCGCAACTCAGCTTCAATAATGTCAGTAGAGTCGAAATCAAATACCTCAGTAAGATCTACTTCCTTGCTAGGTTCCGATTCTTTAACCATTAAGCAAGGATTGGCAATTTCTGGTCCTGAATCTTCTAATTCACTCCCACTGTCACTCAAAGATTTTTTAGCAAGGAGTCCCTTGTCTTTCTTGGAGTTGCTATTCTTTTGCTGATATTTCTTGTAGTACTCTTTTCCCTTGCTCTTATCATTAACAGGGTATTTCTTCTCCTCCCTTGTTGTGCTTTGGCAATCAGCAGCATAGTGTCCTGGTTTCTTGCAGTTGTAGTAGAGATCTTTTGAAGAGTCTCTCTTGCTGCTACTTCCATTTCTTCTGAAGTTTCCTCTATCTTTCCTCAAAAATCTTCTAAACTTCCTTGCTAGCATGGCCATGTCTTCGTCGCTGTCTCTAGATTCTGAGTCTGAGTCTACTACATGCTTAGGCTCAGCAGCCTTTAAAGCCACTCCTCTGTCTTTCCTTCTAGGTTCAGTAGTAGCATCTCTTTAAGCTAGTCCCATTTCATAGGTGAGCAGGTTTCCATATAGATGTTGAAGATCAGTAGCATGTAAATTTCTCAATTCCTTTACTGTAGTGGTTTTAGAATCCCACTGTCTTGGTAAAGATCTCATAAACTTGAGATTGATGTCCTTGGTGTCATAGGTTTTTCCTAGAGCACGTAGATTGTTGAGCAGGACAGTGAATCTTTCATACATAGTAGTAAGGTTATCTCCTTGCTGCATAATGAACATTTCATATTGCTGTATAAGCAAGGATTGCTTATTTTCTCTGACTTCTGTTGTTCCTTCATTGAGAACTAGCAAGGCATCCCATACTTCTTTAGCAGAGGTGCAGTTAGAGACACTTTCAAACATTTCTTCCTCAAGAGCCATGAAGAAAATGTTCATTGCCTTCTTATTGAATCCTATTAATTTCTTTTCTTCATCCATCCATTCCTTTCTCTGCTTAGGTATAAGCTTGTTGGGATCAGTAGGGTTTATCTTCTCTAGTATGTAAGGCCCAACTTTTATTGCTTTAAATAATTCTTCATCAATTGCATTCATGTACACCTGTATTCTCAATTTTCAATTAGCAAATCTATCTCTGGTGCACATAGGGGGTTTGCCACCGAAATCACTTCTTAAAGCCATTAAAATTTAGGATCCTCTCAAGCTATAGGGCTTAGCAAAGAGTGTTAAACTTTGATACCACTTGTTAGGTCCTAAAGGAAAAAAATACTAGAAGGGGGTTGAATAGTATTTTTCCAAAATTTAAGTCTTGCTTATAAACTTTAAGATTTTAAGTCATTTCTTGCTTAAAAAAAACTTTCTTATATTTTGAAAAGAGTTAGCAGCGAAATTTATAGCAAAGAACCCCTTAGTTTTTAAACCAATGGCTTAAAGCAGCAATGTCAGTAAGTCTTTGCTAAATGAGTTTAGCAGAGACTAAGCAAAGCAGGGATAAAGGAAATTAGCAATAAAAAGATAAGCAGTAAAGTAAGCAGGAGAATTTTTATAGTGGTTCGGTCTAAGCCTACTCCACTATTCTTCTCTTTACTTGAGAATGCACTCACTAAATATGTTCACCCAGAAAAATAAGCAGCAGGACACTTAGTCCAGAATTACAATGGGTCACTTAGACTAAGTAGTTACACAGACTAATAGCAAATGTTATTTCTTGCTTGCTATCTCTAAGCAGTAAGCGCCTTGTTGAGCAGAGTAGATAGCACTTGTTCAAGCTTGTTGTTGTAACTTGCTGGGTTCTTTTAGTGTCAGATTGTCAGAGCAATTCTTGGTTGTTCAATTCTCATAAATGAAATTTATGACTCCTATTTATACTACTCCAAAAATCTATCCGTTGAGAATTTTGAAATAGATCCGTTGGGAGTTGTACTGCCTTGATAGTGACTTGTACTTTTCTAGTTGTTCCTTGCTTAGTTCAAAAAGATAGCCATTATTTTGTCTTCTAGTGCTTTTTGAAAAAGCTCTCTAGGAGATAACTAAGCAGGACAAAAGATAGTCTTTTTTTCTGACACTCTTGCTTGGATCAAGGTAAGGTATCTTGCTATATCATTCCTTGCTTATTTCCATTCTAAGCAGGAGTGTCCTTGAACTTTTCTTTATATATTCAGCATCCTTCTTGATCGATGAGCAGAGTTTTCACTTGTGATCAAAATCCTTGCTTAACTAGCATAATATATCCACCTAACAAGTTGGATATTTTTTCTAAGTCCTTTTACATCATATAAGCAAGGACTATATTACATCATCAATTCTTATATTAAATAAATGTAATTATTTAAGCAGAGTAATATAAGCAGGGGTGCATCAACAAATAGATATAGCCTTTTGAGAGGTTATACCTAGAGATGTGTTTTTTCCTTTTAGTCTTAATATCCTTTTGAGAGAATATTAAGCAGTCTCCAAGGGTTCTCACTGTTCCTTATTTCTTCCTCTAAATGCTCACCCTCCCCTTCAGACTTGCACAAGATTTTCAAGGTTTTATTCACCAAAGTTGAGCATACCTAACTCACTTACCAACTTATTGAAGGTGGTTTCATCCAATGGTTTGGTGAATATGTCTACAAGTTGTTTCTGAGTGGAAACAAAATGAAGTTCCAATGTACCATTCATCACATGTTCTCCGTTGCAGTTATACCTGATGTCTTTGTGCTTTGTCATAGAGTGTTGCACATGATTCTCTGTAATGACAATAGTAGTAGTGTTATCACAATAAATAGGAATTTGATTATACACCATGCCATATTCCATTACCTAAGTTCTCATTCATAAGATCTTAGCACAACAACTCTCAGCAGCAATGCATTCAGCTTCAACTGTTGAGGTTGACACAAAATGTTGTTTCTTTCTAACCCATAACACTAGTTTGCTTCTGAGAAATTGACAACTTCTTGCTTTGCTTTTCCTGTCTATTTTGCAACCTGCATAATCTGCATTTGAGTAGCCTATTAGTTTGAATACAAATTCTCTAGGATACCAAATGCCAAGAATTGGAGTACCCTTAAGATAATTGAATATCCTTTTTACAGCAATCAAATGAGATCTCTAGGATCAGCTTGAAATCTTGCAAACAGACATATAGAAAATATTATATCTGGTCTATTGATAGTTAGATATAAAAGTGACTTATCATACCTCTTTAACTTGATATATTAATTTTCTTTCCTTTCAAATCAGTATCAAGTTAAATGGATGTTGTCATGGGTGTTTTAGCAGTTGAAATATCTTACAAATTAAATTTCTTTAAAAATCTTTGATGTATTTGGATTAACTGATAAAAATACCATCATTGGTATGTTTTACCTGTAAACCTAAAAAGAAATTTAATTCACCAATCAAGCTCATCTCATATCTACTTTTCATCAATTTTGAGAATTTACATAACTTCTCATTAGTAGAACCAAGTATAATATCATCTACATAGACTTGAACAAATATTATTTCACTAGCATATTTTCTATGAAAAAGGGTTTTATCTACAATACCTCTTGTGAAATGATTTTCAAGTAAAAATTGAGATAACGTATTATACCATGCTCTTGGTGCTTATTTAAGTCCATAGAGTGTTTTGTCTAACTTGTAGACACGATTGGGAAATTTGTGATCTTCAAAGCTAGAAGGTTGTTGGACATACACCTCTTCTTGTAGTTTCCCATTTAGAAAGGCACTTTTTACTTCCATCTGGTACACTTTGAAATTTGCATGAACATCATAGGCAAGGAATATCCTGATTATTTCCAATCTTGCTACTGGTGCAAAGGTTTCATCATAGTCAATCCCTTCTTCTTGTGAATAACCTTTTGCAACCAGTCTGACCTTATTCCTTGTCACTGTACCAGTTTCATCTAGCTTATTTCTGAAGATCCATTTAGTACCAATAACTGATTTGTTCATTGGTTTTGGCACTAGTCTCAACACTTTGTTTCTTACAAACTGATTGAGTTCCTCTTGCATGACATTCACCCAATTAACATCTTGTAATGCCTCCTCAACCTTTCTAGGTTCAATCTTTGACAGAAAGTTGAGGTATAGGCATTCATTCTGAGTAGCACTTCTTGTTGTCACACCTTCAGTTGGATCTCCTATAATCTGCTATATAGGATGATCTCTTGTCCCTTTTATATGTGGAGGTAATCCTCTTGAAGAAGAAACTTCATTTATTCCTTGTCCTTCATGGTGTATAATGCATAAAACTTCTTGAGAAGCTCCCCCTGAATCAGTGAATATTTCTAGATTGGAGTTTGAGATATCCTTCGATTCATTATCCACTGACAGTGGATTATTTGCTGATGCAGTGCCATTATCCGCTGATACATAATTATCCTCTGATAAGTCTTCCATAGTAGATATTGAATTATCCATTGGCAAGGTAATTTGATGGGGTTCAGCTTCATCATCTAAAGAGGCTAGAAGATCCACTTCATCTTCATTCCCAAACCTTAGGGTCTCATGCTTTCTTTCATCTTGCATTCCTGTTATCTTCTGATCATCAAATGCAACATGAATAGATTCCATTACAGTGTTTAGCCTAAGGTTGTAGTCTCTGTATGATTTGCTTGTTAGAAAATAACCTAGGAAGATTGCTTCATCAACTTTAGGTTCAAATTTTCCTACATTTTCACCTTGACATCTTAGCACAAAATATCTATCACCAAATACATGAAGAAATTTTAACATTAGGTTTCTTGCCTGTTATGAGTTCATAAGGAGTCTTGTTGTCAGATTTGTTGATCAAGGTCCTATTTTGAGTCAAGCATGTAGTTGAAATTACTTCAGCCCAAAAATAGGTAGGCAGCTTTGCTTTTTCAAGCATGGTTCTGGAAGCTTCAATCAGAGATCTGTTTTTCCTCTCAACTACTCCATTCTGTTGAAGGGTTCTTAGAGAAGAAAATGTGTGAGAAATTTCTTTGTCCATACATAAACATTCAACTTTGGAGTTATTGAATTCTGTTCCATTATCAGTTCTTAGAACTCTGACAGTCAGCCTAGATTTAGTTGCCACTTTCTTGATGTGATCCATCACCAACTGAGCTACTTCATTCTTGGCATGCTGAAATTTTACCCATGCGTATCTGGTAAAATCATCAACTATGACTAGAGCATACCCTTTCTTTGATATAGACATGAT
Source organism: Centella asiatica (assembly GCA_014636745.2). Taxonomy (NCBI): domain Eukaryota; kingdom Viridiplantae; phylum Streptophyta; class Magnoliopsida; order Apiales; family Apiaceae; genus Centella; species Centella asiatica. The sequence goes on along the minus strand of CM025783.1, from coordinate 23,536,125 downwards.
GTTTATAGGTCCAAATAGATCCATATGAAGTACTTGCATTGGACTTGTAATTGTGATATCTCTTTGCTCTTGAAGGAAGTCTTCTTTTGCTTCCCTTACTGACAGGCTCCACATAAACCATCTTGAATGTATTCCAGTTGTGGAAGTCCTGTCACTAATCCTTTCTTCACCAGAATGTTGATTGTCTTGAAGTTCAGGTGAGAGAGCTTCTTGTGCCATAGCCAACTTTCATCTACTAAAACTTTACTATAAAAGCATGTAGATTGTTAGAACTGGATAAGCAAAAGTGTTTGTTCGGGGGGGGGGGGGGGGGGGTGAGGGATAAATGCAAACACCACAACTTTTTTGCTCTATTAAGACTTGATAAACCCAAATTGGAATAGCGGTAATATTCAAAAAAATCTTACTGAAATTAAAAGTAGTTGTATTATAATTTGGATTTTTCTGGGAATTTGTATAATCACAAAGTGATTAAACAGCTTGAAATTTGTAAATGATTACATCTTCTTGTTTCACACACTAGCTACGATTTCTCTCAAGAATTATTACAAAACTTCCCTCTAGTGTATGAATATTGATAGGGATATTTCTAAGTTTTTCTATGTCTTGTATTTTTCTCTCTCTAGCGTGTAACAACTCTTCCATATATAGGAAAACAGAGATAGAGTTTATGTGTTTTCCATGCTTCTTTTTTAAGGTAGCTGCAGTATGTCTTGTCATTGTCCTTTCAGAAATACATGTTTCCGATTATTTTTGACTATTGTTGTTTCTATTTCAGTCCCTATTCCCACGCGTTTCTGGTGTAAAAATTGTTATTAGACCACCATATTTCAAGGAATATCTTCCTAGTTATACCCCTTGCTTCTTTGTCAAGTATCAGTGCATATCTTTTAAGCCCTGATGATGTGTGGATTACGTCTTAACTATCCCCTGATGAGAAGCCCTGATGTTGACTTGATTAGTGCTTCTGCATCCCTTGATGACAAGCCCTGGTGTAGACTTGATCAATGTTTCACTATCCACTGATGTTAATTCTTGATGTAGAATTAGATCAATGCTTCTTGATCCTCTGTTGTTAAGACCTAATTTTATCCACTAATATAATGTTTAGGCTATCCAGTAATGGTATCCCCTGACAGTTAAACTATCCCTTGATGGTATCCCCTAACAGTCAAGCTATCCCCTGATAGTGTCCCTTGACAGTCAAGCTATCCCATGAGGGAGTCCTCTAACAGTCAAGCTATCCCTTGATGGTGTCCATTGACAGTCAAGCTATCTCTGATGCCTTTTTGTACACTAACATATTTGATCATTTATACTTTGTTGGTTTTTTCCAAGGATGTTTGATATGTGGAAAACTTGAACATTAAGTACAACCAGACATACCCTGACACTAACAAGTCCTTTGGAATATCCACTGATGACTTGCCTAGTGCAGCTAAGGCTATCCCCTGAAGGACTTAGATGTCGATCAGTGGATATTTATTTATGAAAATATACTAAGGCTTATAACATACCTTCAATATTTACAAGTGCAAAGTTAATAATTAATCCTTATATTATCATCAACATATTATACCTAACATAGATTGATCTTTATTTGATGAGCCAAAGTCAGCTATGTAGAGGTTACCTTTCTTAACTCCAGTTAGAGCTATTTTCCATCTTTGTTGTTACTTATCAAGTATAGCTCATCCTTGAAAGTAACATGGTAACCTCTGTCACACAGTTGGCTGATACTAAACAAGTTATGCTTAAGACCATCAACTAGTGCTACATTTTCCAAGATGACATTTCCATTTGTGACTTTGTCATTTCCTAAGGTATATCCTTTGTTGTCATCTCCAAAAGAAACTCTTGGGCCAACTCTCTCCTCATAATGTGTCAACAGAGTCTTATCTCCAATCATGTGTCTTGAACAACCACTACCCAAGAACTAAACTTGTTTGTTCATGCCCTACACAGTAAACAACTAAGTTAATTTTTGAACCCAAACCTATTTGGGTCCATTGATGTTTGTAGTAGTTAACTTAGCATGAGTTAAAGGTTTTTCAGATTTAGCATCCTTTTTCACCCACTACATAAAAGAAATTGCTTTCTTCTTAGCCTTAGGTGCTTCAAATTTTACCATAAACTTATGAGGAGGTTTCACATAACTGTTTTTAACCCTTTTAGCATGCAATTGGTTCTTAATCGTTATTTTCTTCTTATCAGGGGATGATTATCTAGCATACATGTTCTTAGGTGCATTCTGACATTTAAAGGCAAGGTAGTTAGGATTCTCACACTTCCAACATTCTTTCCTAGGAACATTAATGATAGGAGAATAATTAGTATACTTGTTAATTCCCTCCTTACCATTTCTGTTCTTCTTCAGTTTATTATCACCTGGTGAGTGAATCTGTTTTCTATCCCCTGATGAGTCAACTCTTTGTTCTAGCACAACCTCCTTAGCTTTTTCTTTAGTAGCCATTGGTTTGACAAATTTTACTTTCTTAAAAGTAGGGACAGTAACTACTGGAATACTCTTTCTAGTGTTAGCTTCTAAAGTTCCAATGATTGGCAACTACTCAATCACTGACTGCTTATTTTGGACCTTGTTATAGCCTAGTTCTTCAGTTTGACTAGTACTATAATTTTCCATTGTTTCCCTCATAATTTTTGAGGATTTGGTCCATTCCTTTATGAGATTTTTCTTTGCTTTTATTTTTTTCCTAAGCCATTCTTCTATTTGTAGGGCATAAACAAGTCTCTCCATAGTTTTCCTGCACTCCTCTCTAACCTCTTCTAATTTAATCAACTCAGTCTCCAGTAAGGAATTCCTAGCAACTAATATATCATTTGCCTTTTGAATTCTCTCATTTCCTCTAACTAAAGACCTTAGGGTTACATATAGATCCCTAATCCCAATTGACATTTCTTTTGTTTTCTTTACAATCTGTAAGAGACATTTTAGAGAGGTCAGGTTTTACCTTAGTGCCTAGAGGCAAGCTGCTTGATCCAGTTGTGGTTCTATTAGATGATATTGTCATTAATGTAAGATTGAAAAATTCATCATCATCTGATTGGTCTGAATTTGCCCAGTCCTTTCCCCTCTGCAATGAATGCTTTGTTCTTCTTGTTGATGACTTCAAAATATTTCTTTTTGTAGTAGTCATCATCCTTCTTGATTTCTTTAGTTTGTTTGACAAACTTTTGTTTGTTGTATTCATTTGCAAAGTGTCCAGGCTCTTGACAGTTGTAGCATTTGATCTTTGATCTATCAATAGCACCAGAGTGGACTTCCTTATTGGAGTTGTCTTTCCGAAGTCCTTGCCCTTCTTGAATCTCATCTTCTTGAACTTTCTTGTCAAGAAGGTCATGGCTTTATCAATAACCTCTTGTTCCTCTGGAGTATAGATTTCATCATCTTCATTATCTATACTCTCAGCTCCACTTGCCTCTTTCTTCTTCAATGAGAACTGCCTTCCCATGAAGGTTCTTGCTCGAGCCTCTAACCACAAGTGCCACTGATTTTTCATTTATGTGGTCTTGACTTAGACTTTCTCTCTGTTGAACCTCTAAAACATAAGTTTTGAGGTTCCCATAGAGCTTCTTTAAGGATATTGAGCTTATGTCGTTGGCTTCCCTTATGGATGTGGTCTTGACATTCCAGCCTTTTGGCAATGCCCTTATGAATTTCATATTTACATCCTTGTTGGCATAAGTTTTGCCACAGATCCTTAAATCATTGATCAACATGTTGCATCTATCATATAAGTTTGTTAGAGACTCACCAGGTTTGTTTGTGAACAGCTCATATTGTTGGATCAACAACGACTGCTTGTTCTCCCTCACTTCTTCAGTCCCTTCACACAACACTTGTATTGTCTCCCAAACCTCTTTGGCAAACTCACAATTAATGACACTGTTAAATATGTCATTATCCAAACCATTATAGAGAATGATCATAATTTTAGCATCCTTTATGGAGTCTTCATTTTTTTCAGCTGTCATATCTTTTGGGAGTTTGGGAACTGTATGCTTAGGGACTATTTGACCATCTATTGTTGCCAAGGGAATAAGCTTCATTGGTTTAGGAGGTCCTTCTTCCAAGATTGTTATGTAAGAAGGATCTATAGATTTCAAATGCATGTACATCTTCTCTACCATAAGAAATACTCATCCCTCACTAATAGAGGGATCTTTACATTATCACTTTTACTACTCATCTTGATCTTCTAGTAGGTATGTCAACTAGAGGGCTCTGATACCAATTTTTATTCCTGGATGAATAATTGTAAAGGGGGTTGAATATAATTCTCAAATTTATTCCCCAATGTAAAGATCATAGTGCAAACTATAAATAAATTGTAGAAATGAAAACACTACAGATTGTATTAATCAATAAAGAATGACTTTTATTAATTTTGAAACTAAAATTACAATCTAGTTATCAAGAATTGATACTAGTTTCAGAAATCTGTTCAAGTATGAACAACTGCAACCTAGAAAATAATTTCTAGTTTCTCAAGTTACAAAAAACTTGCTTCTCAACATCTCTCAAATTTTGTTACATAAGATTACAGAGTTATGAGCTGAAATAATCTCTCTCTCAAATCTGTAATTCTATACTCTATATTGTTCTTGTATATTTTCTATATATCTTCTTATCTCTGATTTGTTTTGCTTTTCAACAGCTTTACTGTTCCTTTTTAAACAACTTCACTATTTAATTAGAGCAACTTCACCTTTCCTAATAGTTGTAATAACTCTGTTACCTAACATCTCTATTAGGTAACGTCTTTGTTACTTAATTTCACTGTTTTTACAGATCAACTCCTCAACCTTATGAATCGTAATTGTGAATCGTTATAGATCTTGGTTGGCTTCTTGTTTGTTGAAGAGCTCTGGTAGATGTCTGTTGTGTCAAACTATTTATCCTCTGATGCCTTATTTATTTTCTAACCAACTTCGTAGTCTCTTCACTGCATCAAAAAAATCTTTGTCTTAGTCTCTTACAGTTTCAACAATAGTCTCTGATAGTGGAATCTTTAGTCTCCGATACACTAGTTCTTAGTCTCTGATAGGCAAATTCTTAGTATCTGATAGGCTAATTCTTAGTCTCCAATAGACTTGACTAACTTCAATTTTGTTGAATTCTCTAAATGCATTCGTGATAGTTTCTGATGATCATCTATAATCTCTAATGAGAATCTCTAATAGTACGACAGGTTCTAGTATAATTTTAAATTCTAACGAAATGTTACAATTTATAACAAATTCTATAAACAAATGTAACCTTAAAAAATGAGATTGAACGAGGGACGGATGTGTTTAAAGTGCGAGGTGAGTGATGGAGGATTAAGACATAAAGTTAGGAGTGAAACATTTTTAAGAAACGAGGGTATAGTGGCATTTTATTATGTCAAACTTCTTTATTCATTATTTAGAAGTTAATAAGCAAAAAGTAAGTTCCTTTTACTTTTTTTTTTAATAAACTTATTGGAAAGAAGTAAGTTAATATGTAGTTTGACATACTTAGAAGCAGATCTCAAATAGGCTCTGTATTTCAATTATTAGAAGTTGCACGTTGAATAAATTTAATAATAATAAGAAGAAGAATTTGCGTAATTTATTTATAGTATTACTATGTGAAAAAAGGAAAATAAATTACTAATGAATTCAAGAGTCTTTATTTAAACTTCATTTCTGCTTCGCTTCTTTTAATTTAATTATTTTACCTCACTTATTTCGTTAATATTTATGATAGGTGACAAAAGTAAATGATGAGTATCTATAACCTCTAATTAGTTACGGAACTCATACATAAAATGAGTATATTTTATTAATATGTTTTCTTTTAAAATTTTGAATTTGACTTCTGTATTTTTTTAAAGAAAATTTTAATATATTTTGAGATGTTATATAGTATTTTAGATTAATTTTTTAAATTATCTTTTTCATAAATTTATAGAAAATAGATTTTAGAATTGTGTTATTTATTTTTAGTGCATGTGAGTTTGTTTTTAAAGATTGATTTAATGAATTTTTTGTTGATTTTGTTTTGGTTTATAAGTTTTTTTTTTCTATTGTTGTATAATTTTAAATTATTAAATTTTTAGAACTAGTTTAGTATGAGTTTTTACGGTGTGTTTTTTTACTTGATTTTTTATTATGTTTTGTTCGTTTTTTAGTGTGATTTTTTAGAATAAATTTTTATTATAAATTCTTACTGTGTTTTTTTTACTTTTATAATAACGTACAGATCATCCATTCTGACTCTTCCTCCTTTAGGTATAGGTATAGGTTATTGTTATGGTTAGACTCAAATCTATAATACAGAGAGGCTTTGACCATTGAATTACAACCATTCAAGATTTATTTATTATTAGAGTATTATTATTTGTTTAAATTAATTCAAGGGTATTATTGTGCTATTCGTTGGTAACATTACAATTTGACGAAATTCTAATTTTGATTATATGATTTTCTATGCATACCTGGTCTTGTATTTTTTCATTCTCTAAATCATCTTTAACCAGAAATTATTCATAAATGTCCGTTAATTGGGTGCGGAAGGAGCAATTTAGAGAATTTTTTTTTTTTTTGTCTTTTTTGTTTTGTTTTAGAGAGAAGGATTTAAAATAGGGCAATGTGATATGCAAGGGTGTGCACAGTAAGATTTGAGCACCAGTCTTAGTTTTTTATAATCTATTTATATTATAAGATTTCAATCTTACAAATTAAAAAAGGATCTAAATACAGGGGACATGAATATTTTCAAATTTTTTGACCAATGACGAGGCTACCTTACGCCTGGGGTGGCCTAGGTTACCTCGAATTTTCAAAAACAAATTATGACTTTAATTATTTTTTTAATTTTCTGGTGGCCCTCTATTAGATATAAATGATGATGATGATGTTTAAGAGAATAAATGTGCATCTGTAAATACTCAAGGTATTCTATAAACCTTAGTATATTTGAATAAATTTTGCATCCACTGATGGACGACTTAGTCATCAAGGAATGGACTTCACTGCACTGCGTGAGTCATCAGTGTTAACTTGAATAGACTCGATAGTGTCAAGGAATGACTGTTGTTACTTAAAAGAAGATAAATATTTCGCACAACAGACATTCTACGCAAAGCCAACAAAATATCGATGATCAAAAGGACAAGTATTTTTAAGGGCATCAGTAAGAAAAAATCATCAGGGGAAACCTGAAAAAAAACTGTGTTAGGGGATGACATCCATCAAGGGAAGTCATCAGGAAACCCGTCAGGCGATGACTTCAATAGGGGAAGCCATCAGAGGAACCCCTTAGGCGATGACCTTGTCAAGGGAACTCATCAGGGGGATGACCTAATGTAACAACCCGAAAAAAAAAATTGTTTATCTATAAATAATTTATTTATTCATATTGTTCTTTTTATATATTAACATGTATAGTTAATATATGATGTTTTTGAATGTCTAAATATTTTGGACTCATTAAAGGGTTGTGTTTGTTTGGATGTTGGATTATAAGATCAAGTAATTTATGATTATATGTTGTTATTGCTTGAAGGAGTCAAGCGTTGAGATCAATAAATCTCTTGCTAAATAGAATGACATATGTAGGAATGATGACATCATGTGTACGTATGTTAATTTGATTAGTAAGCTGCTTTAGTAGCTGGCTTATTTGCATGAAGGACAATAGGCTTATTACACATGCTTATCTGTTAAGAATCATGATGAGCAGCCGTTTTACCGTCCAGATTAACCAATCATTTTATCTCAAGACTTAATCTCAGCCTACTTTAAATATCTCATTCGGAGGAACATTTCAATCTCTTTTCTAAAGATTTCCTCTTCCAAAGTTCTTCTTTAAAACCTACCATCTCCATATAATTTCAAGTTCTTTCTTTTGGACGATTACTTTCAATCAGGCTTTGATCTCTTTCCTCAACTAAGGAGGTAAGAATTTTAAGTTCTCCTTTGTTGTTCCTTTTTGCATAGCATCCGAGAGTAATAGCTGTGCATACTAGGTTTTCAAGGAAGAATGAAGCTTTAGAAGAAAGGCTGTGTTCTTTTGCATATTCATGTTCATGATGCATTCTAGGTTGAGTTTGTTGTTGTAAGATCTTCCATCGAAGCGAAAACAAGCTCTAATGTTAGTCTCTGATGAGAAAAAAAACCTTAGTCTCTGATAAGCAATGTTAGTCCCCGATGACGTCATCCTTAGTCTCCGACAAGCTAAAGTTTAGTCCTCGATGACGTCATCCTTAGTCTCCGAAATGCTAAAGTTTAGTCCCCGATGACGTCATCCTTAGTCTCCGATGAGTTAAGATGACGTCATCAGTCTCTGATGAGTACATGTTAGTCTCTGATGATGACGTCAGCCTTAGTCTCCGATGAGTTAAGATGACGTCATCAGTCTCTGATGAGTACATGTTAGTCTCTGATGATGACGTCAGCCTTAGTCTCCGATGAGCTAAGATGACGTCATCAGTCTCTGATGAGTACATGTTAGTCTCTGATGATAACGTCAGCCTTAGTCTCCTATGAGTAAAGATGACGTCAGCAGTCTCTTATGAGTTAAATAGTCTCTAACGAGTGAAATTTTCCCCGATGGGCAACCTCATGCCCTGATAACCATTTTCTAATCTGAATGGTAGTCTTTTAAGTATGGATTTCTCATGTTATACCAATAATGATGTTTTACAGAACCCTTGTGCAACCAGTATAGTGATTTTAGCTAAGGACCAAGACAAGTATATAGTCATTCCATTTTCTTCCTTACTGATTACGTAAAATCATTATTTCGATTTAGGTAAATGAATAATGTTAAAGCTTATGCATGATGATGATCTCCTTTATGATTAAGTAACGTATAATCATTGATCCGATGTACGTGAAAAGATATTAATGATTGAACTATTTTATTGTTGGGTGATTGCTAGCTGTTTAAAAGTCGGTAGCACACCAAAAGATGATGATGATGATGCAAGGGTGTTGCAGTCATGAACTTATATGCACACCTGAGTAGCTTCCGTATGGGTATATACAAAAATCACCGGCTTTCTACTTTTAATTGTTGAGCACGCCAATGTGTTTGGTAGTCGCTGTTTTTAATTGTGGAGGATGCCAATTTAAAATGAGAAAATGTTTTGAAGAACATATACTCCATATGGGAAGTTAAGGGGCTGTTGAATGCGTTCGCCAAGTATTCTGGCCAATGATGATAGAGAATGATAGACCGAGGCAAGGCATCGGTAATCAGACTTTTCGCAGACCATATGCTTTCTGCAAGTGATTACGTATGTCAAATGATGAATCAAACGACCAGGCTGACCAGCTGGGATGAAATTTGATTAAAGGAAGTCAGATAATGATCAGTCTGGTCAGGTGATGCATTATCTGATAAAGAGAGGGCGAATCACGATTTATTGACAGAGGGTTAACCCTTGATATCACTCGGGCACCCTAGATGATATATGTTTATTGGTTATCATGAAGTGTTGGCATTGCTTCGCCCAACCTCGAAGAATATTAAAACTTTTGTATTATCTGTTCTTCTTGCATTTGAATATATACTTACTGAGCGTAAACACTCATGTGGAATGCTATGAATGTTTTTCAGGTTATGTCTTGAAGGCTGATACGCCTAAGGAAGAGAAAGAGAGAATGACTTAAGAGTGTTTAAGTTTTAAGGCCTTATAAGCCATCTCAAGTTTTGTTTCCGCTGCAGCTTATTTATTTTCAAGTTTTGAGGTTTTGTAAGATGATGTGGACCTTAAGATTTATAATGATGTATTTGAGGATATATTTTCTCGCATAAGTGTTGTAAATGCTTGGCTGTGTTGTTGTTGTTGTGATGTTGTGTGGTAGTTTTTTTTTCTGGTGCAGCCTGGGGTTCCAGCCTGGGGATCTTGGGGACTATCACCCAAATCGCTGACAGTGTCCAGGGCCCGACTCAGGAGATTTCCGGGGGCGCCACACCTAATCAAGGGAAGGCATCAGGGGGTGACCTTGTCAGTGGAACCTATCAGGGGAAACATTCTAATGTCCAGACTTTGACGACAGCATACCTTCCGATGAGTTTGGCGATGGCTAACAATGACTTTGGCTATAGTCATTTTTATCCACTGACGACGAGTTTGGCGATGACTAACAATGACTTTGGCGATAGTCATTTTTATACACTGACGACGAGTTTGGCGATGGATAAAAGATGAGTTTGGCAATAGTCATTTTTTTTATTACTGACGAAGAGTTTGGCGATAGTTAACACTAACTTTGGCGACAGTCATGTTTATCCATTGACGATACGTTTGACGATGACTTAACTTGCCCGACGAGTTTGACAATGACTAAGATTGCCCGAGAAGTTTGGCGATGACAAAAGATCACTCATCAGTGGAACCCTTCGGTGGATAAATGAAACACTGATCAAGTCTCCATCAGGGCTTGACATCGGTGGATAAAGAAACACTGATCAAGTTACCTTCAGTAACTTGTCATCTGCGGATCCAGAAACACTGATCAATTCGACATCAGGGCTTGACATCAGTGGATCGTTATGACCTAATTCACACGTCATCAGGACTGACATGCAAATCATTGATACTTGGCACGGAAGCAAGGGGTATAACTGGAAAGATATTCCTTGAAGTTTGGTTATCCAATAACAACTCTCGAGCATTAATTAGATGCAGATCAAGGGATGAAAAAGAAGTAACAAAAGCAAACAGTAGTCTGACACACCATTCCTAAAGGACACTGATGTGACATAACTGCGGCTATGTTGAAACTTGAAGCATGTCCAGCACATGGTTTCACCAACTAATCTGCTATACATACAAGAAGAGTTGTTACACGAAAAACTAAGCGAAGAAACAAGAAGCCACACAAAAAACACTAGAAGGAACCTTTGTAATAGATCTTGAGAGAAATATTCAAAGAAAATTAGTAGCTAGTGAGTGTGGAAAAAGAAGTTGTAATCTTATTATAGAGAAGCTGTAACTCTTTACAGAATTTGTAGCTAATTAATCACGATTGTGATTAAATAGATTTCCAGAAAATCATCAAGTTTTAATACAACTATTTTAACTTGAATGCTTGTGTATTCATTTTAATTTCAGTTAAGTTTTTCTGATCTTGTAGCTATTCCAGCTGTGCTTAACAAGTTTTTAAAAGAGAAAAAAGTTTGTAGTGTTTGTATTCAACCCCCCCCCCCCCCCCCCCCTTCTACAAACACTTGAGCTTATTTTGTTCAAACAATAGTCATTTTTATACATTGACGACAAGTTTGGCGATGACTTAGATTGCCCGACAAGTTTGGCGACAACAAAAGATCAACTCGTCAGAGGAACCCTTTGGTGGATAACAAGCAGGTCATAACATCAGTGGATAAATGAAGCACCGATCAAGTCTCCATCAGGGCTTGACATCGGTGAATAAAGAAGCACTGATTAAGTTGCCTTTAGTAACTTTCCATCAGTGGATCCAAAAGCACTGATCAAGTCTCTATCAGGGGTTGACATCAGTGGATTGTTATGACCTAATCCACACGTCATCAGGACTTACATGCAAATCATTAATACTTGGCACGGAAGCAAGGGGTATAACTGAAAAGATATTTCTTGAAGTTTGGTTATCCAATAACAACTCTTGAGCATTAAATACATTCAGATCAAGAGATGAAAAAGAAACAACAAAAGCAAACAATAGTTTGACACATCACTCCGAAAGGACCTTGATGTGACATACTGCGGCTATGTTGAAAAAGCAGCATGTCCAGCATGTGGGTTCACTAATTGATCTGTTATACATAAAGAAAGAGTTGTTACACGAAAAACCAAGCAAGTAAGCCACAACACTCAAACATTAGAAGAAAATTTTGTAATAGATCTTGAGAGATATATTCAAAGGAAAACGTAGCTAGTGAGAGAGTGAAAAAAAGAAGCTGTAATTTATTACAGAGAAACTGTATCTTATTATAGAGTTGTAGCTGTTAATCACGGTTGTGATTCAACAGATTTTCAGAAAAACACCAAGTTTTAATACAACTATTTTAACTTGAATGCTTGTGTATTCATCTTAATTTCGTTAAAGTTTTTCTGGTTTTAGTAGCTATTCCAGCTCGTGCTAAACAATTTTTAAAAGAGCAAAAAGTTTGTAGTGTTTGTATTCAACCCTCTCATTCTACAAACACTTGAGTTTATTTTGTTCTAACACCCTCCTACTTTAAAAAAGAAAAATATTATAGACACCAATAACTTGCACAAATAAATGTACAAAAATATATATAGTAAATTATCAACTATCAAAATTTTAATTGTGGGGCTATTAGAATTTACCAATCTCGTATAAAGTTTAGCCACATTAATTTGTATAAATTTATTTTTGTATAAATTATTGTCACTAACATCACATCGATTTTAATTATATTACTGGATACTTACCTCATCAAACCCCAAATATTATAATAAAAAATATTGGAAAAGGCCCAAATAGACTCTAAGGGAATAAAATTGAAAATTTGTGAATTAATGGTAATATATTTGTATTTTTGTTACATGATGTTTCACGAAAATTATAACATTTTTTCTTCACGAAAATGTTACATGATGTTTTGATGTCAATGCGTATAGTTAAATTTTTTTTATTAAAATAATAACATTTCACGAAAAGAAAAAATTATTCAAACGATGAAGATCTCTTTTGAAGTAAACCCCTGTTGAATGGACAAATAATATTGTGGGCAAGAGGAAAAAAAAAAAGAAAGGAGAAGAAGAAGAGGCTAGTTTTATTTATTTTATATTCATATAATTGATAAGCTCTCTTGAGTGGACAAAGATCACCTAACCTAAATCATACAGTTATTGTATGTTTTATACTTCCTTCCATTTGTGAGTAAGAAAAGATTGCTCTATCTAAGAATTGAGACGACTAAAATACTCGAGACCCTCTTTCGCTCACAAAAACTGCTCACTCTTTCTCTCTCTGCCCCCAGCACCCCCCACCCCCACCCCCACCCCCTCCTTAGGCTCTCATTTCCTTCAATGGTTTTGCTTTCGAAAGGATAATTTCATCACCATCTCTATGCTAACAAATGGAAGGTACCCTTTTCCCAAATAGGCCATCTTTCCCAATTCAACCAACAAAGCCAGCACAATCAAGCAAACGTTTCAAATTCAATCCTACCACTCTCCCTCTCCCTCCTCAGCCTCCTTCTCCTCCTTCTTTCCCTTTAGACCCTCTCCTTAAGCAGTTACTCTACCTTTCATCTCCACCTCCAACTACCACCAACACCCACAAGCCCAAATTCGTTAATTCAGTCCAAATTAACAATACCCGTGTCTCCAATAATGACAATTCTTTGAAATACCAAGAATTGGAGAGTACCCATTTCGATAAACGCCATCAGGTTTCAGTACCAGTTCTTGAGATCAATGATAGAGAGGTGTTCCAGTTTGCTGATGATGGGTCACTTGATTTTCTTCCAAAGAAGTGTAAGTTCATTTTATATTCAATAGTAGAACAGCCATTATCTAATTTGAATGCTTTCTTTGATAGTGTAAAGTATGAGTTACTTGAAGCTGATATTATAGGTCTCTTGAGAGGTTTAGACCTTTCAGGTAATTGGGAAAAAGCTATATTCTTGTTTGAATGGGTTTTGTCAAATTATGATACTCAGAATGGTAAATTAGACAATCAAGTTATTGAGTTAATGGTTAGGATTCTTGGGAGAGAGTCTCAGCACTCAATTACATCAAAATTATTCGATGCAATTCCCATTGAGGACTATTCCCTCGATGTACGTGCGTGCACAACTATTCTGCACGCGTATTCTCGTACTGGCAAGTACAAGAAAGCGGTAGCCCTGTTTGACAATATGTTGGAGAAAGGGCTCTCTCCAACTTTGGTTACTTACAATGTTATGCTGGATGTTTATGGGAAGATGGGTCTATCTTGGAATAAAATCGTAAGCCTTTTGGATGAGATGCGAAGTAAAGGACTTGAATTTGATGAATTTACTTGCAGCACTGTGATATCGGCTTGTGGGAGAGAGGGCTTGTTGGAGGAAGCAAAAAGTTTTTTCAGTGGCTTGAAAGCGCAGGGTTATGTACCAGGAACTGTTACTTACAATTCCTTACTCCAAGTGTTTGGCAAAGCGGGTATGCATTCGGAGGCTATAAGCGTGTTGAAAGAAATGGAAGAGAACAACTGCCCACCTGACTCAGTAACTTACAATGAGCTTGTCGCAGCATATGTGAGAGCAGGCTTCTTTGAAGAAGGAGCTGCAATCTTAGGCGATATGCCACTCAAGGGAATAATGCCAAATGCTGTTACATATACGACAGTGATAGATGCCTACGGTAAAGCTGGAAAGGAGGACAAGGCATTAAGTTTGTTCAAGCAGATGAAGGAATCAGGTTGTGTTCCAAATGTGTGTACATATAATGCTATCCTGGGAATGCTAGGGAAGAAGTCACGGTCAGAAGATATGATTGAGATTCTGTGTGATATGAAATCAAATGGATGTGCTCCTAATCGTATCACTTGGAATACAATGCTTGCGATGTGTGGTAATAAAGGTATGCACATATATATGAACAGGGTGTTGCGTGAGATGAAGAGTTGTGGTTTTGAGCCCGACAGAGATACATTCAATACTTTGATAAGTGCATATGGCAGATGCGGCTCAGGAATTGATGCTGGCAAAATGTATGAAGAAATGATTATTGCAGGGTTCGCACCATGTGTGACAACATATAATGCTCTTCTAAATGCCTTGGCTCGCCGGGGGGATTGGAGAGCGGCAGAATCACTCATTCTAGACATGAAGAACAAGGGATGTAAACCTAGTGAAACCTCATACTCGCTGCTGCTCCAGTCATATGCTAAGGGAGGGAACATGAGAGGCATAGAAGTTATTGCAAAACAAATTTATGAGGGACAAATATTTCCTACTTGGATGCTTTTGAGAACCCTTGTTCTAGCAAGCTTCAAATGTAGATCAATAACAGGTATGGAGAGAGCACTCGCGGAAATGCAAAAGCATGGATACAAACCAGATCTGGTATTGTACAATTCCATGCTTTCAATATTTGCAAGAAACAAGATGTATGACCGTGCCCATGATATACTGCAGTTGATTCGTGACAGTGGATTGCAACCAGACCTTGTCACATATAATAGCTTGATGGATATGTATGCCCGAATGGGCGAATGTTGGAAAGCTGAAGAGATTCTCAAGGGAGTACTAAAATCTGGTGGAAATCCAGATCTTGTATCTTACAATACTGTCATTAAAGGCTTCTGCAGGCGAGGTCTCATGCAGGAGGCCATAAGAACTCTTTCGGAGATGACTATTAGAGGCATTCGTCCATGCATTGTCACCTATAATACATTTGTGGCCGGTTTTTCAGCTTTAGGGTTGTTCCAAGAAGTCAATGATGTGATCAGCTATATGATTCAGGATGGCTGCAAACCCAACGAGTTAACCTACAAGACCATTATTGATGGTTATTGCAAAGCGAAGGAATACGACGAAGCCATGGACTTTTTGTCAAAAATTAAAGAAATAGACGGTTTCTTCGACAAGAGATCTATACAAAGACTTGCATTTCGCATCAGGCAGGCAGAGGCATGACAAGCCCTTTCTTGGATTCGGATCTTGATTTATTGAATTGGGTTGTGATTCGAAGCAAGTCTCCTCATCCAAAATTTACCAATTGCATGCTACAAAAACATTTTTATGGCGAATGACTGAACGATCATCCTGTCACATGGAGTTCAGCCTTGCATTGAGGAGGATGTGTTGATCTGGTAGCAAAACTTGCTTGGGGAAGCAACAGCAGTTCATGCATTGGGAACAAGTTCTTATTGGGAAGTGTGCTTCATCCTGCTGTCAAGAAACTAGGTTATGTGCGAAGTCTTCATCTGCTCAATGCTTCATGTTCGGCCACACAAGACATACACCCTGCTTGTGAGTTTATAACAATAGAAAACCTCATTGGGATGGGAAATGACACAATAGAATACTTGGCATGGTTACATTTGAGTTGTTTGTGAATTTTTAAAAGACAAGAACAATGAAATCTTTGAAAGTTTTCTTTTACACCCTTTGTCTTATAAGGATTGTTTGAATTCACTTTTTCACCCGTATTTTTATGTATAATTTAATTCATGTTATGTATGTTATTTAATTTAATAAAAGATATGGAATTAAAGTGTAATAGATCAAGATTAATGCTATGAAAAATTAAAATTATTTAGAATATCTAATACGTATTAAATTTCACGTAAAAGTGTCACAATAGTAATTAAGATACTTTTCAAGAACGGATGTAGTAAATTTTAATGTTTTATTCCTATTCTAATCATATACTTTTTCGGTCTCAAAAAAGATGATAGCAATTACGACCCAAGAAGTAATAAAGTACTTGGCCGTGGACTTAGAAACCTCATATTTTTCAATAGAAATGTTGGCCTACTTACACATATGGAACATGATAGTTCAGTCATATTGCCTTTTGACATAAATATAATTTAAAGCTTAGGTACAAAGAATTTTTGTCTCAAAAAAATGATTTAAGTACATTAACAAAATATAAATTTACTATTTTAACTTTATAAGTGAATATTTTTTTCTTGAGAAGAACAATAAATACAATTATGGTATTTAAGTATTATTATGTGTATCCATTATAAATGATATATTGTTCACTTTACATTTTTAAAATGTCTTCTTAAAAAAGTATGCAAATTGTACTTAAACTATCTTTTTCAGGATAGAAATAGTATATTAGTAATTAGGTGATATAGGTATTTCAAACGATTAGCTTGTTTTAATTAGTATTCCATCCAAAATCTGTCCAATTTTTAATGGAGAATTTGGGAAATAAATGTGATTAGGTTTGTGAATTCTTTTTTCTTGAATTAAAAAACTCACAATTAAAATGAATTATAGCTTACGATTGTTTTTTTCATTGCTAAACTATTTCTCTTCTTCTTTTTCAACTACTTTAATTTCTACTTGAAAAGTTGAAATGGTCTAAAATGTTTCAACGAATGTCTTACATGGCTACACAATTCTGACTCTAGCAGAGTATTATATAGGCTCACGGCTACACACTTCTGCTCTCGCTCTATTTGTTTCAATTTAAATTTATAAAATTTTAAATTATAATTAAATTTTAAAATTTAACTTGAAATAAATTAGAACGTAAAACGTTAGTTTCTAAAATGATTTGTTTGGTCACCAAAGAGGCAATAAATATGCAATGGGAATGGAAAGTTGATCTACCAGCGGAGCGAGTTTTCAATTTGAATGTCACTTCTGCAAGAAATTAATGCATTTAAAAAATTAGAGCAGTCAAGCCACTCAATCGAAAATTCAAGCCCAATCTGCTCTCTCTATTTACATATTTGGATCAAAGATTGTGAGTAATTAGAGATTGCTCAAAATTTGAAATCAAAACTATGAGACTTAATAAATAATATTTTTAAAAAAGAGCGAAAAATATTCATTAAAAGGAATTGATTAAATAATCGCGAATGTGCAATAAGAGAAAATAAAGTTATTTATATTGTTTTAGTAATACAAACAATAAATCTACAAGATTCAAAACTACAGTCTCAATCAAAATATTAATTATTCTAGGATTTCATTCATGAGTATGAGGGTTTATATATATATATATATATATATATATATATATATATATATATATATATATATATATA
>CM025783.1:23503856-23518391 GCA_014636745.2 Centella asiatica | reverse complement strand
ATATATATATATATATATATATATATATATATATATATATATATATACATACATACATATATATATACGGTCGATTCATAGTTAACGTTAGCTGTGGAGTCTTTCGTAACTAACACATTTATAATCGTTGATCGGATGATCCAACGACAGAAATCAAATAGGAAAAAAATTTGGGACCTTTCAGCTAGTGAGACTGACGGAAATCTTTAAAAAAAAAAAAGAAAAAGGACTTTCCGCTAGTGAGATTGGCCGAAATTTTTAAAAAAGAAAAAAAGAAAAAAAAAAGACTTTCCGCCAGTGAGACTGGCGAAAGGGTTAAAAAAAAAAAAAAAAAAAACCTTTCCCCCAATGAGACTGGTAGAAGGATTAAAAAAAATAAAAATAAGCCCTTTCCACTACTAATACTAGCGGAACTTTTCACTACTAATACTAGCGGAAGGAAGACTTTTAAATTATATTATTAACTTTTTACTTTATTTCTTCTTTCCTTTGGCCCGTGGCTTACTCTTCTCTTTTTCTTCTTCATTTTCTATCTAACTTCCGCCGAAACTTCATAATTTCTCTCAAAAGAAAACAACAAGACTGTGTCATAGCTAGCTCCCGGTCAAATTTTAACCACTTTTCTCTCGAACAACAGTCAATCCCACAAATTGCATCAAATTTAATTTATCAAATCAAGTAAGTATTTTTTTTTTCTAAGGTTTGATAAATTTATGCTGTAAATTTAATTTATATGTGTATACAGTTTATGTATGACAAATTTATGTGTGTATGCAGTTTATGTATGCAGTGTGTATGATAAATTTATGTTGTAAATTTAATTAATGTGTGTATACAGTTTATGTATGACAGTGTGTATGATAAATTTATGTTGTAAATTTAATTTATATGTGTATGCAGTTTATGTATGCAGTGTGTGTATTCATTTTGAATATATAAATATATGGGTAATGTGTGAATATGTAAATGTGGGCTCTGTGTGTGTGTATAGACAGTGTGTTTGATGAATCATATGAAAATATTTTGTAGGTTGCAATGGACCAGTATGATTTAAATCTAGGTCCCGAAGATAATAGTTTGTTGGATGATCAACTAACTCATATATCTACTCACATATACAACACGAATGAATTCAGAATACTAGACGTTGCTCAACAGAGTAATCAGAGATATGATATTTGGATGCTGAGTGCTACACAAAAAGATATCCTTAATGCAGTTGGAATGCATGCATTTACATACAGATGTATATTCCCAAGATACGATGCATGCTTAGTTACTGCATTAGTGAAAAGATGGAGATCATCCACCAACACTTTTCATTTTAATAATGGTGAGGCGACAATCACCTTGGAGGACATCCACTATATAATCAGTTTACCCATTAATAGAAACCCCTTACTTGTGGTGTTTTGTCCGAGAAAGAACATAAAATATTATTTCAAGACTATTTTGGTGAATGGTTCTATAACCAGTTCTATAAGGAAGCAAAACACGGTGGTGTTATCCATTTGACGTGGCTTTTAGACTGTTTTCGTGAATTACTCTAGGATCCACCAGTTGACTATATATCTATCTACACAAGAGCCTACATACTGTGATTGTGTGGTGCTATATCGTTTCCCACTAAAACCAAAGACATATGTCCAACTAGGTATGATAAAATTATTATCTTTGTTATTGTAATTCTTTGTTGTCATTATTTGATACTAATTTGGTTAGTGAATTGTTTTAATTGATTTGTTAGGTACATGTTGTTTGTTAGAGACATTGAAGATATAGTGAATTACACTTGGGGTTTAGCAGTCCTAGCAGCCATTTACTAAGCACTTCTCGATGCATCCCACTTTAAAGAAATTAAGGGTAAGATTGTGTTACTTTGAAGGATAACGGGATGCATGACAGTGGTCCAAACTTGGGCATATGACAGATTATGGATCAAGCATCCATTTCCTCGTCCTGGATTTGAGTTGTGGTGGCCGTGTGTGTTGGCATATGAATACGCCAAGCATGCTGTCTATAAGGAGAGGTGAGCAGATCCACACCATAATGTCCTGACATACCAAGTTGAGTTTGAAAATCAACCGCAAGAGAAATTCATTTAGAAGCCATACAAGAAGATTCTCCCTGTTGATCACACTTATCTAAGGTTGAATCGGGCGGAGAATGATAATAGATTCCAAGTCTCTGATTATGAAGCATTTGGCATGCCGTACATAGAGATATGGAATGACTTCTAGGAGAATTTTATGGGTTTGTTGGTATCTAAAAATATCAAGTGCAACAAACTCGACATGGACGTGTACCACTTGTGCTACAATAAAGTGACACTAAAACGAATTGCAAAACCAGATATCACTGATATTCGATACAGTAATCGTGTCATTGTTGGTCAAGCTCATGTAATAAATGTGGTATGTAAAGTTAATTATAATCCTTGTATTACATTATATGTGATTTGTAACACTGTTAACGTGTACTTGTATCTTTTTATTGTGCAATTAAAAAAGACCCTTATGATGTTGCAGCAA
Organism: Centella asiatica; assembly: GCA_014636745.2. Classification (NCBI taxonomy): domain Eukaryota; kingdom Viridiplantae; phylum Streptophyta; class Magnoliopsida; order Apiales; family Apiaceae; genus Centella; species Centella asiatica. The sequence continues at coordinate 23,515,860 of CM025783.1, read as the reverse complement.
TGGCCGAATAAACCTCCCGAGATTGGACAACAATATCAAGCACTCTTAATTGATAATAGTGCCCTGTTTCAACAAATATAGTTGTCCAATCTCAAGGTTTATTCGAGGCAACCCCTTTACACTCCGTCCTTCATTGATCATTCAGAAGTTTTGTTAGAGTTAAATGATGATGATGATGATGATTATGTAATAAATTGTGCAACTGTAAATACTTGAGGTATTTTATAAACCTTAAGAACAACACAAGTTTTGCATCCACTAATGATAAACTTATTCATCAATGGATGGTCAATAACTTCACAAGGCAAGTCAGAAAATGGAACATCCAAAGGACTTGACAAAGTGAAAAAGAATGTCTGATGTTACTTGTTAACAGTCAAAGTATTCCGCACATCAGATATTCTAAGCAAAGTTACGTTGATTAAGTATCGTTAGGGGGAACCCGTCAGGGGAACTGATCAGGGGGAACCTATCAAGGGGGAACTCATCAGGGGAACCAATCAAGGGAAACCTGTCAGGGGATGACGAAGGCAGACCAACCCATCAGGGAAACACTTCAGGACATGTTAGTGTTAGGCCAACCCATCAGGGTAACCCGTCAGGGGGAATGACCAACATGGCATCAGTGGAAGGCATCAGTGTATGACGTCAGTCATAACCATCAGGATCAAGAAGCACTGAGTGAAACTCAAGTGAAGGTTGAAGCCCTGATCCAGTCATTAAGCATCAGGGGATCCAGAAGCACTGATCAAAATTCATCAGGGCTGGTAGTCAGTGGATTGTTATGACAGCATGCACCCATCATCAGTACTTACACGGAAATCAACGTAACGTGTTACAGAAGTAAGAGATATCAACTGGAAAGATATTTCTTGAAGTTTGTTTTGGTCCAATGAGAACTCTCGCGCATTAAATGCACACAGATCAGGGGAAGAAAAAGTAGCAACAAAGCATGTAGCAGTCTGACACATAGGGCAACGATGTGACATACTTACGGCTAAGTTGAGAAAAGCAGCACGTCTCAAGCGCGTGATTTCAACCACTGTTCGACATATAAGCAAAGGAGTTCTCATTACAACAGAACACTGAGCTTGAATCTATCCAACAGATCAAACAAACATAGAAGCACACAACACTAGGAAGCTCTGTAATATATTTCTTGAGAGATTTATTTTTTCAGAGAAAAGTTTTCGTAGCTAGTAAGTGTGAGAAGCTGTGTATTTATTCACAGAATTTGTAGCTGTAAATCACATTTGTGATTATACAGATTTCCAGAAAAACTCCAATTTTTAATATAACTATTTTAACTTGAATCTGTATGTTCATATTACATAAGTTTTTCTGATCTGTGCAGTTGTTTCCGATAACTCCTTTTAAAAGATAAAAAGAGCGAAAAGTTTGTAGTGTTTGTATTCATCCCCCCCCCCCCCCCCCTTCTACAAACACTTGAGACTATTTTGCGTCAACAATTGGTATCAGAGCCTTTTAGTAGATTTCACTTGCTAAAAGCGATCATTATCTATGGCTAACAAAGCTGGAAGCAGTAAAGTCCCCATGTTGGAAAGGGGCAAATACTTCTTCTGGAGACAAAGAATGATAGTTCATCTAAGAGCTATTGATGAAGAATATTTACAGATTTTAGAAGAAGGCCTTCACGTTCCCAAGAAGCTTATTCCAATAGAAGTCATTAATGGAGTTAGTATTCCTGAAAAGCTTGTCCCAAAGACAACTGACGAAATGACGATAGAGGAAAGAAAAAAGGTGAAAAAGGATCTTAAAGTCACTGGGATCCTGTATAATGGTTTAGACGATGATATGCTGAATAGTATCATGAATCTGACCACATCTAAATCTATATGGGATACCATACAAATCCTTTGTGATGGAACCGAGGAAGTGAAGGAGAACAAATTGCAGCTGTTGACACAACAGTATGAGTGGTTCACAATGAAAAATGGTGAAACACTCATTGAAATGTTTGACAGATTTAACAGGTTGGTGAATGACCTGAGATTATATGGGAAGGCTTATGCTAACAAGGATGTGAACAGAAAGTTCATGAGAGCCATTCCCATATCATGGGATCCTAAGACGACAGCCATCTGGAAATCCAAGGACATGAATCTTCTAGACTTGGATAGGCTATATGGTACTCTCAAGACATATGAACTAGAGGTTCAACAAAGATCTGAAATGTCAGGGGATGCCAGAAAGCTTAAATCTGTAGCCCTGATGGCTACCACGAAGGACAAACAAGAAGCAAGACCAAGTGTTTTGATGAAGCAGCAACTGGAAGATGCTGACATAGAAGAGGACAAAGAAGCTGACTCCAAGGAGGAAGAATATACTTCGGAAGAGTTAAAGGAGCTGGATGAAACCATGGCCTTTCTTGCAAAAAGGTTTTCCAAGCTGAAATTCTAAAAGCCTGCGGGATCTAAAAGATTTTCAGCAAGGAAACCTAGTAGCATGAATAATTTTATTGACAAATCAAGAATAAAGTGCTACAAATGCAATGAGCTGGGCCACTTTGCAAATGAGTGCCGCAAGGCCACAAAAGATGGTGAATCCAGAAACAAAGAAGCTGTTGTGGACTACAAAAAGAAATACTTTGACCTTCTCAATGCCAATAAGAAGGGAAAAGCATACATTGTAGAGGGAAAGGACTTGGCTGACTTTGATGAAGAAGAAAATGAAGAGTATGTTAACCTAGCCCTGATGGCCTCATCCACTGACAGTAGCAGCTCGCAGGTAAGCCTCGAAATTTCCTCTAACATGTCTAAAACTGATTATGTTAAAACTGTTAAGGAAATGGCTTGTGAGATAAAGGATCTCTACGATACCCTGAGGAGTGTTGTAGCTGAAACTGAGAGAATGCAGAAAATAAATGAACAGTTATATGCTAGGAACACTCTTTTAGAATCAGAAAACTCTAGACTTGAGAGTCTTGAAAAAGAACTCTCAAGGACTAAAAATCTTCTTGACTGTGCTATCAAAAGAGAGGAATGGACCTCAAATCTTCTTAGTCAAGAAAAGGGATGTCATTAAGAGATGGAGTGAGTCTAGCAAGAAACTAGAGGATCGATTAAAAAGTCAGAAATCTGATCCAAAATCTGGTTTAGGCTATGAAGAGACTCTTGTGCAGCAACCTCCCATTGTGGTTGAAATGACAGCTAGCTTTGGAAAAAGGCCAATACAACCTATCAAGTTTGTTAAGGCAGACACAAAGCTAGAATCAGGGAATGTTTTCCCAGTGAGTGAAGCTTCCACTAGTGGTGGGAGAGGCATGCCAAAGCACTCAACCCTCCAGTTAGGAAAGAACTAGACTGTGCATCAGTGGATACACAATCGTCAGGGGGAAAGAGTGCATCAGGTCGTTGTAGCCCGTCAAGGGAAAAAAGCCTGTCAGGGGAAAGCAAAAAGAATAGAAATGGTAAGCTAGGTGTTAATAAAACTAGCAATTACTCTTCCATTCATGAAGCCCTTAGAAAAATGTGCTGGAATTGTGGTAACTGTAATCATTTATCTTTTCAATGCAAAGAAATACCACAAATTTTGACTGGCACAATTTTATATGCTGATGATTTACCAACAGCTAAAGCTTGCTCCTCCAAGGATAAAGGCAAGACTTCTATTGAGAAATCAAAAGTATATGTTGAAGCTCCTAAAAAGGAGAAAGTTTTTAATTTGCCAAAACCAAAAGCCACCAATAAAGATAAAGTTGTTTTACCCATTACTGTGACTAAACCTAGAGGACCCAACACCAATTGGGTACCAAAATCAATTTAAATGTTTTTTGTGTGCAGGGAAAAGAGAAAAGCAGTCATATCTGGTTTCTAGACAGTAGCTGCTCAAGGCACATGACAGGAAACAAAGCCCTGCTCACAAAATTTTAAGAGAAGGATGTCCGTAATCCCCGGTTCAGTCCGTAATCCCCGATGTCCGTAATCCCTGGTTCAGTCCGTAATCCCTGATGCCTTTTTAAGCCCGCAACTGCTTATCTCCTTATTCACAAGCAAAGTAACTACAGGTTGTTTAGCAGCCCCTAACCAAGAACCTCCATTAATATCAATAGAAAATAAGTCCATGGATAGTTCTTTTAAAATGATATTTACTCTTTCACTTGTCAACAACTCCAATGGATCACAATCCAAACAATGTAGAAGCCCCTTCAGCAGATAGAGTCAATTTCCTGGACATCAGATTAGGGGATATTCCATTAGGGGATCATTCATCAGGACATGCACCATCAGGGGATAACTTAAACCTTGAATTATCCACTAATTCAGGGGGAGAGTTTTCAAAAGCTGGGAGCACAGGCTTAGGGGGAGGAGATGATAGTCAAGCAAGCTCATCAAGACACATCTCTAATCCTAAATGGGCCAGAAGTCACACAACAGATCTGATTATTGGTGACCCAAGCAAGAGAGTGTAGACCAGGAAAGCAACATCCAATGAATGCCTATATGCTTGCTTTCTTTCTCAAATTGAACCAAAGAAGTTTGAAGAAGCTATTCAAGATGCAGACTGGATCTTGGCTATGCAGGAAGAGCTAAATCAATTTGAAAGAAATCAAGTATGGAAGCTTGTACCTAAACCCAAAGACAGAATCATAATAGGTACTAAGTGGGTATTCAGAAATAAGATGGATAAAGCTGGCATTGTTGTAAGAAACAAAGCAAGATTGGTTGCAAAAAGATATCTTCAAGAAGAAGGGAATGACTTTGATGAGACCTTTGCACCAGTAGCCAGACTTGAGGCTATAAGAATTTGCTTAGCCTATGTAGCACATTCAAATTTTAAAGTCTATCAAATGGATGTGAAAAGTGCTTTTCTCAATGGGAAATTGGAACAGGAGGTGTATGTCCAACAACCTCCAGGGTTTGAATGCTCAAAGTTTCCAAATCATGTCTAGAAACTGTAAAAGGCACTTTAGAGCTTGGTATGACACACTGTTAAAGTTTCTGGTGGAAAACAAATTTTCAAGCGGTATCATTGACAAAACCTTGTTCTTCAGACAACACCAAGGTCATCTGATTTTGGTTCAAATTTATGTTGATGATATTATTTTTGGATCCACTGACACAAGACTGTGTGAAAAGTTCTCCAAACTCATGCAAAGAAAATATGAAATGAGCTTGATGGGTGAGTTATCTTACTTCTTGGGATTGCAAGTCAAACAAGTCTCTGATGGAATCTACATTCATCAGACAAAATATGCCAAAGAACTTCTCAGGAAATTTGATATGGAGGACTCAAAAGTAGCAAAGACATCTATGGCCACTGCAACCAAGATTGACCCTGATAAAAATGGAAAGAAAGTTGATTTGAAGACTTACAGGGGAATGATTGGATCATTGCTGTATCTAACAGCAAGTAGGCCAAACATAATGTTTGCAACGTGTCTTTGTGCAAGATATCAAGCTTACCCAAAGGAATCTCATCTCATTGCAGTGAAAAGGATCTTGAGATATATCAAGGGCACTACAGAGTTGGGACTTTGGTATCCAAAGGAGTCTGGATTTGAATTACTAGGATATTCTGATGCTGACTTTGGAGGATGCAGGATTGACAAAAAGAGTACAACGGGAAGCTGTCAATTTCTAGGAGGAAGGCTTGTATCTTGGTTCAGCAAAAAGCCGCATTCAATCTCAACATCTACTATTGAAGCTGAATATATTGCAGCTGGAAGTTGTTGTGCACAAATTCTATGGATGAAAAATCAGCTAATGGATTATGATCTGAACTATACCAAGATTCCGATAAGGTGTGATAAAACAAGTGCCATTGCCATTGCTGAAAATCGAATGCAACATTCCAGAACCAAGCATATAGAAATCAGATATCATTTTATCAGGGAACATGTTATGAATGAGAATATTGAACTACAGTTTGTACCTTCAAATCAGCAGCTGGCAGACATATTCACCAAAGCTCTTGATGAAGCCATGATTTCAAATCTTGTGGGAGAGCTAGGAATGGTGAACTATGCGTCAGGGTCAGGGTCAAATTCCTAAATTCTGGTATTTCTAACTCATTTCATAAGTTCTGGATAAAATCAATTGATATGTATTTATATATGTTCTTATTGTAAATATGTATATGTATACCTGTATATTCTACATTTTTGTTTGGTGTTTTTCCTTCTGACTGATGCATCAGGGTCAGGGCCTACGTTAGGACGCGTCAGGGTTAGGGTGTCCGACTCATGCGTCAGGGTCAGGGTGTCTGACTCATGCGTCAGGGTCAAGGTGTCCGACTCATGCGTCAGGGCCAGGGTGTCTAACTCATGCGTCAGGGTCAGGGTGTCTAACTCATGCGTCAGGGTCAGGGTATCCGACTTACGCATCAAGGTCAGGATATAAGGCTCGCACATCAGCGTCAGGGCATTTGACTTATGCATCAAGGTCAGGGTATGTAAATACAATAAACATCAAGGTAAGTTTAAATGTTTTTAACTGCATCGGGAATCACAGTCAGTTAAGTGATGACAACTCATCAATAAGGCCTTCTCTCACTGATGACATGTCATCACAGAAATTGAACTGACTCCCTGATAGCGTGTTTAAAGGAGCGGTTTTCAAACGTTAAAAGGCGGGTATTAATACTCTATCTCTCCTACTTTTTAAAACTCCTCAAAACATTTAATCTTTTTCTGATATTTGCTCGAGTTTTCTTCTTTTTCTCTCTCGTTTTCACAGAAACCCTAGAACTTCAAATCTTCAAAGCATCCATGGCACGACAACAGATTTCGAGGAACTTAACTATGTGGGTTTCTCTGACATTGATGAGGTAAATGAGTGCTTCAAACCGATAATGAGCTATCTACTTAACTCTGAGTATAGGGAAGCAATCTTTACCAATGAAGAAATGTTGAGGGAAGCACTGTCTCAACTATAGACAAGTGCCAAGTTCATGTACTCCACCACAAAACCGGATGTGGTCAAGGGAATCTCATTCAAAGTTTATTCTGAGAAAGGAAAAATAACCCCCTCCAGAATTAACTCTGCTTTGGGGCTACCTACTCAAGACTTGGTAGAAGTACCCAGTGATGAAGACCTACTGGATTTCTTGAGGGAACTGGGCTATAACGCTGCTCCCAACGCAGTGTTAAAGTTCAAGGACCTCAAGAGGGTGAACGTGAAGAGGGAAATCTCTTACCTATTCGATACAATCACCAAGGTGTTCTCAGGTAAGTGTTCTAACTTCGAAGTAATAACCTCCTTAACCTTGAAAATAACTTACGCTATGATTAGAAATGTAAATAAAAATATAGGTAAAATAATTTTTGATGACCTTGTAAATAAATTAGGTAGTTTTAATAATAGGAAATCTGAAGTTTATTATGCTAGATTTTTGTACATGATTATTAAAGCTCAGATTACTAATTTTTCTTTTGAGAATGATATACCTGTACAGACATACAAGCAAACAAAGAAATTGTTTGCAGAAATAATAAAGAAATCATATACAGTCGAACCATTTGCACTTCCGCAGCATATGGTACAGGTAGTAAATTCTTCACCTTCTACTTCCCAACCTGTAAATTCTTCACCTTCATCTACTATAGCAGAGAAAAGAACCACCTCTCTACCTACCCAAGTAGAACAACCAATTTCCACCCAACCACTCTCAATAGCCCAACCCATAGTCTCCCAAAAGACTATTGGGATTAAAAGAAAACCCAGTGAAGTTACCACATCAACTGAGGGGGAGCAAGGAGAGAGAGTGATTGGCTACAGGCGTAAGAAGAAGAAGGGAACCACGAGTGTTACCCAACAGCCTGACCAGGCAGTATCCTCTCAAAAGGATACTGCTTTTGATAAAGAAATTAAACATATTTCTAACTAGTTCCTCTCAAAAGGAATTAGTTATTGAAAATAGTCCCCAACCAGGGACACAGGTGAGTGAGGCACATACACTGACCATGGACTCTGATGAAACTAACATCAGGGTCTCTGAGAGCCACTTGCGGATATCTGACACAGTGATTGCACACACCACTCAAGATGTTGTAGTTCAGAAGCTTCTCAATAAGATCAACATGAGTTATAAGCATTCTTCTACAGCATCTTTTGATGAATCACCTCCTAGTTCAGTGATTCAGCCAACACTCCCATCTACGCCACTTCCTTCTTTCTCTGTTCCTCAAATTTCTTCAGATATTATGACACAAACATTGAGTGTCATAAGATCAGATTCTCCACTTTCTCAATTCGTGGAGGAGCCAATACTCCCTAACACAGTGATTGACAGTCACCACTCTCAAATGGTTGACTCATTTTTCCATAATTGTAAATATTTCTTCTATACAAACATACACTTCTCCAATTATACATACACATATTACTTCTACTCCTTCTCCTATCACTACTGTGGAACCAGAACCTGTACATAATATACTTCAACTGGCCATAGTTGCTGATCTCCAAACCCATAGGAGCCCTACTAGGACAATTTTGAGTGAGGCTGAGAGAATACTTAGTGCAGAGAGGCAAAGTCAAACCCTTGAGAGGACTTTGGCAAAAGGAGAGGAAAAGAGTACTGCCTTAGTAGGCAAAGAAAAAGGAGAGAATTCGAGTGATGCCTTAGAAGGCAAAGAAAAAGGAGAGAATGAGGGAGATAAGGATGAGATCCTTGTAAATAAAGAACAGAGAGAAATCACAGTTACTGTAAATACCACTTCAAGCTCTGAAAGTGATGAAGAGGATGCTCCACAAGATGATTTTTTCCAGTTCATCGGAGTTGATTTGTACTTTCAGCAGAATCAAATGTCAGATACTGTACAGTTATTAAAACAAGAACTAGAAAGGACCACTGATCCAATCTTGATCAAAGTGTTAAAATCATAGATCATGATTGGTCAGTCTGTAGATATTGAGAATCAGAAACTATACACACATTTTACATAAAAGATCAACAATGTACAACAAGTTGTGGACTCCCTGGTCACCAGCTAGACCCTGCTCCGAATGAAGAAGCAAGTTGACAATGTAGACAAAAGGCTTGCTGATCTCACTACTCAACTGACCAGCATGGAAACTCTGCAACAATCCATGGCTGACACTCTAAAGCAAGTTCTTCAAGTCACATCCTACCCCTCAACTCCCACTAATGATGCTGTCAAAAAGGGGGAGAAATCTACCAAGCATTTGTCAGGGGATGTTGCTGAGAAATTCACAAGTCAACCATCAGGGGATGTGACTGCTCCTGTTCCTGCTCCTAAACCCAAGGACAAAGGCAAACGCATCCTGATTGAGGAACCAAAGAAGAAATCCAACACCCAATTAGGACCTAAGCTACTTGGAGATGCCATGAAGACAGCCCACTTTCCAACACCCGTTGAAGCTGTAATTAATGGGAAAGTGGAGCTGGTCTACCCTCAGGACAAAAAGCTCGTGGAAGCTGACACAATCTATGCACAGCAGCTTCAAGAAGAAAAAGAGAGGGAAATGGCAAAGGAACAGGAGGAAGCAAAGAAGAAGAAAAGTGTCAAGCCCAGGACCTCCAGGAATCCTCAGCAAAGAAGAGCTCAAAACCCGAAAGGTGCATCAGGGGATAAAAGTCAAGACAAATCCGAAGACCCTGATGCAACCAAACCTAAGTCATCTGAAGCCAAGGACCAAGCATCTTCTCCTATTACCACTGCATATGGTCCACTCACTTTAGCTGAAACCCTCAAAGAAGAAAGGCGCAAAAATCTAACATTTATGTTCTCCATAAAAAACATAGATGTCAGGTTCAACAATAGAAGGGATCAGCTGATAACAGTACAACTTAAGAGTGGGTCACAATTCAATGTAACAATGGATTGGTTTAGGAGAATAGATGTTGAACAGCTGGGATTAGTTCTGAATCTAATCTCCAAATCTTCAAAGGCCAATAGAGACTTAAGGGGGATGATTGACAAGCTAAGGAGAGCCATCAACGATGAAAGAAGCCTGCCCACAGCACTAGAAAGACCACTGAAATTATTCTATAAATCCACTGATGGGCAGGAGAAAAGCATAAGGATCAAAGAAGTTGATGGCCTCGACCTGGAGGAAGCGATGCATGTTTTAAGCCAAATAGCTTATCACAAAAATGAACATATCATCTAGTTCAGAATCCTGCTGATTCAAAAGGTATTGAAGGAGATTGAAGAAACCAAAACTGATGATGGGAACACTGCAGTAAGGGATGTGCCACCAGTGAAGGGATTCAAAGAATATCCAAAAATGATCACAAGCCCCATGGGTGTACAATTCAAAAACAAAAAGGGGGAGATCATTACCTTCTATTGGTCACAACTTGTTGCAGCCAACATTCAAGAAATAAAAACTGTCCTTGAAGCTTTGGAATCCAGCAGCAATGTCAACATTGTCAACTTCAGAAAACTTCTTCAAAGGGAGCTGGAGCAACTGAAAACTGGAGGAAAAGACAACAGACTCAGGATTCCTGATCAAAATCCAGATCAAAGGAGACAAAGCCTTGGAAGTGACTCCCAACCGATTGAATCAAGTCATCCATTGCCCTTTGTCTCAACAAAAAGGAAAAGGGATCTTGATGTCTAATTCTGCATATTTTTATTGTAATAGATATAGGAAAATACTTGTACAGAAATTCTTTTATTAGTTCATTCAAAATTCTTTCATGTATTTAATATTAGTTTTGACATCATCATCAGTGCATCTAGGGATTTATGGTTATCAAATTGATAAACATAAATAGGGGGAGATTGTTAGAGTTAAATAATGATGATGATGATTATGTAATAAATTGTGCAACTGTAAATACTTGAGGTATTTTATAAACCTTAAGAACAGCACAAGTTTTGCATCCACTAATGATAAACTTATTCATCAGTGGATGGTCAATAACCTCACAAGGAAAGTCAGAAAATGGAACATCCAAAGGACTTGACAAAGTGAAAAAGAATGTCTGATGTTACTTGTTAACAGTCAAAGTATTCCGCACATCAGATATTCTAAACAAAGTTACGTTGATTAAGTACCATTGGGGGAACCCATCAGGGGGAACCCGTCAGGGGGAACTCGCCAGGGGAACCGATCAGGGGGAACCCATCAGGGGGAACTCATCAGGGAAACCAATCAAGGGAAACCTGTCAGGGGATGACGAAGGCAGACCAACCTGTCAGGGAAACACTTCAGGACATGTCAGTGTCAGGCCAACCCATCAGGGTAACCCGTCAGGGGGAATGACCAACATGGCATTAGTGGAAGGCATCAGTGTATGCCGTCAGTCATAACCATCAGGATCAAGAAGCACTGAGTGAAACTTAACTGAAGGTTGAAGCCCTGATCTAGTCATTAAGCATCAGGGGATCCAGAGATCAAAGTCCATCAGGGCTGGTAGTCAGTGGATCGTTATGACAGCATGCACCCATCATCAGTACTTACACGGAAATCAACGTAACGTGTTACAGAAGCAAGAGATATCAACTGGAAAGATATTTCTTGAAGTTTGTTTTGGTCCAATGAGAACTCTCGTGCATTAAATGCACACAGATCAGGGGAAGAAAAAGTAGCAACAAAGCATGTAGCAGTCTGACACATAGGGCAACGATGTGACATACTTACGGCTAAGTTGAGAAAAGCAGCACGTCTCAAGCACGTGATTTTAACCACTGTTCGACATATAAGCAAAGGAATTCTCATTACAACAGAAGACTGAGCTTGAATCTATCCAACAGATCAAACAAACATAGAAGCACACAACACTAGGAAGCTCTGTAATATATTTCTTGAGAGATTTATTTTTTTAGAGAAAAGTTTTCGTAGCTAGTGAGTGTGAGAAGCTGTGTATTTATTCACAAAATTTGTAGCTATAAATCACAGTTCTGATTCTACAGATTTCCAGAAAAACATCAAGTTATAATACAACTATTTTAACTTGAATCTGTGTGTTCATTTCTTATAGTTTTATGTTCCTTGCAGCTGTTTCCAGTAAGCACTTTTAAGTTTAAAAGAGCGAAAAGTTTTAGGTGTTTGTATTCATCCCTTCCCCC
>CM025783.1:23482508-23503756 GCA_014636745.2 Centella asiatica | reverse complement strand
CCCCCCCCCCCCCCCCCCCCCCCCCCCCCTTCCACAAACACTTGAGTTTATATTGCACTAACAAGCTCTATCTTCTATGACTTTTACATCGGATCCTCCCATGTTCTTTACAACAGATTTGAGGAGGCCAAAGAATTATCTCCTGGGGCATGGTTAGGCAACACAATTGTGGACGCCTACCAAGAATTGTTGGCAGAAAGAGACACCGTCATAACACGAGCCAGAAAGAAGTTAAAAAGAACTTTCTACTATTTGCCGACTTTCTTCATTGTTGTGGGTCAAACCATAATAAATGTCTGAGGGAAAACTGATATTGCAAATGCAGTTGACTTTGTGCAGCACTTTGTAGAACAAAATGGTTTACGTGTCTCGAAATGTGATGTCATTTTCATGTCATTCCATTCCAGCATATACGAACATTTTGTCTTGATGATATTCAATGTTAAGGCATGAACAATAAAAATCATTGATCTTATGCATCCTGAGATGACTCCGACACAGTTGGATGCGATATACCGTGCAGATGTTATAGTTGCTATAAGTACAAAAGATTTTATGTTGATTTATATATGGTTTTAATTTATAATTATCACTTAATAATTTTTAATTTTGAAATGAGCAGAAGAGTCTTGCACCTATCTTGCTAAGACTTGTTGTCCCTGAGACCAATTGGCCCCTAAGAGATGCAAAACTCGGGAAGAAAGTTGAAGTGGTGAAACAACATAATGGTTCAGACTACTGACACGTGTTATTTTTATATATTTTATACCCTCTAATTATTACTATTTTGGAAATATTTTTTATGGGTTAAACACACTTTTTGTCTTATTATTGTAGGCTTTATGGGTTATGTCCATATAAAGAAAAAGATGGAGAAAAATTATAATTTTCGGATATAAAAGACCAAACCCGTTGGATTTGGATAGGGTTCAGTATTTTGCCCATCACTTTCTCTCTAGAGCTCCATTTGTTGAGGTTAAATAGGTGTTGGAAAGCTTGAATGAAGGGCTACAACTTTTATTTAGACACCAAGCTATGATTTAGCCATTTATTATGCTGAAATTGGGCGGAAAAACTACAGCCGAAATATGATGTTATTAAAGTATGGAATACAACATGTAATTGTTAAGTATAAATCATTGGGTTTGACCCATATGCTGCACCAGATAAAATAATGCAAGCCCAGCTAAAAAAAGGCAGTCCACTTGGGTTTTTTGTTGGAGGCTCTAGACCTAGAAATAAAAAGAGAAAAAACTTAGAAAGAGGGTAGTCCACTTGGTTTTTGGTTTTTGAGGCTGCTAGACCTAGAAATAAAATAAGGCAGAGGAGAGAGGCAGCCACAGAAGGCAGAAATGGAGGTAGATACGCTACAACAAGCAGAAAGGAGCCACACCAGGAAAGCAGAAACGTAGCAAGAGAGAAACAAGGCAGAAACAGAAGGGGAGGCGTAGACCAGAGAAACAGAGGGAGACAGAGATCGATCAAGACTGAAGGACGAACACAAAGAGCTTGAAGTTCGACGATAGTCAACTATAACTCATCCAATTTGGTTCTTCTAGCTCAATCTTTTGCTATTAATCTTTAAGTTGTTATTTTTATTAAGATGATGATTTTCAGATTTTATACAATTGATTTTGAGGTTGTTTTCAATATCATGTCTGGATAATTTCTCTTATCCTAGGACAAAGATGGAGTCTTTTGATTTTTTTCAATGGAGTAATTTGATTGAATGGTTTGAGTTTATCTAGTTACAATTTGATAGTCTTGTTATTATTCTTGTGATTAGAGAGAAAGAAAATGATGAAACAATTGAAAAAGAATCAGTTTCACCCCAACCACCATCAGTTAAACCTTCTGTTCCCCCTGTTCCTTTTCCTCAAAGGCTCAAACAAAGTAAAATCGATCATCAGTATGAGAAATTTCTTAAGATGTTCAAGCAATTTCATATTAATATTCCTTTTGCTGATGCTTTAATGCAAATTCCTTATATTCAAAATTTCTAAAAGAAATCATGTCTAAGAAGAGGAAACTAGAAGAGTATGAAACTATTGCTTTAACTGAAGAGTGTAGTGTTGTCATTAAGAAGAAACTTCCACCAAAATTGATGGATCCAGGAAGTTTTTCTATTCCTTGTACTATTGGTGATACTAATTTTTCTAAGGCATTATGTGATTTAGGTGCAAGTGCATGTCTCACTCATGCCTTTGTCTATTTGCAAAAAGTTAGGATTAAATGAATTAAGAGCTACCACGGTCTCTTTACAACTTGCTGATAGATATGTGAAATATCCATTAGGAGTGGTAGAGAATGTTTTAATGAAAGTTGATAAGTTTGTCATTCCAATTGACTTTATTGTTTTAGAAATGGATGAAGATATAGAGGTAGACCTTTCTTAGCTACTGCTGGAGCTATCATAGATGTTAAGAATGGCAAACTAACATTAAAAATTGGTGAAGAAAATGTGCAATTTAATTTTTTTCAATCTTCTAAACATCCTTCTTTTCTTGATCATGTGTTTAGAGTTGATTTTGTTGATAGTGCAATTAAAGAAGCTACTGAAACTGCAATTATCCAAGATGCTCTTGAGGTTTGTTTAGTGAATGAAGGACCTTCTTTAGGCAAAAGCCAAGAAGTGGCTGAAATGGTTTGTGCATTGGAAGCACGTCCACCATGGAAAAGAAGAAGTAATAAGTTTGAGGAGTTAGGTAAAGTTAAGCCTTTCCCCCTTCCTTCACATGTTCAGGCTCCTGTTTTGGAACTAAAACCATTACTTTCACATCTAAAACATGCTTTTCTTGGTGAGAATGATGCATTACCTGTTATTGTAAATGCTTCCTTGTCTGATGATCAACTTGGTAAATTGTTGCGTGTTTTGAAAGAAAGAAAATGGGCCATAGGATGGACACTTTCTGACCTTAAGGGAATAAGCCCTTCTTTATGCATGCATAAGATTTTAATGGAAGAAAATTATAAGCCTACTATTGAACATCAAAGGAGATTGAATCCTAATATGCAAGAAGTTGTAAGAAATGAAATTCTTAAATGGTTAGATGTTGGAATTGTATATCCTATATCTGATAGTTCTTGGACTAGTCCTGTGCAAGTAGTACAAAAAAAGGGTGGGATGACTGTTGTGCATAATGAGAAAAATGAATTGATTCCCACTAGGACAGTGACGGGGTGGAGAGTTTGTATTGATTATAGAAAACTTAATGCTGCTACTCAAAAAGTTCATTTTCCATTGCCTTTTCTAAATCAAATGTTAGAAAGGGTTGCGGGTTATGAGTTTTATTGTTTTCTTGATGGTTATTCTGGTTTTAATCAAATACTTGTTGCACCTGAGGATCAAGAAAAAACTACCTTTGTCTGTCCTTATGGTACTTATGCTTTTCGTAGAATGCCTTTTGGATTATGTAATGCCCCTTCTATTTTCCAACGTTGTATGATGGCCATATTCTCTGATTATATTGAGAAGATCATGGAAGTGTTTATGGATGATTTTTCTATTTATGGATCTTCTTTTGATACATGTTTGGCTAATCTTTCTCTAGTATTGCAGCGTTATAAAGACACCAATTTAGTACTTAATTGGGAGAAATGTCACTTTATGGTGCAACAAGGTATTGTACTAGGACATAAAATTTCTGTGAATGGTATTGAGGTTGATCTTGCTAAAATAGAAGTTATTGAAAAATTACCACCACCTTTGAATGTTAAGGGAGTTAGAAGTTTTCTAGGCCACGTGGGTTTCTACCGTCGTTTTATTAAAGATTTTTCAAAAATTTCTAAACTCCTTTGTGATTTATTGAATAAAGACGTGCCCTTTGATTTTAATTCTAATTGTTTGAATGCATTTAACATGTTAAAGAAAGGGTTAGTTTCCGCACCTATTATGGTAATTCTAGATTGAAGTCTACCTTTGAATTAATGTGTGATGCAAGTGATTTTGCTCTTGGTGTCGTTTTAGGACAAAGGAAGAATAAAAAATTGCTTTCTATTTATTATGCTAGTCGACTCTTAAATGATGCTCAACTAAATTATGCAACTATTGCAAAAGAATTGCTTGCTGTAGTTTTTGCCATGGATAAATTTAGATCTTATTTGGTAGGGTCTAAGGTCACAGTCTACACCGATCATTCTGCTCTGAAGTACTTATTGACCAAAAAGGATGCAAAACCAAGACTTATTCATTGGATCCTTTTATTGCAAGAATTTGACTTAGAGATTAAAGATAGGAAGGGAATTGAGAATACAGTTGCTGATCATTTGTCTAGATTGAAAGTTGAAATACATGTTGATGTTCCCATCAACGAAAACTTTCCCGATGAACAATTGTTTGTTATAGCTAGTATTCCTTGGTATGCTGATTTAGTGAATTATTTGGTTACTGGTGTTATTCCCAGTGAGTTCAGTTATCATCAAAAGAAGAAATTTATGTGGGATGTGAAACACTATTTTTGGGAAGAACCTTTGTTGTTTAAATTTTGTGCTGATGGTATTATTAGACAATGTATGCTTGAGGAAGATGTTAATGATATTTTGTATCATTGTCATTCATTAGAATGTGGTGGTCATTTTAGCACAAATAAAATAGTAGCTAAAGTTTAGCAATCGGGTTTTTATTGGCCTACCATGTATAAAGATACCAAAATATTTGTGGAAAGATGTGATAGATGTCAAAGAGTGGGTAATATTTCTAGGAGATATGAAATTCCTTTGACTAATATTATTGAGGTTGAATTGTTTAATGTATGGGGTATCGATTTTATGGGTCCTTTTCCCCCTTCCCTCAACCATGAGTATATTTTGGTGGCTGTAGATTATGTATCTAAATGGATTGAGGCTATTGTGACACCTACTAATGATGCAAAAGTTGTGGTTAAATTTGTGAAAAAGTATATTTTCTCAAGATTTGGTGTTCCTAAAGAAATCATAAGTGATGGAGGATCTAATTTTGGTGAAAAATCTTTCGAGACACTTTTGAGGAAATATGGAGTTAGGCATAAGTTAGCCTTAGCGTATCATCCTCAATCTAATGGTCAAGCAAAACTTGCAAATCGGGAGATAAAACAAAACTTGGAGAAAAGAGTGGACACTTCTAGGAGGAAGGATTGGGCTAGTAAGTTAGAAGACACTCTTTGGGCTATTAGGACAACGTTTAAGACACCATTGGGTATGTCTCCCTATAGGCTAGTATTTGGAAAATCTTGTCATTTGCCAATAAAGATTGAGCATAAAGCTTATTGGGCGATTAAGGGGTTGAACATGAATCTTAAGGTTGCTGGAGCTAAAAGATTGTTGTAATTAAGTGTTTTCCCAGTGAGATGACGAGAACTTGTAGAGGGGGGGGGGGGGGGGGGGGTTGAATACAAGTTCTTTGAATACTTTTCGAATTACTTGTTCTTTAAGAAATTAAATTATCTTGCAGAATATAAAGAACAAGAACTCAAATCAATTTATAAACAATTGCTATATTGATTTCACAACTAATTACAAATTCTAACAATCATAATAAATATGATCGTCAGCTTCTTTTCTATTCTGTATAGGAAATGATACAAACTATGAAAAACCTATACAACTTCAAATTACAATTCTATAAAACTAATTACAACTTCTCTTAAAACTGAATTTTCAGGTTTTTTATTCTAAAACAATATTGATTCAGCTTCCTTATTCGAATCAAACACAATCTTTCCTTTTTGATTAGGAAGAGATTTCTGGTTAGTTTCATTACCAGCTGCGTCTTCAATAATATCTTGAACTACGTGGAAGACATTCCTTTTTAATTTGAACTCTGTATCTCTCAAGAAATAAATCACGATTAGTCCCTGATGCTTCATCTTTAGTCTCTCTGGTGACGTCATCACTAGTCTCTGGTGCTTTTAGTCCCTGATGACGTCAGATTGTGTAGTCTCCGATAGAGTTATTTAGTCTCTAATGCTTTAAGGCTTAGTCTCCGATGATGTCAGCTTAGTCTCTGATGTTTTTAACTTTAGTCTCCGATGACGTAAGCTTTAGTCTCCGACTCTTTTAGACTTAGTCTCTAATGACGTAAGCCTTAGTCTCCGACAGGCAAAACTAGTCTCTGATAGATAAAAAATCCTTAGTCTCTGACAAGTTTTCCTAGTCTCTGACAAGCCTTTTTGTAAACTCTAACAGACCAAATACACACTTCGACTTGCTGAAGCTTTGATACTCCATTCTAGCAGTTACTTACAAATAAAGAATAATTATATCTCTTTACAAAGAATGAATGAATTACAAACAAAGAGATAACTACTGGCTACAAAACTTCAGTGTTACTAATTAACACTTTCTATACATTTGTACTCTAAGTAATCTAAAGACAATCATCATCAAATGTTCTAAAACCTAACAATCTCCCCCTAATTATGAATATCAGAATGATAAGCATAATTTCAAGGTTGATGATGATGTCAAAACTCAATTTACAATTACTTAGAAAAAGAATAATGATTTGCTAACTACAAATGTATTCTGAACTAAGATCTTTGATCTTGTTGTTCAGCTTCCACCTAGACTCAGGTTTAAATCCTATAAGTCTGGCTTCAAAAATAAAGATTACAGCTTATCTCAACACAACATACCTTCCAACACAACAGTTTACCTTTTATTTTTTCTTCAGCAACTCCAGCCTTTCTTTTCTATTTCTCCTCAGCAACTCCAGTTTGTCTATCAACAGCTTTTTTAGTATCAATTCAATTTCTTCTTTAGCATCCTTGAGTAGACTGATAAAGCCTTCAATGTGTCTCTCACTGACACTATTGATGTCTCTGTTGTAATCAAAGAAAACTTTCTCTCCATGGAAAGTCTCATACCATAATCCTAGAGGTTTAGGATTAGCTTCCGGTACTGTATCCACCTTATGCTTCACCTTCATTACCTTTTGAATTTGGCTTCGAAAATCCATGTTGAGATCAAAAGTCTCAAGCACAACAATCAACAACCATTCCAAATTCTCCTTAGTTTGTCCCTCCAAGGCTGGCTTCTCAAATTTCAAGGATTCTCCATCTTTTAAAAAGATATGGAGTAAATCTTTGTTATCCTTTCCCTTGACCAAATTTATGTACTTCGTACTCCTTTTCAGGGCCTTGATAATTTCTTTAGTGCTAGCTATTTCAACCTTATAAGACTTCCTTGATGGAACTGTTCGTGGCTTTGTTGGTCCACTCACAACCACTAAAGCAGTCTCGGTTGACCTTGGAGGATCTTGAGAGGTAGGCTTCTTGATAAGTGCTTTGATCACAGGTTTTTTTGCAGATTCCTGGACCAAAGGTTTCCTTCTTGATTTCTTCTCTGCCTCTTCAATCTCTTTATTTTTCTTCTTGGTTACGGCTGCTTTCTGTGCACTTGATCTCCTTGTAAAGATTTTCTTCTTCTTTGCCTCCTCCTCCTCCCTAGCTGTTGCCATATCCTCCTCCTCTTGAAGTTTCTGAGCTAGAAGTGCATCAGATTCTATCAGTTTCTGTTCTTGAGGATAGACTAACTCCACTTTCCCATCCACTATCAGTTCAACTGGAGTGGGAAAGTGAGTTGTCTTCATAGCATCCCCCAGTAGCTTGGGTTGTCCTGGTTGAGTAGTGGTTTTCTTCTTTGAATCTTCAACCATAACCCCCTTGCCTTTGTCTTTGATTGTAGGGGCTTGTGCAAAGGAAGAAGGAGAAACTGTTGTTGTTGCTATTGTTGTTGTTGTTGCTGTTGTTGTTGCTGTTGTTGCTGTTGTTGCTGTTGTTGCTGTTGTTGCTGTTGTTGGAAGTTGTGTTATTGTTGTTGCTAACTTTGTTGTTGCTGCTTGAAGATCTACATGCTTTTTCAATATCCTGTCCATCATTACTTGTAGCTCATCAGAGCTTGGAAGTTTTGATGGAGCAGGTATTTGAACTGGAACAGATTTTGATTGTTGTTTTTGTATAGGTTAGATATGTTGACCACTCTCCCCCTTTTTGACATCAGTATCTTTAGGATGGGAGGAGGTGGCCAAGTGTGGAATTGCCTGTAGCAATAGCTGCTCCATTTTGTCTTGTTTTTGGATCAGGAGTTGGATATTTGCTTCTAGGGCTTGAAGTCTACTGTCAGTCTTGGACTTGTCTTTGATAAGCGTATCAATGGCAGAAATGGTCCTCCTTGGCAAGTGTCCTTCATAGCACCTTCTTATCTTTTCTGTCTCCAACTCCATCCTTTCCTTCATTCTCTTCACTGCACCATTTATTCCAGTAACCAAGTAGTGGTGAAACTTTGTATGTTTCTTATCCACCTTGGTTACTTCTTCAACAATATCTTTAACTGATGGTGCAGAGGCAGTGGACCCAATATTGGTCCCATAATCCTGCCTTAAATGGGCGGCTGCTTCCTCCAGTGTGTTGGAATAGGTGGCATCTAACCATTCATCAATATTTATATCTGGAGCTTCTTCGTGCACAGGTTCATCTGCAAGCCGTGTCTTCAATGCAGAAATGTGGTCTTGTCTTTGTTATAGACCATATAACAATTCAAAATCAGCATTGGTCATCTCAGAAATAATATTTAAGGCTGCATCCCCTGTGCCTGAACTATTCCGAGTTTCTTCTGTTTGGATATTTGTGGAGGGAGCAAAAGAAACTTGAGCTTCTTGTGAGCTGGTTTCAACAGGTTGTAAAAATGCACCTGCTAAAAATTTCTCTCGTTTATTTTGTTCAAGGATCTCATCCTTGCTCACACCCTCTCCTTTTGCCTGGGGTTGGGCACCCAGCTTCTCTTGCTCTCCTTTTTCCAAGCTTTCTAAAGCTTGACTCTCTTGTTTGTTTATATCCTCTCCTTTTTCCAGGTCAGGAGCCTGACTCTCACTATTTATTCTCACATCCTCACTCATATGGATGGGTGCACTCTGTCCTACAGAAGTGGGGGTTTGAGAAGTACTTGTGACTGCATGGATAGGGGGTTCCCTTTGTATATCTTGGGCTAGGGATCTATCCATGGAATGTGTTTGAGAGCTTGTCTCGAGTATGGGCTCCTCTTGGGAAAAATCAAGAGAATTTAAATATGTAATATCAAAAGAATCAAGTATGGGAGAAGAAGGAGAAGAATGTACAGTGTGGAGTGTTAGCTGTTCCTCGGACATTGAAAATTGAGGAACATCAATTGATGACTTTGTGGGTGCACTCCTTGTGTCACTCTTTTCTTTTATTATCTCTCTTTGGGGTTTCTCTTGTTGGTGAACAAGAGGTTGTGCAGACTCTATACAGTATGTTCTTGGTTGGAAACTTTCTTCAATGTTAACATCCTTTTGGGAGGATGGTGACAGTTCACTGTTTTTCCTTATAACCTCCATTGCTTGTTGGGAACCAATGGATTGCTGCTTTTGGCTAAGGGTTATTAATCTCTTCTTTCTCTGAAGTGGTACTTCAGCTTCTTGTTCTCCCTTATTCTCACTTACTCCCTCAATTATTTTTCTTTTTATTGGGAGTTTCTTGGCGGTCTTTGTTTTTACAACCACAGTCTTTTGGGAAACTGTAGAGGGGGCTATGGATTGTTGTTGTGAAGTGGTTGGAGGATTAATATGGTTTTGGCTTTCAATATCCTCAAAGAATTGCAAAGAATAAAGATTTGGAAGCCTGTCAATGAGAATAGATCTCATGACAGGAGGGAAAAATAAGGGTACCTTTACCTTTGCAGATTTATGCTTCACATCAATAAAAATTCTTTTACTCTGCAAAATAGTTGGTACAACTTGCAATCCAGTAATATTAAGGTTAGGGATTAGATAATAAGCAATCATCATCAAAAACCTAGCATAATAAATTTTATTTTGATTACCAGATTTCAGTTTTACTAAAAGATTTTGCAGAATTAAAAGCCCAATGTTTAGATGTCTATCATACAACACACTAAAAGCAATTTGTTGTGTGAGTGTAGTGATAGCATCATAGCCACTGCATTTTGAAGTAAATGCTTTAGTTATTATATCAAAGAACAATGACCACTCTTGCCTTAGATGGGGTCGTGTAATAGACCCAACAGAACTAATTTCAGCAGAATAATGTAAATTTTTGAACATAGAAAATATTTCTTCATCAGAGGCAAGAGAGTCAAAGTTTTCATAGATTGGCAAGTGTAAAGCATTATTAACTACGGTATGATCTATGGTATAAACAGAGTTTGCATACCTGAAACTTACCACAGGAGAGTCAGAGTTCTCATCCTGGATGGTAGCAGTGGACCAGACAGCCATGAGAACTTCAGCGGCTTGGACAGCAGCTTCGTAAATGGCATATGATAGAGTGGAGTTTTGAAGAAAATCCACGAATGGGTGGTACTGGGCTCCAAATTCATGCTTGTTAGCCACCCCTGCATGGTTAGTCTTTATGAAATCGAAATCTCCAAACTGGAAACAGACTGTTTTGGCGGCCATTGGAAGAGATCTGTGAACTTTGAAGAAACTTTGAAAAAGGGTTAAGTTGCAGAGAATTTGCAGAGAGAAAATAATTTCAAAGCTTTGAGAGATTGTGATTGCAAATTTGTTTGATTTTACTTTTAGCAAAGTATTAGAAACGTTTGCAATTCTAAAGATAGTGAACCATTTTTCAATCGTGGGTAGGATAACTACCAGATTACCCTCGATCGGATATTGAACCATTTTTCCTGTCAAGCTTGCACCCTGCATAGTCAACATCTAAATAACCGATTAGTTTAAAATCAGATTCTTTGGGATACCATAAACCAAGGTTTGGGGTACCCTTTAGATATCTGAGTATTCTTTTTACAGCAATCAAATGTGACTCTCTAGGGTCAGCTTGAAATCTAGCACATAAACATGTAGCAAACATTATATCAGGTCTACTTGCAGTTAGATATAAAAGAGAGCCTATCATGCCTCTATAGCTAGTAATATCAATTTTTTTTCCTTTTAAATCTTTATCTAGCTTAGTGGCAGTAGGCATTGGTGTTTTTGCAAATGCACAATCAACCAAATCATATTTTCTCAATAAGTCTTTGATATACTTAGACTGACTGATAAAAATTCCATCAGTTGATTGTTTTATTTGTAATCCTAAGAAAAATGTTAATTCTCCCATCATACTCATTTCATATCTAGACTGCATTAGTTTTGAAAATTTTTCACAAAGTTTCTCATTTGTAGACCCAAATATAATATCATCTACATATATTTGCACCAATATAATGTCAGAGCCTTGCTTTCTATAAAATAAAGTTTTATCTATGATACCTCTAACAAATTTATTTTCAAGTAAAAATTGGGATAGAGTATCATACCAGGCTGTTGGTGCTTGTTTTAAGCCATAAAGTGTTTTGTCTAACCTGTAGACATGATTTGGAAATTTGGAGTCCACAAAACCTGGGGGTTGGCAAACATAGACTTCCTCTTCCAATTTTCCATTCAAGAAAGCACTTTTGACATCCATCTGGTACACCTTGAAGTTCTTGTAGGCTGCAAAAGCCAAGAAGATATTGATTGCGTCAAGTCTTGCTACTGGTGCAAAAGTTTCATCATAATCTATTCCTTCTTCTTGAAAATATCCTTTTACAACAAGTCTTGCTTTATTTCTTGTAATTGTACCAGTTTCATCCAATTTATTTCTAAAGACCCACTTGACACCAATTATTGATCTATTCCTTGGTTTGGATACCAGTCTCCAGACTTTGTTTCGAGTGAATTAGTTTAACTCCTCTTGCATGGAAATTATCCAGTCAGGATCTTGAAGTACTTCCTCAATTTTCTTTGGCTCAATCTTTGAGAGAAAACTGAGATATAAACATTCATTTTGAGTTGCACTTCTAGTCTTGACTCCATCCTCTAGACTTCCAATTATCAAATCTGGTGTGTGGTCTCTCAACCATGGAATTGCACGTGGCAGATTTAACCTTGAAGTGGAGGCTTCATTTTCTAGATTGATGTTATCCAATCTAGCTTCATGATCAGAGACTGCTCCCCCTAAACCATTGACTTCTTCATTATTAGCTCCCCCTGAGCTATTTATCTCTAGTCTCTGATTGTGCATCAGTGACTCTAGTCTCTAGTGAACCATTAGTCTCCGGTGGAATACTAATTTCACCAGTCTCTTGAGTTTCATCTAATACTCTAGTCTCTGATAGAGTATTAGTTCTTGGTACTTCATGCACAATAGTTAACTCCCCTTCAATTATGTAGGGATCATTGCTATCTTGGGGTTTTTCAGTAGTCTCTGATGGATATTCCCATGCATCCAATTCATTCTCAAAACTGAGAGGTTCACGCAATCCTTGTCCAATCATTCCTGGAATATTTTTATCATCAAATACAACTTGAATTGATTCCACAATGACCTTTGTTCTTAGATTATATACTCTGTATGCTTCACTTGACAAAGAATAACCTAAGAAGATTGCCTCATCAGACTTGTTGTCAAATTTTCCTCTTGTTTCTAATGAGTCTCTCAGTACAAAGCACTTACAACCAAACACATGTAAAAACTTGAGAGTTAGTTTTCTCCCAGTCATTAATTCATAAGGTGTTTTGTTGTATGCTTTGTTTATCAAGGATCTATTCTATGTAAAGCAAGCAGTGCTTATAGCTTCCTCCCAAAAATGTGTGGGAAGCTTAGCCTCTTGTAACATAGTCCTTGCTGCTTCAATAAGGGTCCTATTTTTCCTCTCAACAACTCCATTTTGTTAAGGGGTTCTTGGAGCTGAGAATTGATGAGTTATTCCTTTTTCAATGCAGAATTCAGTAACTTGGGAATTCTTGAATTCTGTTCCTCTATCACTCCTTATCACCCTTACTGTTTTTCCTGACTCAGTTTCTATCTTCTTGATATGATCAATTATCAACTGAGCAGCTTCATCTTTTGTATGGAGGTATTTTACCCAAGTATACCTCGTGTGATCATCCACAATAACCAAAGCATATCTATTTCTTAAGATTGACATCACATTCACTTGACCAAATAATTCCATATGCAGCAACTGTAAAGGGTCAGTGATTGATGTTGCTGGTTTACTTTTGAATGACACACTTCTTTGTTTTCCTTTCTGGCATGAATCACACAATCCATCTTGTGTAAATTCCAATTGTGGAATGCCAGCTACCATTCCTTTCCTCACAAGCTTGTTGATGCTCTTGAAATTCAAGTGGGAAAGCTTCTTATGCCAAAGCCAACTGTTTTCCCAGTGAGATGCCGAGAACTTGTAGAAGGGGGGTTGAATACAAGTTCTTTGAAATCTTTTTGAGTTACTTGTTCTGTAAGAAATTAACTTTTCTTGCGGAATATAAAGAACAAGAACACAAATCAATTTATAAACAATTGCTTTATTGATTTACAATTGAATACAAATCCTAACAATTACAATAATGTAATCGTCAGCTTCTTTTCTATTCTGTATAGGAAAAGATACAAAACTATGAAAAACCTATACAGCTTCGAAGTTACAATTCTCTGTAAAAACGGATTACAGCTTCTATGACAACTGAATTATCATTAACTCAGTTCCTATTCTGAATAAAATTCAGCTTCCTTATTTGAATCAAATACAATCTTTCCTTTTTGATAGGAACAGATTTCTGGTTCATTTCCTTACCAGCTACGTCTTCAATAATATTTTACTTTACGTGGAAGACATTCCTTTTTAATTCGAACTCTGTATCTTTCAGGAAATAAATCACGATTAGTCCCTGATGCTTCATCTTTAGTCTCTGGTGATGTCATTACTAGTCTCTGGTGCATTTAGTCCCTGATGACATCAGCTTGTGTAGTCTCCGATAGAATTGTTTAGTCTCTAACGCGTTAAGGCTTAGTCTCTGATGACGTCAGCTTAGTCTCTGATGCTTTTAACTTTAGTCTCCGATGACATAAGCTTTAGTCTCCGACTCCTTTAGACTTAATCTCTGATGACTTAAGTCTTAGTATCTGATAGACAAAATCTTTTTAGTCCTTGACCAACTCTCCTAGTCTCCGACAAGCCTTTTTTCAAATTCTAACGGATCAAATACACATCTTAACTTTCTGAAGTTTCGATACATCATTCCAGCAGTTACTTACAAATATGAAATAATTTTATCTCTTTACAAATAATGAATAAATTACAAACAAAGAGATAACTGCTAGCTACAAAACTTCAGTGTTACTAATTAACACTTTCTATACATTTGTACTCTAAGTAATCTAAAGACAATCATCATCAAATGTTCTAAAACCTAACAATCTCCCCCTAATTATGAATATCAGAATGATAAGCATAATTTCAAGGTTGATGATGATGTTAAAACTCAATATTACAATTACTTAGAAAAAGAATAAAGAATTTCTAACTACAAATGTATTCTGAACTAAGATCTTTGATCTGTTGTTCAGCTTCCACCAAGACTCAGGTTTAAATCATATAAGTCTATCTTCAAAAATAAAAAAAAAACAACTTATTTCAACAAACAACTTCAACACAACAATTTTACCTCATTTTTTCTTCAACAACTCCAGCCTATTTTTCAACAGATTTTTCAATACAAGCTCAATTACTTCTTTAGCATCTTTGAGGAGAGTAAGAAATCCTTCAATGTGCCTCTCACTGATACTGTTAATGTCTCTGTTGTAGTCAAAGAAAACCTTCTCTCCATGAAAAGTCTCATACCACAATCCCAAAGGCTTAGACTAGCTTCCGGTACTGAATCCACCTTATGCTCCATCTTCATCACTTTCTGAATTTGGCTTCGAAGTTTCATGTTGAGATTAGAAGTCTCAAGCACAACAGTCAGCAACCACTCCAGATTTTCTTTATTCTGTCCCTCCAAGGCTGGCTTTTCGAACTTCAGAGACTCTCCATCTTTTAAAAAGACATGGAGAAGCTCTTTATTGTTTTTACCCTTGATAAGATCAATCTTCTTTGTACTTTTCTTTAGGGCCTTGATTATTTCTTCAGTGCTAGCCATTTCAACCTTATAGGACTTCATTGATGAAACTGTTCGTGGTTTTGTTGATCCACTTACAGCCACCAAGGCCGTCTCAGTTGACCTTGGAGGATCTTGAGAGGTAGGCTTCTTAATGGTTGCCTTGATCACAGGTTTCTTTGCAGATTCCTGGACCAAAGGTTTCCTCCTTGACTTTCTTTCTGCCTCTTCCATCTCTTTATTTTTCTTTTTGGTAATGGCTGCCTTCTGTGCACTTGATCTCCTTGTTGAAGTTTTCTTCTTCTTTGCCTCCTCCTCCTCCCTTGCTACTGCCATGTCCTCCTCCTCTTGAAGTTTCTGAGCTAATAATGCATCAGAATCTATTAATCTTTGATCACGAGGATTGACTAACTCAACTTTCCCTTCCACTTCAATTTCAATAGGAGTAGGAAAGTGAGTAGTCTTCATGGCATCCCCCAATAGCTTAGGTTGTCCTGGTTGAGTTGAAATCTTTTTCTTTGGTTCCTCAACCATGACTCCCTTGCCTTTGTCTTTTGATTTTGGGGCTTGTGTAGAGGAAGAAGGAAAAGTTGTTGTTGTTGCTGTTGTTGTTGATGTTGTTGGAATTGTTGTTGTTGTTGTTGTTGTTGTTGTTGTTGTTGTTGTTGCTGTTGTTGCTGTTGCTGCTGCAAGATCAGAATGCTTCTTTAGGATACTATCCAACATTGCTTGCAATTCTGCCTCAAGGACAGAGCCAGACTTGTGTGAATGTACAGGAGCAGTTTTGAATGGACCACTCTCCCCCTTTTTGACATCAGCATCTTGGGGTTTAGAGGAGGTGGCCAGTGTTGGAATTGCCTGTAGCAAAAGTTGTTCCATTCGATCTTGCTTTTAGATCAGGAGTTTGATCTTTGCTTCGAGGGCTTGAAGGCAACTGTTAGTCTTGGACTTATCTTTGACTAATGAATCAATTGCTGTGACAGTCCTCCTTGGCAAGTGTCCTTCATAGCACCTTCTAATCTTGTTTGTCTCCAACTCCATCCTTTCCTTGATTTGCTGCACTGCACCATTGATGCCAGTAACCAAAAAGTGGTGAAATTTTGTGTGTTTCTTATCCACCTTGGTTACTTCTTCAAGAATTTCCTTCACGGATGGTGCAGCAGCAGTTGACCCTATGTTGGTCACATAGTCCTGCCTCAACTGGGCGGCTGCTTCCTCCAGAGTGTTGGCATAAGAGGCATCAAGCCATTCATCAACATTATTCTCTAGAGCTTCTTCAGGCACAGGTTCATCTGCTAGGCTTGTCTTCAATGCAGAAATATGATCTTGTCTCTGTTGTAGACCATATAACTCTTCAACATCAGCGTTGGACATCTCAGATATGACTTGTAAAGCTGCATCCCCTGTGCTTGATCTAATCTCTGGTTCTTCTGTTTGGATATTGATGGAAGGAGCAGAAAAAACCTGAGCTACTTGTGAGCTGGTTTCAGCAGGTTATAAAAATATACCTGCTGAAAATTTCTCTCTTTTCTTTTGTTCAAGGATCTCATCCTTGCTCACACCCTCTCCTTTTGCCTGGGGTTGGGCACCCAACTTCTCTTTCTCTCCTTTTTCCAAGCTATCTAAAGATTGACTCTTTTGTATGTGTATGGTCTCTCCTTTTTCCAGGGCAGGAGCCTGACTCTCACTAATTATTCTCACAACCTCACTCATTTGGATGGTGTCACTCTGTCCTACAGAAGTGGGGGTTGGAGAAGTGCTTGTGACAGCATGGATAGGGGGTTCCCTTTGTTTATCTTGGGCTAGGGTTCTATCCATGGAATCTATTTGAGAGCTTGTCTCGATTATTGGCTCCTCTTGGGAAAAATCAAGAGAATCAATCATGTTTATATCAAAAGAATCAAGAGTGGGAGAAAAAGGAGAAGAATGTACAGTGGGGAGTGTTGGCTGTTCCTCAGATATTGAAAATTGAGGAACATCAAATGATGACTCTGTGTGTGCACTCCTTGTGTCACTATTTTCTTTTATTATCTCTCTTTGGGTTTCCTCTTGTTGGTGAACAAGAGATTATGCAGACTCTGTATAGTATGTTCCTGGTTGGGAACTTTCTTCAATGTCAACATCCTTTTGGGAGGATGGTGACAGTTCACTATTTGTCCTTATAACCTCCAATGCTTTTTGAGAAGCACTGGATTGGGCTTGGCTAAGGGTTATAACTCTCTTCTTTCTCTGAAGTGGAACTTCAGCTTCTGGTTCTCTCTCATCCTCACTTGCTCCCTCAATTATTTTTCTTTTAATTGGGAGTTTTGTAATTGTCTTTGGTTTTACAACCACAGTCTGTTGAGAGACTGTGGAGGGGGCTATGGACAGTTGATGTGAAGTGGTTGGAGGATTAATGGGGGTTTGGCTTTCAATATCCTCAAAAAATTGCAAAGAATAAAGATTTGGAAGCCTGTCAATGAGAATAGATCTCATGACAAGAGGAAAAAATAAAGGGACTCTTACCTTTGCAGATTTATGCTTCACATCTGTAAATATTCTTTTACTCTGCAAAACAGTTGGTAAAACTTGCATACCAGTAATATCAAGGTTATGAATTAGATAATTAGCAATCATCATCAAAAACCTAGAATAATAAATTTTATTTTTACTGGTTTTAAGTTTTATCAACAAATTTTGCAGAATAAAGAGCCCAATGTTAAGATGTCTATCATACAGCACACTAAAAGCGATTTGTTGTGTGAGTGTAGTGAAAGCATCATAGCCACTGCACTTAGTAGAAAATGCTTTTGTGATTATGTCAAAAAATAGTGACCACTCTTGCCTAAGATGGGGTCATGTTATAAACCCAACAGATGTAATTTCTGCAGAATAATGTAAATTTTTAAACATAGAAACAATTTCTTCATCAGAAGCAAGTGAGTCATAGTTTTCATGAACAGGTAAATGTAAAGCATTATTAACTACGGTATGATCTATATTATAAATAGAGTTTGCATACCTGAAACTTACCACAGGGGAGGCAGTTTTCTCACCCTGGATGGTAGCAGTGGACCAGACAGCCGTGATAATCTCAGCGGCTTGAAAGAGGGCTTCGTAAATGGCATACGAAAGACTGGATTGTTGAAGGAAATACACAAAGGGGTGGTACTGGGCTTCAAAGACATGCTTATCAGCCACCCCTGCATGGTTTGTCTTGATGATATCAAAATCTCCAAACTTGAACAGAACTGTTTTAGCGGCCATTTTCAGAGATCTGTGAACTTTGGAAGAAAACTTGAAAAAGGGTTAAATTGCAGAGTATTTGCAGAGAGAAAATAATTTCAGAGCTTGAGTGTTTGTAATTGCAAAGATGTTTGAATTTTGTTTTATCAAATTGTTCGAAACGTTTGCAATTCTTAAGGGTAGTGAACCGTTTTTGATCGTGGGAGAGATAACTACCATATTACCCTCGATCGGAGATTGCCCTAATCTCTGGTAAGTTCACTTGTAAGAGACTAGAAGAAGATTAGTCTCTGATAGTGTTGACTATCGGGGACTAATGTAGTCTCTGATAATATTAGCTATCGGGGACTAGTTAGTCTCTGATAGTATTAACTATCGGGGACTAGTTAGTCTCTGATAGTATTAACTATCGGGGACTAAGGTAGTCTCGGATAGTATTGACTATCGAGGACTAAGGTAGTCTCGGATAGTATTGACTATCGAGGACTAGTTAGTCTCCAATAGTTCAATTTTTTAATTTAGTCGGGGACTAATTAAAAACAACTATCAGGGATTAAAATAGTCTCTTGCTTACTCTAGCTCATGTTATTCAATCCAGAAAATTTAATTCTAGCTTCACAAATTTTGTTTAAATAAAAACAGTTGCGATCCAGAAAATTAATTCTAGCTGCATACAACTAAACAACTTGTTTAAAAAAAATAATCAATTTTTAGAGGCACAATTCAACATTCCTAATTTAGAAACTAATCTAGAAAAGGTAGATTCATCTAAAGGTTTTGTGAATATGTCTGCAAGTTCTTTATCAGTTGTTACCCAGTGTAATTCGATATTACCTTCACTTACATGTTCTCTTATGAAGTGATATCTAATATCTATGTGTTTTGTTCTTAAATGTTGCACTGGATTTTCTATTATTGCTATGGCACTAGTATTATCACAATAAATAGGAATTTTGGATAATGACATACCATAGTCTAGGAGTTGATTCTTGATCCATAGGATTTGAGCACAACAACTCCCAGCTACGATGTATTCAGCTTTTGCTGTTGAAGTAGAAACTGAATTTTTTTCTTGTTGAACCAAGAAACAAGTCTGCCTCCAAGAAGTTGGCAGCTTTCACTTGTGCTTTTCCTATCAAGCTTGCAACCTGCATAGTCAGCATCTGAATAACCGATTAGTTTAAAATCAGATTCTTTGGGATACCATAAACCAAGGTTTGGGGTACCCTTTAGATATCTGAGAATTCTTTTTACAGCAATCAAATGTGACTCTCTAGGGTCAGCTTGAAATCTAGCACATAAACATGTAGCAAACATTATATCTGGTCTACTTGCATTAGATACAAAAGAGAGCCTATCATGCCTCTATAGCTAGTAATATCAATTTTCTTTCCTTTTAAATCTTTATCTAGCTTAGTGGCAATAGGCATGGGTGTTTTTGCAGATGCACAATCAACCAAATCATATTTTCTCAATAAGTCTTTGATATACTTGGACTGACTGATAAACATTCCATCAGTTGATTGTTTTATTTGCAAACCTAAGAAAAATGTTAATTCTCCCATCATAATCAAATCTAGTGTGTGGTCTCTCAACCATGGAATTGCACGAGGCAGATTTGACCTTGAAGTGGAGGCTTCATTTTCTAGATTGATGTTGTCTAATCTAGCTTCATGATCAGAGACTGCTCCCCCTAAACCATTGACTTCTTCATTATTAGCTCCCCCCTATAGTCCCTAGTGTCAAGATAGTCTCCGATTGTGCATCAGTGACACCAGTCCCTGGTGAACCATTAGTCTCTGATGGAATACTAATGTCACCAGTTTCTTGTGTTTCATCTAATACTCTAGTCTCTGATAGAGTATTAGTCCTTGGTACTTCATGCACAACTGTTAACTCCCCCTCACTTATGTAGGGATCATTACTATCTTGGGGTTTGTCATTGATCTCTGATGGATATTCCCATGCAACCAATTCATTCTCAAAACTGAGAGGTTCATGCAATCCTTGTCCAATCATTCCTGGAATCTTTTTATCATCAAATACAACTTGAATTGATTCCACAATGACTTTTGTTCTTAGATTATAGACTCTGTATGCCTTGCTTGATAGAGAATAACCTAAGAAGATTGCCTCATCAGACTTGTTGTCAAATTTTCCTCTTGTCTCTGATGAATCTCTCAGTACAAAGCACTTACAACCAAACACATGTAAAAACTTGAGAATTGGTTTTCTCCCAGTCATTAATTCATAAGGTGTTTTGTTGTATGTTTTGTTTCTCAAGGATCTATTCTGTGTAAAGCAAGATGTGCTAATAGCTTCTTCCCAAAAATAAGTAGGAAGTTTAGCTTCTTGTAGCATAGTCCTTGCTGCTTCAATAAGGGTTCTGTTTTTCCTCTCAACAACTCCATTTTGTTGAGGGGTTCTTGGAGCAGAGAATTGATGAGTTATTCCTTTTTCAGTGCAGAATTCAACAACTTGGGAATTCTTGAATTATGTTCCTCTATCACTCCTTATTACCCTTACTGTTTTTCCTGACTCAGTTTTTATCTTTTTGATATGATCAATTATCAAATGAGCAGCTTCATTTTTTGTATGGAGATATTTTACCCAAGTATACCTCGTGTGATCATCCACAATTACCAAAGCATATCTATTTCTTAAGATAGACATGACATTCACTTGACCAAATAAATCCATGTGTAGCAACTGTAAAGGGTCAGTGTTTGATGTTGCTGGTTTGCTTTTGAATGATACACTTCTTTGTTTCCCTTTCTGGAATGAATCACACAATCCATCTTGTGTAAACACCAATTATGGAATGCCAGTTACCAATCCTTCTCTCACCAGTTTGTTGATGTTCTTGAAATTCAAATGGGAGAGCTTCTTGTGCCAATGCCAACTTTCATCAGTTGAAGCTTTGCTGTATAGACATGTGATTTGATCAGAGGAAGAGATAAGGTTTGCAACATACAAATTTCTTTTTCTTTTCCCTGTCAATATCACGGTTAGGTTTTAGAACATTTGATGTTGATTGTCTTTAGATTACTTAGAGTACAAATGTATAGAAAGTGTTAATTAGTAACACTGAAGTTTTGTAGCCAGTAGTTATCTCTTTGTTTGTAATTCATTCATTATTTGTAAA
>CM025783.1:23443568-23481663 GCA_014636745.2 Centella asiatica | reverse complement strand
CACTTGTGCTTTTCCTATCAAGCTTGCAACCTGCATAGTCAGCATCTGAATAACCGATTAGTTTAAAATCAGATTCTTTGGGATACCATAAACCAAGGTTTGGGGTACCCTTTAGATATCTGAGAATTCTTTTTACAGCAATCAAATGTGACTCTCTAGGGTCAGCTTGAAATCTAGCACATAAACATGTAGCAAACATTATATCTGGTCTACTTGCATTAGATACAAAAGAGAGCCTATCATGCCTCTATAGCTAGTAATATCAATTTTCTTTCCTTTTAAATCTTTATCTAGCTTAGTGGCAGTAGGCATGGGTGTTTTTGCAGATGCACAATCAACCAAATCATATTTTCTCAATAAGTCTTTGATATACTTGGACTGACTGATAAACATTCCATCAGTTGATTGTTTTATTTGCAAACCTAAGAAAAATGTTAATTCTCCCATCATAATCAAATCTAGTGTGTGGTCTCTCAACCATGGAATTGCACGAGGCAGATTTGACCTTGAAGTGGAGGCTTCATTTTCTAGATTGATGTTGTCTAATCTAGCTTCATGATCAGAGACTGCTCCCCCTAAACCATTGACTTCTTCATTATTAGCTCCCCCCCTATAGTCCCTAGTGTCAAGATAGTCTCCGATTGTGCATCAGTGACACCAGTCCCTGGTGAACCATTAGTCTCTGATGGAATACTAATGTCACCAGTTTCTTGTGTTTCATCTAATACTCTAGTCTCTGATAGAGTATTAGTCCTTGGTACTTCATGCACAACTGTTAACTCCCCCTCACTTATGTAGGGATCATTACTATCTTGGGGTTTGTCATTGATCTCTGATGGATATTCCCATGCAACCAATTCATTCTCAAAACTGAGAGGTTCATGCAATCCTTGTCCAATCATTCCTGGAATCTTTTTATCATCAAATACAACTTGAATTGATTCCACAATGACTTTTGTTCTTAGATTATAGACTCTGTATGCCTTGCTTGATAGAGAATAACCTAAGAAGATTGCCTCATCAGACTTGTTGTCAAATTTTCCTCTTGTCTCTGATGAATCTCTCAGTACAAAGCACTTACAACCAAACACATGTAAAAACTTGAGAATTGGTTTTCTCCCAGTCATTAATTCATAAGGTGTTTTGTTGTATGTTTTGTTTCTCAAGGATCTATTCTGTGTAAAGCAAGATGTGCTAATAGCTTCTTCCCAAAAATAAGTAGGAAGTTTAGCTTCTTGTAGCATAGTCCTTGCTGCTTCAATAAGGGTTCTGTTTTTCCTCTCAACAACTCCATTTTGTTGAGGGGTTCTTGGAGCAGAGAATTGATGAGTTATTCCTTTTTCAGTGCAGAATTCAACAACTTGGGAATTCTTGAATTATGTTCCTCTATCACTCCTTATTACCCTTACTGTTTTTCCTGACTCAGTTTTTATCTTTTTGATATGATCAATTATCAAATGAGCAGCTTCATTTTTTGTATGGAGATATTTTACCCAAGTATACCTCGTGTGATCATCCACAATTACCAAAGCATATCTATTTCTTAAGATAGACATGACATTCACTTGACCAAATAAATCCATGTGTAGCAACTGTAAAGGGTCAGTGTTTGATGTTGCTGGTTTGCTTTTGAATGATACACTTCTTTGTTTCCCTTTCTGGAATGAATCACACAATCCATCTTGTGTAAACACCAATTATGGAATGCCAGTTACCAATCCTTCTCTCACCAGTTTGTTGATGTTCTTGAAATTCAAATGGGAGAGCTTCTTGTGCCAATGCCAACTTTCATCAGTTGAAGCTTTGCTGTATAGACATGTGATTTGATCAGAGGAAGAGATAAGGTTTGCAACATACAAATTTCTTTTTCTTTTCCCTGTCAATATCACGGTTAGGTTTTAGAACATTTGATGTTGATTGTCTTTAGATTACTTAGAGTACAAATGTATAGAAAGTGTTAATTAGTAACACTGAAGTTTTGTAGCCAGTAGTTATCTCTTTGTTTGTAATTCATTCATTATTTGTAAAGAGATACAATTATTCTTTATTTGTAAGTAACTGCTGGAATGGAGTATCAAACCTTCAGCAAGTCGAAATATGTATTTGATCCGTTGGAGTTTACAAAAAGGCTTGTCGGAGACTATGAAAACTTGTCAGAGACTAAGGTTTTTTTATCTATCAGAGACTAGTTTTGCCTGTCGGAGACTAAAGCTTACGTCATCAAAGACTAAGTCTAAAGGAGTCGGAGACTAAAGCTTACGTCATCGGAGACTAAAGTTAAAAGAACCAGAGACTAATTGATGACGTCACCAGAGATTAAAGATGAAGCATCAGGGACTAATCGTGATTTATTTTCTGAGAGATACAGAGTTCGAATTAAAAAGGAATGTCTTCCACGTAGTTCAAGATATTATTGAAGACGCAACTGGTAAGGAAACTAACAAGAAATCTCTTCCTAATCAAAAAGGAAATATTGTATTTGATTCGAATAAGGAAGCTGAACCAATATTGATTTAGAATAGGAAAACTGAAAAATCAGTTTGAAGAGAAGCTGTAATTAGTTTTACAGAGTTTTGTAATTTTGAAGTTGTATAGGTTTTTCATAGTTTGTATCTTTTCCTATACAGAATAGAAAAGAAGTTGATGATCACATTGGTGTGATTGTTAGAATTTGTAATCAGTTGTGAAATCAATATAGCAGTTGCTTATAATTTGATTTAAGTTCTTGTTCTTTATATTTCGCAAGAAAATTTAATTTCTTAATAAACAAGTAATTCGAAAAGTATTCAAAGAACTTCTATTCAACCCCAACCCCCCCCCCCCCCCCCCCCCCCTTTTACAAGTTCTCGGCATCTCACTGGGAAAACAATCACATTATCAGATTCTTTGTCACACACCAAGCATTGATCTTCTTTAAAGGTGACATTGAATCCCATATCACATAATTGACTCACACTTAGTAAATTGTGCTTTAAGCCGTCAACTAGTGCTACTTCAGTGAAGATGACATCTCCATGTTCAACACTGCCATAACCCTTCGTATGGCCTTTGCTGTCATCTCCAAAAGTGACTTTTGGGCCACTTAGCAGGGACTTATCTCTAGTCATGTGCCTTGTACATCCACTGTCCAAGTACTATGATTTCTTCTTTTTGCCCTGCATAGTAAAGAGTAACTAGTTAGAATTTTTT
The DNA here is from genome assembly GCA_014636745.2 of Centella asiatica. Classification (NCBI taxonomy): domain Eukaryota; kingdom Viridiplantae; phylum Streptophyta; class Magnoliopsida; order Apiales; family Apiaceae; genus Centella; species Centella asiatica. Next base: position 23,478,474 of record CM025783.1, on the reverse strand, counting down.
GGGACCCAGACTTTCTTGGGTCCTTTCTCACTAGTCGTAGACTCAAGACTTGACTCAGATTGAGTTGATTGTCTTTTAGCATTTTTGATTTTAATTGGACAATCATTAATCTTGCTACCTTTTTGTGAGAGACTGCCAAGCTTTGAATTTTTAATGTTAATTCAAAGATGATCTAACCTTTTTACATGTGATTTTTCTTTTATTATCTTTGAAGGTGCAGTCTTAGTTATAGGAATTTTATTTTTGCTCCTACAGTGAATAGCTATGTGGTTGGGGTTACCACATACATGACATGTCTTTCTAGGAACATCAGGCATTCTAGCATAATTTGTATATTTATTAATGCAAATTTTTCCATTCCTATTTTTCTTATTTCTGCTTAACTCCACTGACTTTTCAGCCTCTTTGTCTGGAAGATTTTCCAATTTTTTACTTAACTGTGTCTTTGTCATGAATCCAATATTTAATCTTTTATTTTTACTCTTATCAACAACATTCACTGTCTTTTGATCAATTTCTGTTTTTGCAGTGATTTGTTGAACTTGAGTGTTGATGAATTTGGGTTCATTAACAGGAGAGACAAAATTAATTTGTTTTATTACATTTGGCTTACTAGTCAAGGAGTTCGCAGCTTCAATTAGATCATCTAAATCTGAACTCTTGTCTAGATATTCGTCATAACCTAGTTTAGATTTTTGACCTATTGTTTGACATTCTACCAAGTCTGTCAACTTTTTAGAGAAATTATTCCATTGTTTAATCTTAGCTTAAGTATTTTCAGTGTTGCTCAACTAAGTAATATTCCCTCTTTTTCAAAGCATCGATCATATGATGAGCTTTGTTTAAGTCAGACTTGATAGTGTCAAATTGCACCAATCTCTCTTTGAGAAATTTATTTCTTTTCAAGAGAAGGTCACGTGATTCTTTTACATTAGTATGTTCAATAGTTAATGATCTAAAACTAAAATGCAAATCAGACATATCTTTTTGTATGCTTTCAATACTAGATGTGTCAAGTAAGTTAAGCACATTAAAATTCTGAGTTGCATCACATACCTTTGTAGAATCACTTGACTCGTCACTTCGAGCCATCAGGGCAAAGTTGACAATTTCTTCATCAGAGTCGCTGTCAATCCAATCTTTACCCTCAGTAATCAAGGCTTTGCTCTTTGATTTAGCTTTCTTGTCAGCAAAGTCATTCCCCGACTTCCTTGATTTTTCATCCTTAGATCTATGATTAGATCTAGGCTTCCTGCACTCATTGGCAAAGTGCCCTAACCCATCACAATTGTAACATCTTATTTTATTTAAATCGAATGTGACTTTTTGACCCTCACGTTTAGGGTTAGGCTTCCTTGACAACTTCCTTCCTTTTCTACTAGCTCTAAATTTTTTGAATTGCTTCACCATGAAAGCCACGAATTCCTCCATGTCATCATTAGTGATTGATTCAGTTTCTTCATCAGTCGAGCTTGCACTGGAAGTTTCATCATCAAGCTTCTCTTAAGACTTGCTTGTCTCAACCATCAACGCAGCTCCTCTATCCTTGCCATGCATGCATTGTGGTTGCTCTACTTCAAGTTCATATGTCTTTAAATTGTCGTAGAGTCTGTCCAGTGTGAGGGTGTCCAAGTCATAAGCCTCTTTTATAGCTGTAGTCTTTGGATCCCAACTTGGTGGGAGAGATCTCATGAACTTGGTGTTGACATCCTCATTATCATAGGACTTTCCAAGTATCTTCAAGTCATTGAGCAAAGTATTGAACTTATCATAAACTGACGTTATTGGTTTACCAGGCTTTGCTTGAAAAAACTCATATTGTTGAGTCAACAATGATCTCTTGTTCTTTCGGATTTGGTCAGTCCCTTCACACAGGACTTTAATGGTGTCCCAGATTTGTTTTGATGTTGCGCAGTTGATAATGCTTGTGAACATATTTTTGTCAATACCATTGTAAAGTATGTTCATGACTTTAGCATCTTTCAACACTTACAACTTGTCTTCGTTTATATAATCACTTTCAGACGCAAGCTCAAAGTGTTCAGCAACAACAAATCCTTCAACAGTTTTAGCAGGAACAAATTTCCTAGGAAGATAAGGACCCCTCTCAATCTTATAAATATAATCTAGATCTGTTGCTCTCAAGTGCATGTACATCTTTTGCTTCCACATAGGATATTCTTCTCTTTTAAGAATTGGAATCCTGGTTCCACCATCACGACCGCATAAGCCATTATGCTAGAGCTACTTGTTTCATCGTTGGCCAAACGTGTTAATTGAGTAAATTCAATTACAGGCTCTACTACCAATTGTTTTCCCAGTGAGATAGCCAAGAACTTGTAAAAGGCGGGTTGAATACAAGTTCTTTGAATTCTTTTCGATTACTTGTTCTTTAAGAAATTAACTTTTCTTGCGGAATATAAAGAACAAGAACTTAAATCAATTTATAAACAATTGCTTTTATTGATTTTGACAATTGAATACAAATTCTAACAATCACAACAATGTGATCATCAGTTTCTTTTCTTTTCTGTATAGTAAAGATACAAAAACTATGAAAACCTATACAGCTTCGAATTACAATTCTCTGTAAACCTAATTACAGCTTCTCTAAAAACTGAATTCTCAATTTTCCTATTTTGAATCAATAATGATTCAGCTTCCTTATTCGAATCAAACACAATCTTTCCTTTTTGATTAGGAACAGATTTCTGTCATGTTTCCTTACCAACTACGTCTTCAATAATATCTTAATTTACGTGGAAGACACTCCTTATTCAATTGGAACTCTGTATCTCATCAGGGAATAAGTCACGACTAGTCCCTGACAACTTCAGCTTTCAATCTCTGATGATGTCATCACTAGTCTCTGGTCTTTTAGTCTCCGATGACGTCAGACTGTGTAGTCTCCGATAGAGTTATTTAGTCTGCGATGCTTTAAGACTTAATCTTCGATGACGTCAGATTGTGTAGTCTCCGATAGAGTTATTTAGTCTCCGATGCTTTAAGACTTAATCTCCGATGACGTCAGCTTAGTCTCTGATACTTTAAGACTTAGTCTTTGATGACGTAAGCCTTAGTCTCCGACTCTTTTAGACTTAGTCTCTGATGACGTAAACCTTAGTCTCCGATAGGCAAAACTAGTCTCTGATAGATAAAATCCTTAGTCTCAAACAAGTTTTCCTAGTCTCCAACAAGCCTTTTTGTAAACTCCAACGGATCAAATACACTCCTTGACTTACTGAAGCTTTGATACTCCATTCCAACAGTTACTTACAAATAAAGAATAATTGTATCTCTTTACGAATAAAAGAATGAATTACAAACAAAGAGATAACTACTGGCTACAAAACTTCAGTGTTACTAATTAACACTTTCTATACATTCGTACTCTAAGTAATCTAAAGACAATCATCATCAAATGTTCTAAAACCTAACACTCTCATTAGTAGAACCAAATATAATATCATCAACATAGACTTGAACAAGTATAATATGACCAACATGTTCTCTATAAAACAAAGTTTTATCTATGATACCTCTAGAGAATTTATTTACAATTAAAAACTGAGATAGAGTATCATACCATGCTCTTGGTGCTTGTTTAAGTCCATAGAGTGCTTTCTCTAACCTGTAGACATGATTGAGAAAATTTTGATCTTCAAAGCCAGGAGGTTGCTGGACATACACCTCATCTTGTATTTTCCCATTCAGAAAGGCACTTTTTACATCCATCTAGAACACTTTAAAATTTTCATGAACAGTATAGGTAAGGAATATCCTGATTGCTTCCAATCTTGCTACTGGTACAAAGGTTTCATCATAGTCAATTCCTTCTTCTTGTGAATAACCTTGTGCAACCAGTATGGCCTTATTCCTTGTCACCGTACTAGCTTCATCCAGCTTGTTTCTGAAGATCCATTTAGTACCAATGATTGATTTATTCTTTGGTTTTGGTACTAGTCTCCAGACTTTGTTTCTTTCAAACTGATTAAGTTCCTCTTGCATAACAATTACCTAATCAGCATCTAGTAATGCCTTCTCAATCTTTTTAGGTTCAATCTTGGATAGAAAGTTGAGGTAAAGACATTCATTCTGAGTAGCACTTTTGGTTGACATACCTTTTGTTGGATCTCCTATAATTTTCTCCATAGGATGATTCCTTGTCCATTTTATTTGTGGAGGTAGACTTCTTGAAGAAGAAGCTTCAAGATTGTAATTTCCTCCATGGTGTTCAGTGCTCTCAGCTTCTTGCGAAGCTCCCCCTAAATCAATGGTTATTTCAAGATTGGAGTTTAAGAGATCCTCTGATTCATTTTCCACTAATTGCTCCCCCTTAGTGGTTAAGGGATATCCACTAGTGGAGTGGCTTCTTGGGGTTCAGCTTCATCATCCGATGAGTCAATTTCAACATTTTCTGACTCATCTTCATTTTCAAACCTTAGAACCTCATGCATTCCTTCATCTAGAATTCCTATTATTTTCTTATCATCAAATGCAACATGTATAGATTCCATTATAATGCTTAGTCTAAGGTTGTAGACCCTGTATGCTTTGCTTGTTAGAGAGTAACCTAGTAAAATTGCTTCATCAGCTTTGGGATCAAATTTTCCTAAATTCTCACCTTGACTTTTTAGCACAAAGCATCTGCCACCAAATACATGAAGAAATTTGACATTAGGTTTCCTACATGTCATAAGCTTATAAGGAGTTTTGTTGTGAGTTTTGTTGATCAATGTCCTATTTTGAGTGAAGCATGAAATTGAAATTGCTTCAACCCAAAAATAGGTAGGTAGTTTGGCTTCTTCAAGCATGGTTCTAGCAGCTTCAATGAGAGTTATGTTTTCCTCTCAACTACTCCATTTTGTTGAGGGGTTCTTAGAGCAAAAAATGTGCGAGATATTCCTTTGTCCACACTTAAACATTTAACTTTGGAGTTCTTGAATTCTGTTCCATTATCAGTTGTTAGAACTCTGACAATCAGCCTAGATTCAGTTTCCACTTTCTTGATGTGATCAATCACCAACTGAGCTGCTTCATTTTTGGTATGCTAAAATTTTACCTATGTGTATCTGGTGAAATCATCAACTATCACCAGAGTATACCTTTTTTTTGAAATAGACATAATGTTTATAGGTCCAAATAAATCCATGGGAATTAGTTGTATTGGACTTGTAATTGATGAAATCTCATTGCTTCTAAAGGAAGTCTTCTTTTGCTTCCATTTTTGACAAGCTCTGCATAAGCCATCTTGAGTGAATTCCAGTTGTGGAAGTCCTATCACTAATTCTTTTTTCACCAAAGTGTTGATTGTTTTGAAATTTAGGTGAGAAAACTTCTTATGTCATAGCTAACTTTTATCCACTAATGCTTTACTGTAAAAACATGTGAACTGATATTTATTTGATGAACCAAAGTTAGTTATGTAGAGGTTACCTTTCCTAACACCAAATAGAGCTATTTTTCCATCTCTACTATTACTTATCAAGCAATGTTCATCCTTGAAAGCAACATTGTAACCTCTGTCACACAGTTGGCTGATGCTAAGCAAGTTGTGCTTAAGACCATCAACTAGTGCTACATTGTCCAAGATGACATTTCCATTTGTGACTTTGCCATATCTCAAAGTATATTCTTTGCTGTCATCTCCAAAAGAAACACTTGGGTCAGCTTTCTCCCTATATTGTGGTAGCAAGTCTTGTCTCCAGTCATGTGTCTTGCACAACCACTATCCAAGAACCAAATCTGTTTTTTTATACCCTGCACACAGTAAACAGCTAAGTTACTTTAGGAACCCAGACTTGCTTAGGTCCATTGACATTTTTAAAGTTTAATTTAGCAGTTATTAAGGGTTTTTTAGTTTTATATTTTTTTATCACCCACTGTTTAGAAGAAATAACTTTTTTCTTAGCCTTAGGTGCATCAGATTTTTGCCTTAACTTTAGAGGAGATTTCAAATAACTGTTTTTAACCTTTTGAACATTTGAGTGATTCTTAACAGTTAACTCTTTCCTTTTATCAGAAGGTAAGTTTCTAGCATGCATGTTCCTAGGGATATTTTTATACTTATAAGCAAGGTGGTTGAGATTTCCACACCTTCAACAATGTTTCCTAGGTGCATTAATAACAGGAGTATAATTAGTATATTTGTTAATTACCTCCTTACCATTCCTATTATTTTTCAGCTTAACCTCTAATGAGTGAGTGTGCTTTGGATTAGAGCTTTTGGCTCTGAAGTCATTTAATTTCTTTTCCAGCTCATTAACTCTTTGTTCTAGCAGAGTCTCCTTAGAATTTTCTTTAGTAGCTCATGCCATAACAAATTTTATCTTTTTAAAGGTAGGAGTAGTAGCTACTGAAGTACTTTTACTTGTGTCAGTTTCATTAGTTCCGATGATTGAGAATTCCTCAATCACTGGCTACTTACCCTGGACCTTATTATTATAGTCAATTGACTGGTGCTATATTTTTCTATTGTATCCTTAACTATTTTAGAGGAGTTGGTCCATTCTTTTATGATGTCCTGCTCTTTTCTTAAGTTGGGCTCTTAGTCATTCTTCTATTTGTTTAGCACAAGCAAGATCATCTAGTGCCTTTTTGCACTATTTCCTGACTTGTTTAAGAACACCTAACTCAGACTCTAAGAAAGAATTTCTATTTTTTAACAGTTCAATAGTTTCAATGAGTCTAGTATTTTTTTTTTTACATAGCATCTAAGTGTTCCTTTTAAATGGTACATTTCTTTACACATGTCAATTAAACTTTCTTGGCAATCAAATAATGATATAGTAGAAGATATAGTCAAGTTAGTTACCTAGGAGTTCTTGGAATTTGGACTTCCAAAAGTGTTACTACTATCAGAGGAGTTGGCCATCAGTGCCATATTGACATATTCTTAATCCTCTAATTCTGAATCATCTTAATCCTTGCCTTCTGTGATCATTGTCTTTCTCTTGTCCTTGATGTTGTTGAGGAGAACATAGTATTTCTTTTTATAGTAATCCTCATCTCTTGTAGCATCCTTGGGCTCCCTTGTCTTTTTGTCAAACTTGGGCTTCCTGCACTTACTAGCAAAGTGCCCAAGAGCATCACAATTGAAGCACCTGAATTTAAATCTGTCAACCTTACCAGATTGACTTTCTTTTTTAGATGAAAAGACATTGTTGAATCCAGGCTTTCTCCTAGGCAAATTTAAGCTTTTTGAATTTTCTAGCTATTAGAGCTAAAACTTCATCAATGTCTTCTAAATCTTCACGTGTACATAGTTCTTCCTCTACCTCCCCATCTTTATCTTCTTTATCATATTCTTGATTAGAATCTGATTCCTTAATGAGAACTCTTTTCCCACCAAGCTTCATATTACTTGTCTCTATTATAAATGCAACAAACTTCTCTTTCTTAAAGTCAGGATTTAACATGCTTCTCTGTTGCACTTCAAGCTCATAAGTTTTGAGATTTTCATAGAACTTGTCCAAGGACATGATATTCATGTCCTTAGCTTCCCTTACAGTAGTTGTCTTGGCATCCCACGACTGTGGAAGTGACCTTATGAATTTAATATTTGTGTCTATATTCTCATAGACTTTCCGATGTAATCTAAGATCATTGATGAATCTGTTGAATCTATCATATAGTTGAGTAATAGATTCTCCATGTTTGGCAGTGAAATACTCATATTGTTGAATGAGTAATGACCTTTTGTTGGCCCGTACTTCTTCAGTTCCTTCACATAATATTTGAATGGTTTCCCATATCTCCTTGGAACTTTGCCAGTTGATGACACTGTTGAACATATCATTGTCCAACCCATTGTAGATGACGTTCATGATTTTGTTGTCTTTTAGGACTTCCTCTTTTTCTTCTTTGGAGAGCTCATTTGGCTTTTTAGGCACAAATGTCTCTTGGGTTGGAATGCCATTAACAATACCTTGTGGCACAACTTTTGTGGGAATAACAGGTCCATCATTGAGGATGTCAGCATATTGAGAATCAGTTGATTCTAAATGCAAAAACATTATCTTGTTCCACAAGAAGTACTTTTCCCTCTTAAGCATTGAAATTTTGACATTTCCATCCTTCTGTCTCATCTTTTGATCTATTGATTGGTGTTTTAATCAATAGGCTCTAATACCAATTGTTTGTCCCACAAGATGGTTTGTAAAAGGGAGGGTTGAATACAAACCACAAAATTCTTTCGAATTTTGTGAGTTTAGTGAATATATTGTATTAAAAGTTGCGAAATTGAAATAATATAATATATCACAAGTGTTTCTGAACTTTTATAAATCAATGAAATATTACAAAAGTTCACTAGTGTGAATGACCAGCTTCTAACAACTCTGTTGAAAATAACAATAGCACTCTAAAATATGATTTCTAACTTCTCTCAAGTTATGAAAACTTGTTTCTCTCTCTATAAGTTTATTACAGCTACGATATGATCTGAGATAATATGTATACTAGTGTTTTTGTGTATCTCAGTGATATCTTCTTCTTTTTTCTATTAGCCACAATAAGTTGCCTCCACTACAGTAGATAACTTATCTCTATGAGATTTATGGTTTTTGATTGGACCAGCTTCCAAATTTTCCTCCTTCAAGTTTCTATAAGGTATCTCTGAAGTTTTTACACTAGTATTTATATACGCATGCTAGTGTATAAGTATGACTTATCTCCATATTTTACTTTATCAGTGTTCACACTTGCAGTGTATAACTTATCTCCTTAAATCTTTTTTTTTTAGTCAATCTCTCTTTATTGGACCATTATCTATATTTTAATTCCACCACCTTTAAACTTTGAGTTAGTGAATTGTGAAATCAGTCATGTGTCATCCCATATGTCATTTTTAGTCTCTGATTATTTTATCCCCTATTAGTGGATATTTATCCCCTGACGAGCTGTTTTGTACATCAGTGGATATTTATTGTGACAACCCGGAATTTTATTTTCTTAAATAATAGAAATAAATGTTTATGAGATGTTTTTCTATGTGGTATGAGTTTTAAATGTTGGAGTATTATGTCCATGTGATGTCCAAAATTTAATGATCTCAATTTCCTTTGTAAAATCATCAAAGGAATTTGAATACATTAATCTCAAAATCTTGTATGAGGTTAATTTAAACAAGAATGAACAAAGATTGATGTTATGGAATATGAGTGTGGAGGTTAGCAAGTTTCATTCAAAACAATTTGAATGGCTTACGTAAGGGAAATAATCTCATAAGTATGTATGTTGTTTGGGTTAATAAGCTGCTTGTGTGTCATTGGTTGATGAAGCTTATGTGCATGAACGACAACAGCTGCTTGTTACATATACTTAGCTGTTAAGAATCATGATGAGCAGCCGTTTTACCGTCCAGATTAACCAATCACTTTATTTCAAGGCTTAACCTCAGCCTACTATAAATAAATCATTCGGAGGTAACGTTTCAATCTCTTTTCTAAAGATTTTCTCTCCTAAAGTTTTTCTTTAAACTTACCATCTTCATACAATTTCAAGTTCTTTTTTTCAGACAAGCTTTAATCCTTTTCGTCAAGTCAAGAGGTAAGAATATTATGTTCTTCTTTGTTTTCTTCTTACATAACATCCGTGAGTATGGGTTGTGTGTGTTAAGTCTTCAGGAAAGAATAAAGATTTTAAAGAATATGTTGGTTTTTTTTATGAAAAGAAGCTTATGCACCACAGAACGGATGATTATGTATCCTAGGTTTGAGTTCGTTCATTCTGAGTATCATTCTTGTTCTTGAAAGATTTTTCATCGTAGCAAAGACAAGCTCTAATGTTAGTCTCTGATGAGATATTTTGTTAGTCTCTGATGAGATAATATTAGTCTCTGATGAGATAATATTAGTCTCTGATGAGATGATCCTAGTCTCCGATGGTTTAAAAATCTTAGTCTCCGATGAGCAAATGTTAGTCTCTGATGATGACGTCACCCTTAGTCTCCGATGAGTTAAGATGACGTCATCAGTCTCTGATGAGTTATTTAGTCTCGGATGACGTCAGCCTTAGTCTCCGACAGGCTAAGGATAGTCTCTGATGACGTCAGCCTTATTCTCCGACAGGCTAAGTCTAGTCCCCGATGACGTCATCCGTAGTCTCTGATGGGCAAACTATGTTAGTCTCTGATAGCTAAAGATATTTTTCCCTGTTGATCAGAACTCATTCTCCTGTTAGATGTGTAACAATCTGAAAATCCTTCAGGCTTGTTTAAAATGAAAAGTCTCATTTTTTTCGTTGCAACATTTGATTGCATTAAAAGTCAAGAGAATAAAAATGCTCGGACATCACAAACATCACATTTGTACCTACTCACATTTATATTCTAAGCATAGATTCTCATGTTATGTCAGCATGTATGTTTTTCAGAGGTATTTCACCAAGCAAGTGAGTTAGATTTAGCTCAGCTAAGGACGAAGGCAAGTATATTCTCATTCTTATGCTTATTTTAGCGCATGGTTAATTGATTCGACGTGCGTACAAGGTTATGACTTTATGTTTAAATTTCCTTGTGAATTAGAATGCTATGCTTTAATTTTCACTAGCATGATATGAATGAAAATGCATGGATATAATTGAGCTTTGATTTATCAGTTATTTTTCTTTATCTTATATCTGTGCTAATGTGTGAGAATATTTCCAGTTGGGCATTGAACAAGTGCTTATTTAGTCTTAAGAGGAAGGATGTCATACGTAGTTTGCGAGAACCTCCTTTAAACTAAATAAGACATGCAAGATGTTTAAGAAAGGAAAGAAGGAAGAGTTCGTAACTTCAAAGTCAAGGATACTTTTCTAAAGTGTTAGAGGTTTTGACATTGAATCCGTCATACCTCACAAACAGTTTGAACCCTTGTTGTGCTTCAAACCCACCATACAGGAGTATATACTTGCTGAGCGTAAATTGCTCATCCTTGCTATTGTTAAATGTTTTGCAGGTGATCAAGTAAAGGTAAGATGTTCATGCATAAGGTCATTACGAGTTAACTGTGGGTAGTGATGAAGAGAAGCAGAGGATTGAAGATGTAAGAGCACAATTGTAGTGTTAAGTTTGTTAGACCAACGGGTCAAAACGTTTTGTAAGAATGATGATTAAAGTTATTGTAATAGCTTAGTTTTCGCTGTAAGTTTTGTACTCTGAATAATTGTAAGGATGTACTATTAATCACTTGAGTACATTAGGGTTGTATGGATGTGAGGTTGTTGTTTGTTTCCTTTCCCTGACGGCGCCCGGGTTCCTGTGGGATTTTTGGGGTCGTCACATTTATCCCCTGACGAGCTGTTTTGTTTATCAGTGGATATTTATCTCCTAATCCTCGAGCACTTGATTTCAGCGATAGAAATTTTTTCGATGACTTTGGCAATAGTCATTTTAAGTTTGGCGATGTTGTTGATTTGCTCGACGACTTTGGCAATAGTCATTTTGAGTTTGGCACACTTGTTAATTTGCCCGACAACTTTGGCAATAGGCAAATGACTTTGGCGTTGAGTAATGTTGAGTTTGGCGTTAGCCAAATGATTTTGGTGACAGTCAAATCTTTTCAAGGCTACTTAATGCATTGAAGTGTCTTTGTTTTAGTGTTTGGTAGCTTTAATATTAGTCTCCGATCAACATTAATTCCTAACAAATTATGTCTTTAATATATTAAAATTTAATAATAGTATTACGTACTTGCATAATATAAAATTAGAAGATCTTTATTTTTTTTGATTGTCATGTATGAACTTCAAAATCATAAATTGATTGAATTTTCAACTTTTTTTGATATCGTTTTAGATGAGACGTGTAACGAACTCAATATCTAAAAATAGAATCAATATAATTTTTTATAAGAGTTAAAATATATTCTAATTTGAAACTGTAATTTAATGAATTAACCCAACAACTAATTACTAAGTTATTTTTGTATTTTTTAGAATTAGCTCAAATTGTATAATCAATAAGAATAAATTTAGTTATAATCATTTTACGTAAATAGGTTTAAATAGTGATTAAGATTATAATTGATTTGATTGTAATTAATTTATTATAGATGATTTCAATTCAATCCCATGATTGTTTTTTTAATTATTATTTTAATTATTATATTATTATTATTAATAATTATGGTTAAGAAAAAAAACACTAAAGAGTTCAATGGAAAAAGAAAAAAACCAAAAATATTTGATAATAAATTAGTAACGAAACAAACATTTTAAGAACGGACAAAATGAAAAGAAAAAAACCAATCGGTCTGTTAATTCGCCAACCACTCGTTTCATTTTCGCATGCTACTCAACTCTCTCCTCTCTCTCCTCCATCTTCTCCGCTCCGAAAACAAATTTCAGAACCCTAATTCCCAAATTCCTTGGACTCAACGCTTTGAATTTGTTTATATTATATTCAATTTGTTTCTTCTAGATGCGATGGGTTGAAGAAGAAGAAGAGAGAAATTAGATTTTCCTGATGGAGTGGGATAGCAATTCTGAGCTGAGTGGGGACGACGACGGCTTCCTCTTGACCGATGGTGGTCCCCTCCCCTTTCCCGTAGACAATTTGCTACAACCGGCGCCTTGTGGTTTCGTGGTCACCGATGCCTTGGAGCCCGACCATCCCATTATTTATGTCAATTCCGTCTTTGAGATGGTTACTGGATATGCAGCTGAAGAAGTCCTTGGTCGTAATTGGTCAGTTTCTCTTTCATTTTGTTTCCTATTGTTGGGATTGAGCTGAATTATAGATGGTATTAGGGGTAACTGTTTGTTGATATAATTGCTTCAGCTTATCTGCTTTTCTTGACTGAATTGTGGCTAGGGGTAATTGTTTGTCGATATAAATTTAGAATCTATTAGATGTGGAACTCATTTTGTAGCCTTTTGTATCCTGGGAGTTGGTTCAGTGATTGAAATTTAACTGGTAGAGTATCCCCCTCTTTTGAAGCTGCTTAGAAACACTGACTCTTCAAAATGGTTGAATTTTTGACTTGGAAATGCAACAGCTGAAGCAAACAAGCATATGGTATTGTACCCGACATCCTTGTCTAAAATTAGAACTTGGAAACCTCCAATCCCGTAAAATTTTAATATATATGGGAAAATCTCTGCCTCTGTGGTAATGAATAAGGATTCTGCTTTTATCAGTATTTCTAGTATAAAGGAGAAAATTCCATGGAGATTGATGAGATCAATTGCAAACTAATTGTAACCATGTACGTCTTGATTCCAAACGGGGGAAGAAAGCTAATCACTAATAAGAATCATTCTGCAATTATGGAAAATAACCTTTATATAGATAGATTAGTTATAATTGTCACGGTTGTCATTGTGTTGTTTAGACGATGCCATGGCATTCTAGTGCCGAGTGTGGGATAGGCAAGGCATTGCCTTGAGTTCTCTTACTAGTCAATGACCATATTTGCAAGTAGTTGCTTAGGCGAAGCATTAGTTATTCTTTTGTTCTTACTGCTTGTTATTAACTGAGTTACAAGCCAATATCAAGAGCCGTAATTTTGATCGGATCCGATTAAGACGGTATACTATAGTTGTGATGCTAAGTAAGTGGTATCATACGTGATGTGACAGAAGATCCTACTGTGTTTGCTGGATGATGGTGTAGTCGTCTAAAGGGAATATTTGCCAATATATGAGATTTCTTGCGCATTGGGCTTCTTCCTTTTTATTTTTTAAATGTACAACCTGTACGCAACAAAGAATGATTTCATGCAACTTTTTATATAACAAATTATTTCATCCATTCCCTGGTTTTCGACTATAGTTCAGGAATCAGGAGAAGTATATCGACTTTGCATGCAATGGAATGGATGTAGGAGGCCACTTGGAGAATTATTATAATCTGACTTCCACATTAGACCATTGGTAATTTGGAGGAGGGACTATAGTCAGACATAGCCACTATCATGTATTTTGGAGTTGGCTAGTAAATAATTATCATAATTTTCATTTTTCTTTTCATGGCAAGGTATACATCAGCTTAATCCGTTAGTCTCTGTTATTGGGATCTGATTTTCTGTAAATAGTCAGAGTCCGCAATTTTCCAGGTAAGGAATGATCAAATTAAAATTATAAGATTCACAGTTTTCTGACACTCTCTCCATCCTTCTCTGATTCTCTCTAGTTTTTATCTATTTCTTGAGCTATCATCTCTTCTTTGCTGATTCTCTGTAATTCCGTCTAATTCTATTTTCTTCTCACCTCAGTTCTCTGAAACCATTGTTTTTCTGGACTGAACTGGCTTGTTGAGCCGGTTCAACCATGAAATGGAGACATGACTGGTTTGAATCTTCAAAAAGATTAGACAAGCAAGTAGACGGTTCAAAATCATGGAAACAAGCGATTTCTTTTACCCAAACTGGAAACTAGATGGTTTCTAGTGAGCCAGACATGCTATGAGGTACTATGCAAGTCAGAAGTCAATTGGAAATTGATGTTTTTATCCGAAGAGGCCATGAGAGAAAAGGCATCTTTGGTGTAGATACACCATTAATGGACAGAATAAAGAGTAATTTCCCCCTCCTATACTGTTATATCACCCTCAGTTCCATAATTTTCTAGTAAACATTCGTCATTGGGTTATTGAGAGATCGAAGAAAGTAGAAGAGAAGAAGCATCGTCCGTCTCTCTGTAACAGTGGAAGAGTGGAATTGTAGTTGAGAAGAGAGAAACATCATTACTATTGGGGGTTTAGACTGTGGGATATACTTGAGACGAGAGATACATTTCAGTTATTGGGTACAACTTTACAGAGATATTAGAATATAAGAATGAATATAGACCCCCAATGAGTTTGCAGCTGTAAATCTCTGAGTGTAAAGCTTGTAAGCTAGACCACAACTCTATCATCTCGAGGAGTCATTACTGATTTAGTGATATAATATCGTATACATCATACATAAATATAAATGATAGACACAGTAATAATTAATTCATATATTTTATAAGCCTTAAGAGTTCAGATGAAAATTAGTTATGATACAATTTAAATAGAAAACAAATAATCAACTTGTAAAATTGTAATGTTAGCATCACTTTCCTTATAATCCATTGCAATACTTTTTAACAAATTAATACCACTTTAATCCAGGAATTATATATATAGTCAATAATTTTTAATTTAAAATATATTAATAAATAAATATATGCAAATCTCAAAATAATGTTCTGGTTAAGAGAGAACGGTAACAGGTTTGTTTGAGAAAGAGAGGAGAGTAAAGGAGAGATGGAGTTAACTTTGGATGCGGGCCCACACACTTTTTCCCTAGTGATTGAATAATTATAAATTTACCGTTCATAAATAATTGCTTTTGTTTTTTGAATTGTTTAGCATTTAACTTCGTTATGTGTAATGATCATATTAATTATGGTTATATGAATTTTTAGTTGAAATATGACCCCTTTTTTCTTTTTCTATTTTACTTTTATTGTATAAAGCATTTTTTAATTAATTTTAAATTGAAAATTTGACTCAATCGATTGAACTACTGAATTTATCTGTAAATAACTGATTCTACATACACCCCAGTTTTTCTAAACTACATTTGGGACTTGGTCCTAATGAGGTCAGGTTCTTCATCTTAGATCCAGATGTGTTCCAATTTATGCATAAAATGGTTTCACACTAAGTGACCCAAGAAACATACTGCCATACTGTTAATTACTAGTTCTTGTTAAAGGGGCGATTTGTTCTCATAATCATTTTGTGTGCATTATTTAGTGGTCCAGGTGACATCTATTTTCATGGTTACTGATATTTTGTACAAGAACTTCACAAAGCCTACCAACAGAAACCAAAATGTCCATATCTTTTGATGCCTTCGTGCAGTCCAATAGGAATAGAGGAACTGCTAAAGTCTGGCTCTCTCCTTGGGTCTCACCATTGCAATTTTCTCTCTTGTTCAATTGTCGTGGTCACAGCTCTTTCTTAGGTTGTAACAGGAGCTTTAAAAAGCACACACGCACGCATGTGTGTGTGTGCGAGCGCGCACACACAGAGTCTCACACTCTCTCTCTCTGAGCTTAGAAAATAAATTATTGTCTCACTTTTTAAGGATTTTTTAGCCATGAAATGCTAAATTTGTGTGTGTGTCTATCTCTCTCTCCATAGATATTGCAGGCTTGTGTGTTTTTTGTGGAAATTTATATATTAAGACAACCCATGTTTGTCTTAGTGAGTTTACCTTATTTCAATTTTTACGCTGCGTTTGGATTGTTTAAATAGAATATGAGGAAGAATGAATTTGGTGAAGAGCAATAGTTCAAGGAAATATGAGTAAGATAAAGAGAAATGTAGTAGAGGAATGTGGAGTGGATCATTCCTACCATGACCAATTTTAATGATTTTCATTCTATGAAGAGGCTGAGGCTAGTCCTCATTTTTCCTTCACCACTTTCTTTGAATTTTCATATATATTTTTTGTTCTCCCTCCTTCATTGAAGCAACGCACACGCAGATTTAGGGTTTATCCACACGCTTTTTAATTTAATCTAACTTATGTTAAGAGCTGTTCAGTTTATTGTGTTTGATTGTTTCCTATCATCTACAGCTTTTCGTTTGCTCCCTTGGTTCCATCGATTATGTAGTTTTGTAACAATGAACACATAATTAGTGAACTGTGAGCAGTGAGCACTAATCACTATGCTAAATTTATGAATTCCATAAATAGATATTATAAAATGAGCTTGAAGTAGTACCTTTAACTTGTCGAGGGTAATTTAGGAATGAAAGCATTAACTCGTTTCTTCCTCAAAAAATGTGAACAACTTATCTAATAGGACACAAAGAACACTCTAAAGTTTTCAAAGAGTACTTATGTGGACCATGCTAAAGTTTTCAACATAATTTCAATATATTGTCCTTTCCTTAACGAAGACACCTCTATCCTGTGCTAGTAATTATGTTCATTATGATACATGCTTCTCTTTAGTAATGCTCCTTGTTGGGAAATTTCAATTCCTACTCATTTCGGGGTTATGATTTTCCAAATTTTGTGGCAGTCGTTTCCTGCAATGCAGAGGTCCATATGCAAAACGAAGGCATCCGATGGTGGACTCCTCAGTAGTTTTGGAGATGAGAAGATGCGTTGATAACGGGGTTGAATTTCAGGGGGAATTGCTGAATTTTAGAAAGGATGGATCTCCTTTAATGAATAGGTTGAGGATGACCCCTATATATGGAGACGATGACATAATATCACACGTAATTGGTATTCAGATCTTCACAGAAGCAAACCTAGAATTGGGGCCAATTCATGGACCTTCAATTAAAGAAGCTAGTAAGGCATCAGATCGGTTTTGTTCCAGTCTTTCATCTGGTCGTGTCGTTCCAGATGGAAACAGGAATGTAACTTGTGGAGTTTGTGGGATACTGCAATTAAGTGATGAAGTCTTGTCTCTCAAAATTTTATCACGGCTGACCCCTCGAGATATTGCTTCTGTTGGCTCCGTTAGTAGGCGATTGTATGAATTGACCAAGAATGAAGATCTATGGAGAATGGTCTGCCAAAATGCATGGGGTACTGAAACAACTAGGGTTTTGGAGATGGTTCCTGGTGAGAAGAGACTGGGGTGGGGTAGATTGGCAAGGGAGCTGACCACTCTTGAAGCAGCAGCTTGGAGGAAGTTAACTGTTGGAGCAGCAGTTGAACCCTCACGTTGCAATTTCAGTGCTTGTGCAGTTGGGAACCGTGTGGTTCTTTTTGGCGGTGAGGGAGTCAACATGCAACCAATGAATGATACATTTGTGTTGGACTTGAACTCCAGCAAACCGGAATGGCAACATGTAAAAGTGGGGTCTCCACCACCAGGACGTTGGGGGCATACACTTTCTTGTGTGAATGGATCTAATTTAGTAGTCTTTGGAGGCTGTGGGCGGCAGGGCTTACTGAATGATGTTTTTGTGTTGGATTTGGATGCCAAGCATCCATCGTGGCGTGAAATATCTGGTTTGGCTCCTCCACTTCCGAGATCTTGGCACAGCTCCTGCACCCTTGATGGTAGCAAGTTGATTGTTTCTGGGGGGTGTGCAGATTCTGGAGTGCTTCTAAGTGACACCTTTCTTCTGGATCTTTCAATTGAGAAGCCCATTTGGAGAGAAATACCAGCTGCATGGACGCCACCATCACGACTTGGTCACACGCTATCTGTGTATGGAGGTAGGAAAATTCTGATGTTTGGTGGTCTAGCTAAGAGTGGGCCCCTCCATTTTCGGTCAAGTGATGTATTTACAATGGATTTGAGTGAGGATGAACCATGTTGGAGAAGTGTTACTGGGAGTGGCATGCCTGGTGCTGGAAACCCGGGAGGCTTGGCTCCTCCACCTAGGCTTGATCATGTAGCCGTGAGTCTCCCTGGTGGTCGGATCCTTGTCTTTGGTGGGTCTGTGGCAGGTCTTCATTCAGCTTCACAACTTTATATTCTAGACCCGACTGAGGAGAAACCTACATGGAGGGTACTTAATGTACCTGGACGACCGCCGAGATTTGCTTGGGGACATAGTACTTGTGTTGTTGGAGGGACAAGAGCCATAGTACTCGGAGGTCAAACTGGTGAGGAGTGGATGTTGGGTGAGCTTCACGAGCTATCTTTGACGAGTTCAGTTATTTGATTGTTGACGTATTGTAGGCAAGCTGGTGGGATGAACCACAACAATTTTTGCTCAAGAAGGTAATCTCGGGTGATTAATCAACCAGAGGTTGCATTTGCCAAAGTATGCCTGACTGATTGTTGTGGTCTGTACTCTTCCGTTGTGGTGGTATGGCCTTGTCCAAGATGATTCTGACCTGGGGAGGAACTATCACAGGGATTATGATTCAGGTTCTGTTTTGTGGTGTATGGGGGTCTAAAATGGACTCCTTTTGTAGTGTAGTTGTATTCGAATTTTTTATAGGATGGTAGGTATTTATTGTATTTGATGTTGTGATCTATAATATGGACCTAGGAAGAAAAGGCAGAGAGGGTCGGAATAATTAGAAACCCAGAAGACGTGAGGGTGTTTACTGCATGTATATAGGACGTTACAAACTGCCCAAGTGTTTTTCTGTCTTTAAAAAAAGCTGTGTTCACCTCACTATATATGCTCATAAGACTATTTCATCAGGGTTGGGGCTTTTGGAAGGATGTCATAAGTTCAGGCGGATCCAAAGATGTCTGCATCTTCCAGTCCACTGACTGGATGTGTTCTATTCCTTGGCTTCTGCCATAATATTTGGAGGGGGCAATTTTCGATGAAGACGTGTAGATGGCTTTTTCATATTCTAGTCTTGGTGATGGCTTTTTTTACCGTTTTCATCTTCTTTTTCCGACGAGTGGGTAGAGTTATAAAACCTTCACCATTGTTTAGACTGTTTTCCCCTGTTTCTTCTATTACCTTTGATACTTTTGTGTAGCTGCTAACTTTGATTCTTGTTATACGAACGAGGGAAACTGTCGCATTGTAGCTGAAAAATCTCATATTAGTTTTAAATCTTCCCACAGTTTGACAGCATTGTTAGTCTTCTGGAAGGAGAGGGTGGGGGTTGGAAAGGACGATACATTTGTTTATTTTAGCTCTAGTAGCATGGAATTTTTTTGTGAAATTCTTATTCAGTTGTTGCCAGTCCTGTTGAATTTGGTTATGGAGCTTGAACCTTGAAGCTTTTCTTAGGGGTATTGAAAAATTTTATTTGTTTATTGGGTTCAAGTGAAAACATTTACATACACCTTTAATAATTATTAAAAATATTATTATTATTCCTTATTTTGTGTGTGTTGTGTGTAAAGTGCCAACACGAAATTCTAGTTTAATTTAGACAGGTTTACCTTTTTTATTTGTTTAGGGTGAACTCCCAAAAACTTAACAAGAAAAGATATCTATGTCCAAGTAAGAATAATTGCTTTGTCCCTAGATATTTTGCCCGGTAATATACGCTGTCACAATTAAAAACAACATATCATAGAAAAATGGCAATCGTCGTTCAATTTTTACATTTCATTTGTGAAAAAGGCAACCGTCATGCAGATTTTACATTCCATTTTTGAAGCCTTTGAAGTGTAGGCGTGCAAAGTTTTATATCTGTGCCATGAAATTTTACGTTAATGTCGCGCGTTCAATCAAAATTGTTATTTCTTTGCTTTTTTTTTAACATTATTAACTTCAAAATAAAGTTTTCAACACCAATATATATATATATATATATCCTATAAATTTATGTGAAAATTTATTCCTTTATTAAATTACTTCAACATTCAGTAAGTTAAGCAAAATCATTACGAAGTATAGAGGACAATTGATTACTAAAATGAAAAGTAAAAAAATCGTCTCTACAGGAACCCAACAAAAAGAAAAGAAAAACAGGAGAGAAACATCAACGGAGGGAGAAGAAAAAGGGTGAGGGCAAAATGGGTAAAAAATGTAGACCATTTCTTGATTTGTGCGTCGTCCTTGCGCAGGGAGAAAGTGAAGCTGATGTATATAAAGTTTTGCATTTTGTTTTTTGCTTTCGATGTGGTACAAAATATTTACATTTTTCATAAAACACTTTGGTTTTGTCAATATTTTATAATTTATTTATTCAACGGGTTTATACCCCTACGCGTTTAGTACACATCATTATTACATCATCTTTCAACTAACGAAAAATATTAATTTTTACCGAGTGCGGCGTTGTAAGAAGCTAATTATTAATGAACAGTATTATGTTATGTATCAAAAGTCACTCTCCTCCCCAAAATCTCTTTTGTTCTAGGATCACATACATGTTAATTAATAAGATAAAATGGTCATTAATTATTTTTCTATACTTAACTCTCTGCATTATTTAGATTATATTATTATTGTTATTATTACTATATATATATATATATATATATATATATATATATATATAATAATAACTACCGAGACTTTCGTAGCTAACACATTTTAAATTGTTGATAGAATGATCCAAAAGTCAGATTAAACAACTAAAAAAAATAACACCGACAAAGTTAAGGTTAACCTCTTTTACATCAACAAAGTTGTAGCAAAAAGAGAAAAAACTAAAGAAATAAGGTTAAAAGTTTTACACCAGTGTTACTGGCAAAAAGGACTTTTATTTATTTTTAGTTAAAAGCCTTCCGCTAGTGTTAATGACGGAAAAACCTTTTATTTTTTTAGTTGTTTGATCTGGACTCTTGGATCATCCTATCAAATGTTTGAAATATGTTAGCTACGAAAATCTCGGTAGCTAACGTTAATCATGGATTGGCTCCACATATATATGTAGACACCTCAATTTTGGCTTTGTTTATTTATGTTACCATGATATAATAAAAGAAAATAATCAAATATGAAGGGAGGCTTGTTAGATTTAATTTTTTATTGAGTGCAGGATTGACAAGTTCCTCCGTGAGAAGTGCATGAAATTGATAACTGCAGTATTGGAGATTGGTGAATAAAATTTAAAAGATTACTAAGTGCCAAAGTCAAAGCCCAAGTCATTTGGCTATCGCCAAAGTCTGGGTATCAAGGGATAAATTACTCAGTGCCAAAATCGTCGAGTAATTCACGCTAGCGCCAAAGTTAGCACCAAAGTCTGGGTATTAGGGGATATAAATAACTAGTGCCAAAGTCATTTTTGGCCAGCGCCAAAGTCATCGGATGATCAACAACAATGCCAAAGTCATCGAGTGACCAACAACTGCGCCAAAGTCATTTTGGTTATCGCCAAACTCGTCGGACAATCCACTTTATTGCCAAAGTCATCGGGCAATCCATTTTAGCGCCAAAGTCTGAGCATTAGGGGATGTTTTCTCAGTGTCATGGGATAATGTTTTTTGGCATCAGGGGATAAATTCCTCGACGTCAGGGGATAGATTTTCTCAGCATCAAGAAATAAATTTATACTATTGGAGACTATCTCATTAGGGTTTAACCCATCAGAGACTAGCTCGTCAAGGGATAAAATTTACACTGTCGAAAACTAGCTCGTCAGGGGATAAATTTCACAGTCAAAAACTAACTCATCAGGGGATACAATTTACACTATCGGAGACTAGCTCGTGAGGGGATAAGTTGCGTTGTCAAAGACTAGCTCATCAGGGGATAAATTGCACTGTTAGAGACTAGAAGGTTGCCCCATCAGAGACTATTACTTGAGATTACATGAGAATCCCCCACTGCATCAAAGGCAAGATAATCTTCAGAGATTAAAGATGACATGTGAGATGACACATGGCTGACTCTAGCAATCTAGTAACTCAGCTAAAGCTAAGAAATAAAAAAAATATAAGAGGAGGGTCCCACAGGAAAAGACCAGCTGCAATAGGGGTCACATTGAAGTTTTGGCATGCAAGAAAGTCCATTTAAAAAAGGGGAAAGCCAGGTGAGAGAGCCGCAATTATCAAAGAAATGTCAGAGATATTTTTAAAGATAACTAATGGAGGAAGCCTGGAGGACGAAGGAGCTGGCTTATAAATAGAGACCCTAAGCAATATATGAAAAAAAAAAAGGGAGATAGAGAAACTATAGAAGGAAAAGAAGAAAGAGAAAAAACCCGAAAGGAAGAGAGAGGACCTAAAGAGAATTTTAGAACCCTTTTTTAGGGTTTAGCTAGAAAAGAGAGGTTTTATTTCATCACACCTACATCAATCCAACAGAAGATTTATTTATAACCAGTTATTTATCTCACCCTTTGATTCCCCATCTTTTGCTTTGACCCAAGTTCGTCTACATATCTACAATAGGGTGATTTTCAGCCAAGAATAGCTTCATCCATAGCTACCTCTATTTGGAAACATTCTTATATTTAGTCTCTTCCATACCTGCATACCATTCAATCTCACACTTTGTCATAAATATTTTGTTCTTTCATGATTTCTGTGTGATTTAAGTTTATATAATGTAATCTAAAAATTGTTTGATTTTTATTGTGTTATCCACATGTATATACTTGCACAGTTATGATTTCTTTTCTAACCTTTTATTTTGTGTCATGTCTGAACTAATGATTCATGGATTTTAAACCCTTCTTAGAAAACAACTAAGAGTCTGCAGTACAAGGGCTAACACTCATTGAAACTCATCTTGTCTAGTTCGAAGTTAGCTAATTTTTACATAGATAATGTTGTAATTTCTGGTTTGCTTCGGGCAGGGGTTGTTTTGTTTATTTACTTTAGGAGTAGTCCTTCACTTTCAGTTTATCCCTTGTAATATGTAACCAAAACTAATAATGAAAATGCACGAAGTACACACACATGCACTTTAATGTTTCTTTCAAAAACAACTTCACATTTGAAGAGATGATTTTATAAAAGAAAAATAAAAAAAAAGCAGACACTACTTATAGTGAGGATAAGGGGTGTCTAACACTTTCCCCCTGTTTAACCTAGCAACGAAATCGGTTCTTTTTGGTTTCGTCTTAACCATAATTTAAGAGTTATCTTGAAATTAATTTTCAAAAAGGTAAAACTAGAAAGGTGTCTTAACACACTGTCTCAGATATTGTTAGGTGGCAACTCGTTTTGGAAAATAATTTTATCACCCAGTCACATTTATAAAAAACTCGGACTTTTGTAAAAGGATTTTTGAAGAAACTTTTATATGAACAATCTCACAACTCAACCCACATATTTTTCAAAATTTTCGAGCTCGACTATATATATATATATATATATATATATATATATATATATATATATATATATATATATATATATATATAGAACCAATCCATGACTAACGTTAGCTACCGAGACTTTCGTAGCTAGCACATCTTATACCATTCATAGTTTGATCCAACGATTGAGATCAAAGAATTTTTTTAAAAAAAAATGTCTTTTTAGCAGTAACACTAGGCATTTTTGTCAATTATATTGGCGGACAATGTGTAATATTAATTTTTTTTATATGTTTTTCACTGCTACACTTTCTTCCTTCGTGGCATATATTAGGTTAAAATCCTTAACAAAATGGATTATTTTGACATAGGTATGTTTCATTCTTTATTCACTCATTTTATGAACAATTTGTTTTTAATCTAAATCATTTATTAAAAAAAAATTCTCCATTACAGATCAAATTAGCTAATATCTGAAGTTCATATTTTCATCAGGTTCTCTATTTTTAAGTTTTTGGTAACTTTAAAATTAGTGATAATGATCAAATGTATGATGCCGATATATTTTTTGATAATTTGGACTTTGATATAAGTATGAATGTTGATAACAATGAACATAGTATAATGAAGAAACTAATTTCGAAGAAGAAAATAATTTAGATGATGATGACAAGAAAAGATAGATCTGGATAGTGATGATATTCCTCCTCCTTCGTATGTGGGTCAAATATTTACAAGTATATACTAAGCTTAGTGCATATGCTTATAAGAGTGAATTTGAAGTTAAAATTTTAACAAACAAAAAACATTCACGCTCAAATCAATTATCTGATAGGCTATATGCATGTAGAAAAGCAAGTAAACCTATTCCTTAAAAGGTATTGTCTAAAAATGAAAATGATGATGAAACCTTAAACCGAATGAAGAGGGATACTATTTAACACACAATGTGCAAAACCAAAATGTTTGTTGTTCATGACGTGCAGAATGATACTTAGTGTGTTACAAAACTAGAATTGAATTATAATCATTCAATAGTAACACTTAATAAAATTGATTTCATGACAATACACAAGAATATAACTCTTGCTGATATATCATGAATGTGTTAAGTATAATGAGTGGTGGAATGTCAAATGTAAAATTCGTTGTCGATAATATTCAAAATGTTATATAGAATTTGCGACATAACACATTTGATTCAAATGATGTACAAGAAGTTTTGGTGATTTTAAAAAGACTTAATTCAGAAAGTCTTGAAAATTTCTTCTACAATATAAAATTTGACGAAGAGAATTGCATTGCATATATCATGTGGGTGGAATCTCGTTCATTATTTGTTATAGAAATTTGGAGAAATTATTACCTTTGACACCACTTACAGAACAAATTAAATATGTGATACTATTTTTTCCAATTATGGAAGTTAATCATTATTATTAGTCTATTTTATTTGAGTTTGCTCTTGTGAAGGATAAAACGGAAGGTACATTTGTTTAAGAGTTATAAAATTTGCTTGAGGCGATTGAGAATAAAATTTCGTTGACGTGCATGACGGATCAGGATAGAGCAATGTCATTGCTCTGATATTGCCTTCCACCAAGCATTTGTTATATGTGTGGCATATTAGTAACAAGTTTCCTGAGAAACTTTATCATTTATATTCAACTTACGAAACATTTAAAGAAGATTTTGATATGTGTGTATTCATATATTTATATTGTTACATTTAAAATTAATTATTGAAATACGATATGGTTTATAATTTGTTATTAATCCTTTTTAGGTGTTTATATTTGATGACAACTGCCGAGTTCAAGGAAAGGTGGACAAAATTGATGTAACAATATGATTTGCAACATCACAAGTAGCTTCAATCTATGTATAATGTAGAAGAGAAGTGGATCAGAGCATACTCAAAATCATATTTTGCTGTTGGGATGACTACAGTCGGGAAGAGTAGATCAATGAATAATTTTTTTGATCAATACGTAAATAATTGTATTAGTTTGAAGGATTTTGTGATTAATTCTCAGATAGCCATTGAAAAATAACACTTCAATGAGAGAAAGCAAGATCTTGAGATGGAGTACAAGGCAAAAAACATGCGCAACAAAATTTTATTGGAAAAACATGTGACACTCATATATATGGAGAAAATTTTTAAGGATTTCACCAAGGAGTTCTATAAGGGTCAAAAGTTAACGTATTGTAAGATTCGAAATTTTGAGGTCGGTGGAATATTATTATGTTGTCGTTAAACACGGAGACTCTAATCATTGACATGCATATGACAACAAGTTAGGAATTATAGCATTTGATTATGATGTATAATACTTAGAATTGTTAGAATTTGTAATTGTACTGAAATTGAAATCGCAGCTGGCCTTGTCCAAGTATTATCCTTTGACAGTCTAAATTGTTCATCAGTGGATAATAGACAAGTAGTGGAACTTGTCCTTTGATAATGTAAAATGTACATCAAAAGATAAATCATCACAACAGCCATCGGAGGATAATCTGTAGTAGAGAAATTCTGCAAAAACTGAACTTGAGAATTTTGCAGTAGTAGGTGCTAAACTGAGATTGAAGACTAAATTGAATTGAACTTTAAAGATTGATGAGCTGAACTGAAATGAATTTAAAGTTTGCTGAAGGAACTGAACTAAAACACTTATCAATAGTTGAATTACAGTAGTGAATAAGTTGTTCATTAGAAGATAAGCCATTAGTAAATAATTTCTTCATTGGCACATAATTTCTTCATCAGCAGATAAATGATCATCAGAGGATAAATGGTCATTAGAGGATAATTTCTTCGTCAATAAATAAATTCTTCATCAGCTGATATTGAAGATGACATATGGTTGACTGCACCAGAACTCCTAATATGCATCAAAGGATAAATGGTTATCAAAGGATAATTACTTCATTAGCAGATAATGTCTTCCTTAGCTGATATTGAGGATGACATATGGCTGACTGCAGCAGACCACTAACTCAATTAGGGCTCTAAATTAAAATAAGGAAGTTGGTCCAATAAGAAGAGATTGAGTACCAAAGATGATGCACATGGATAACTTGAAACATAGATGAAGTACAGAGATAACTTGAGCACACAAAGCTGGCGTGCAACAAAGATTATGTAATTGAGAAGTTATGCTGCAATTACCAAAGAAATTTAGAGATATTTCTCATAAAGGTAATCTCTTAATTGTTAATCATGAACACTTGAAGAAGGAAGTTGTGTCTATAAATAGAGATACAGAGCAACTGAGAAAAACACATCTCATATCTCAGAGCATCAAATACATATCTATATATATTGAGAGAAAAATTGAGAGATAAGAGTTGTAATTGATTTAAAGAGAGAGTAACAAGTTATTAGAACTTGAGAAACTAGGATTTATATTCTAGAGCAAAAGCTGGTACTTAGTTTACCAGATTGAAGCTAGAATTAATTTCTAGGGTTGCAATTGTTCATCACTGAACAGATTCAAGAAGCTGGTATCAACAATTTTGATTACTAGGTTGTAATACAAATTCAAAGATCAATAAAAGTAAGTATTTACTAATTAATATAATTTGGTTTCTATACATTGTATTCTTGAGATTCTTTATTATTATGTAAGTTTATCTATACTTTTAAAGAATTGAAAGAAGTTGCTGTATTTGTTGATTTGTATTCAACAACCCCCCCCCCCCCCCCCCCCCCCCCCAACGATAACAATTGGTATCAGAGCCTATTGATTAATACACCAATCAATAGATCAAGAGATGACTAGTTCAAGCAAGGATGACAATGTCAAGATTCCTATCTCAAAAGGGAAGAATATTTTATGTGGAAGAGGAAGATGTACATGCATCTGATGGCAATTGATCCTGACTACATCAAAGTAATCAATGAAGGACCTTTCAAACCTAGGAAGCTAATGCCTCTGAAGGTTGTGGAAGGTATAACAATAGAAGAACACTTTGTAGACAAGACACCAGTAAAATATTCATCAGAGGCTTGGATCCAGACATGTTCAATAGCATTATAAATTGTGAAACCACTAACGAAATCTAAGATACTATCCAAGTGATTTGTGAGGGCACAAAAGAAGTCAGGAAGAATAAAAGGTCGTTACTCATTCAGCAATATGAGTATTTCACTGCTAAGTCTGGAGAATCTATCACACAGCTGTATAATAGATTCAATAGACTTATTAATGACCTAAAGCTCTTAGGGAAAGTTTATGATACTGAAGATACTAAAATCAAATTCTTAAGAGCTTTGCCATCAACTTGAGATACAAAGACAACAACATTAAGGGAAGCTAGGGGTAAGTCTACCATATCCCTGGACAAGCTCTATGGAACTTGAAGACCTATAAGCTTGATATTCAGTAGAGACAAAAACTGAATGCAAATTCCAAGGAAGAGAAATCTGCAACATTAGTGGCTGAATCAAGAAGAAATAAGAAGCTTGATGAGATGAGAATTCCCATTGAGAAATCAGACACAAAGTTTGATATGAAGAAGTTGAAGATATGGAAGATAAGGACGTCCAAACATCTAAGGAGCATGATGATGTTGAAGACATTTTGGCACTGGTGTCCAGAAAATTCAGAAAGATGAAATTCAACAAGCTAGCTCTAGCAAAGAAGGAGAGTCAATCAATAAGGATTGATAAGTCAAAAATCAGGTGCTTTAACTATGATGTAAAGGTCACTTTGCCAATGAGTGCAAAAAGTCAATGTCTGATAAGAAGGCCAAGGAAGACAAAACTGCTGAGAAGGATGAGGAGTATTACAAAAAGAAATATCATGATCTCCTCAACAAACGAAAAGGCAAAGCACTCATTACTGAAGGCAAACACTGAGCTATAACTGACTCAGAGGATGAAGAATGCATCAACTTAGCACTCATGGCCATATCCTCTGATGGTGCAAAAAGAGAAAAAAGCCCTAAACCTAAGGTATTTGACATGACCTTCTCTGATGCATTAAAATTGTTAAATATTAAGAAGTAGAGCGTATAACTCAAGATATAAATAATCTTCACTGGAACTTCAAAACTCTAACTGCAGAGAATAATAGAAATAAAAAAATTGTTATGCTAACAAAGAGAAATTCCTTCTTAGGTCTGAACTACTAAATCTTGAGCAAGTCAGAGAAGAGTGTAGGAAAGCTAATATGTGCTAAAGAAATAGAGGAATGGTTAAAAGCACAACTAAAGAAAGAGCAAGATCTCAAAAGAGAATGGACCAATTCCTCAAAGAAAGTGAGAAACCCATTGAGAAATATAGCACTACTCAAACTAAAGGACTAGGCTATAATAAGGTCCAAGGAAAGCAGTCAGTGATTCAGGAGTTGCCAATCACTAGAACCTCAGAAGCTAGCATAAGTACTCATGTAGCTACTACCCCTACCTTTAAAAAGATAAAATTTGTTAAGTCAGGAGCTACTGAGGAAAAGACTAAGGAGGTTGTGCTAAAACATTGAGTAAGTGTGCTAAAAAAGAAACTTAATGAATTCAAAGCCAAAAGCTCTAATCCAAAGCTAACTACTCTTCAAAGGATATAAAGGTTAAAAATAATATAAATGGTAAGGAGAGGATAAATAAGTTTACCAACTATACTCCTACCATAAATGCACCTAGAAAACAGTGTTGGAAGTGTGGAAACCCCAACCAACTTACTTATAAATGTAAGAATGTCCCTAGGATCATGCATGCTAGAAATTTATCCTCTGATAGGTAAAATAGAACTATTAAGAATCAACTTAACGCTAACAAGGTTAAAAACAATTTTGGTAAACCTTTTCAAAGGTCAAAAATAAAAACTGAACCACCCAAGACTAAGAAGAAAGTAATTTCCTCTATGAAGTGGGTAGTAAAGACTGATAAATCTAAAACTCTTTGACTACAACTAAGTTAACTGCTAGTAATGTCAATGGACCCAAACAGGTTTGGGTACCAAAATCGAATTAGCTGTTTGTGTGTGTAGGGCATGAAGAAACAAATCTAGTTCTTCGACAGTGGATGTTCAAGACACATGACCGATGAGAAGTCCTTACTAACACAAGGTGAAGCTGATGAGTCAGAGGATGCTAAGATTAACTCATCAGAAAGATGAAGCTGAAACTCAAGAAACCTCCATTAATGGATGTTGAAAATGCAGAAAACACAGAAAACCGAAGCACCCAAGACTAAGAAGAAAGTAATTTCCTCTATTAAGTGGGTAGTAAAGACTAATAAATCTAGAAAATCTTTGACTACAGCTAAGTTAACTACTTCTAATGTCAATGGACCCAAATAGGTTTGGGTACCAAAATCGAATTAGTTGTTTGTGTGTGCAAGGCATGAAGGAACAAATCTAGTTCTTGGACAGTGGATGTTCAAGACACATGACTGATGAGAAGTCCCTGCTAATACAAGGTGAAGCTGATGAGTCAGAGGATGTTGGGATTAACTCATCAGAAAGATGAAGTTAAAACTCAAGAAACCTCCCTTAGTGGATGCTAAAAATGCAGAAAACATAGAAACCATTGATTTAGGGGGAGTTTTAGAAGAAGCTAAAATTATTTTTCAAAGAAGAAGTAGCTGGAGCACTGAACTGAAGGTGTTAAAACAAGCACTGCAACCCAGAATCAGAAGCAGCTTGCAGACATATTCACCAAACCATTTGATAAGTGAGTTAGGTATGCTACTCTTTAGTGAATAAAACCTTGAAACTTGTGTGCAAACTTGATAAATTGTAGCAGATATCATTATCCACTGATAGTATAACTAATCAGTAGATAATTTTAGTATCTTGTTGCATTAACAGATAATTTTACTCTTTGTCAAATAATTATCGACTAATGAACAAAATGAAGCATTAACATATAATTATACTCGTTAGAGGATAATTATCGACTGATGAATAAAAATAGCAATGGTGGTTAATTTATCCCCTAATGACTTATCCATCAGTGGATAATTACCTGTTGGTAGCAAAGATTAAAATCTTAATTTTTGAGTTATCTTCTCTATTTCTTCTACTTTTGCTACAATGAAGGAGAATAGTGCAGACTGAACTCCTTCTACCCAAGTAACAAAACCCTTTAAATCCAAATCTATAACAAAAGTCACCTCCTCTATCTTTCAAAAGATAAATATTGTAAAAAGAAAACAACCACAACCAACAACAATGGAGGGGGAGGGTGAGCAGTTAGAGGAAGTGATAAGGAAGGAAAAGGAGAATAGTAAGAACCCTTGGAGATTTCTTAGTATCTTCTCAAAAGGATACTGAGTCTAAAAGAAAAAAGTACATCTCTAGGTGCAACCTCTCAAAAGGTTGTATCTATTGAAAATAGTCCACCTCCAAGAACATATGTATTTGAGTGTAAAAAGAACACATCTTTAAATACCTTTCAAAGGAAGAAGAAGAAAGAAGACCTGTTCAATGATTAACATGTCACTAAAGGCACACACATAGTCTCAAATTGATGCTTTTCTTTTCTCTATTTAAGAGAAGCAGCCAACACATAATTCTAAACTCTTATTCTTTCTTCTTCTCTCCTTGATCTTTCTTCAGAAGCAATGGTGATATAATAATTCCATTGGTTTTAGATTCTTTGATAGTTTAATCATCAGAGAAGCCAATTCTTAAAGCTTAGTCCAATAAGAAGAGATTTAGTACCAGAGATGATGCACTGAGATAACTTGAAATGAGAGATGAAGAACAGAGATAACTTGAGCACACAACGATGGTGTGCTATAGAGATTATGTAACTCAGAAGCTATGCTACAATTACCAAAGAAATTTAGAGATATTTCTCATAAACGTAATCTCTCAACTGTTTATCATAAACACTTGAAAAAGGAAGTTGTGTTTATAAATATAGATATAGAGCAACTAAGAAAATCACATCTCATATCTCAGAGCATCAAATACATCTCTATACATATTGAGAGAAAAGCAAGCATTTATTGATTGATATAATTTGGTTTTTATAAAATTTATTCTTGAGATTTTTTATTATTCTGCAAGTTTATCTATTATTTTTAAAGAATCGAAAGAAGTTGTAATATTTGTTGATTTGTATTTAACCTCCTTCCCCCACCCACCCCCACAAATCCTTGAACCATCTGGGACAACAATAACACAACACTTTGAGCACATCGACATGATTTGCAGACATTTTGAGGTATATGGCATTTAAGAGCATAAATGAGATTTCGATGTCTTTGATTTGTGCTAGATTGACGAAAAATGCAAACAAAATTCATGGTGAACATGTCTACATAAAACAAGTAAATGTTGAATCAAATTCTAATGTCGGTGAAATTAGTACATTACGTTACAATCATTTGAACAAGGTTTACAAAGAAATTGCAACAATTGGATCAACATCGAATTCATCTTACATGTATGGTCTTGAAACTGCTATGAAAGAGAAAACATGGATTAGTAAGTATAAATTAATAGAAGAAAATGACACGGTTGAAGGTGGGAGTGGATTCGAGAAGGAAAACATGGAAGGTAGTGATGTTGATGAATAAGATGAACTATTTTCACCGCTTCATTCTCAAATGAAGGGATGTAAGAAAGTCACAACATTGAAAAAAGGAATCGAACAAAATCAATCTGGAAAAAGACTTCAAAAATTTGCTATATGTCAAGAATACACTGATCATGATGAGAGAAATCATGATAAAGCAATGAAGATGTGTGCGCAAATGTCTTAACATAGCACTTTAGATTTAGACGATTATGAAGAGAAATCATGATAAAGCAATGAATATTATTTATTGTTTAGGGAATTACTATTTCTTGTTTACGGTTTGGGGTTTAATAACATTTGTTTTAATGTAAAATTAATAGTATTAATCATGAATTAAGGTTTTGGACATAGTAATTTTAAGTCATTACTTAAAAATAATATAGTGAGTCTATATAATATTGGGTTTTTGGTTTTATAATAACATTAAATATTATACATAGAACATTATGAGCTTATATGTAGAACTTGACTCATTATTAATAAGGATCATGTAAGTTAATACAATAATTATATTATTATCATATGTAATATAATACTAATTGTTATTAATTATATATGTTAGTAATACATTATGATAACTAAATTAATCAATTTACATTCATAATATTATTATAAGCTAGTAACACATTACCCACTTATTACTATATTATGCAAACATTATGGAATTATAAGTTAGTATTACATTATCTTTTATAATAATTAAAATTATAATAAATGTAAATCTATATATAAAAATTATATTGAATTAGTTAAACCATGTTAGTATTACAATATTGGGTTTATAATAGTAATTAAAACCATGTTAATTAATTGTTAATGGTTTTATAATATTATACTAATAATATTAAAAATGTTTGTGTTACTTCAATTATATTGGAATCCATATTAGTTAATCTATAGTGCTCGGGTGGTGACTATATCATTTATACACTACTTGACGGTATGAGGTATCGAGTTTGATTCTTGGTAACATGATTTTTTTATTTGTTTGATGAACGCCTTTTCGTCATTAATATGGTCGGAAGGATTTTTGTCAATATTCCCTTCTGCTCGTTGCCTTATTATACCCAATTATGCCTTACTTATTGAAGGTCTTCCGTTCATAGTATGCCTTTCGCTCAATGCATGTTGTCAAGTGTATACCCTTCCACTAGTAATATTGGAAGAAATGTTTCAATACTTAGTATTTGAAACCAAATAAAGCCAAAAAAAAATCATCTCTTCCGATAGAGTAAGTGGTATTTTTGCTAATAAGACTAGCAAAAAGGGGTGTTTTTTTTTACCCAGTGTTTATTCATCCTCCCCTTCCAGTACACTACAATCATTTCCAACATTATAATAACCATATTGATCTACCGATGATGCAAAATCAATAACAAACTATATGCATGGACTAAAAAATGATTATATTACACTAAAATCTCAATTGTATTACATCTCAATCAAACCAAAAGAAAAAAATTACAGTGTGTCAATAAATAAATAAAAAATCACCATTCTTCTTCATTGGATACCATCTTTTATGATCCAACTTTCCTATACCTCTAGGGGGACCTCTCTCCTTTCTTTTATGTAGTTCCCAGGCAACACGCAAGCGAAGAATGCATGCATATTCAACGGTCCATTTAGCTTTAATGTGATTTAGTCCACGTGAGAATGCATCCATATATTTGCAAACATAAATACTGCAATCTGAACCATTTGGTTGTTTCTCCACTTCAACCTTTCTTCCAATTACTGCATCTCTTGCAAGCCATCTCGTCTCTATATCCGCCAGTCTAAGCAACATAGGTACAAGCCTCTTCTGCTCATTTAAAAATTGAAAACCATTTATAAATAACAATAAGTTAAATTGAAACTCATTTATAAATAACAATAAATTATTATTCACTTACCGCAACTACAACATCCACGTCGTATCTCAGATCTAACTGAGCTGGAGTCATCCCACTATGCATAGGATCAATGATTTATAATATCTATGCCTTTACATTAAACATCAACTAAACAAAATGTTCATTCAACCTAGAATGGAACAATATGTGACATTCCGAGACACGAAAATCACCATGATGCGTGTAGTGCTTCACGACCTCAATAACTTTCACGTACTCCCTCTCAAGGAACGAATTTGTCATGGTTCGATAAATAGTAGATATTTGTTGTGAAGCTCCCTCCGTCTTGTCTCGTTCGTGCGTCTATATCTGCCAACAATTCTTGGTACACATCAACAATTGTGTTGTCTATCCATGTCTTACTTAATAATTCTTTGGCCTCAACCTGGTTAATATTGTATTCTCCAATTCTCCTTGGCCACTAGTTTGGATCATCAACTGGTTCACCATTGAACTAGTGTCGAGTCAACCAATCCACCTTCTGCTAATGTAATGGCTTCACCATACTACCCTTCACTGGAATCATTAAAAGATCTCTCCTTGACACTTTGGCTGAAATCATTAAGAGATCACATCTATAAATAATTGAAACTAAAATATTAATAGTACATCATGACAAAATTCAGAATGATAAACTATCAACGAGAGCTAAAATGCCTTTAGGCCTATAAGTGTTACAAAAAATTTGGACTGCCTTTCCTCCTTAGTTGCTACCCACAAAATCAATGTCCCGTCATCCTTTCGTTTCCCTTGTTAGAGGGTTTAGCCTTTATTCCATACCCTGAAAATCATTAACTTAACAAGAATGAGCGATTTAACCTCAACAAATAGATAAACAAAAAATATAGAAAGCGTTGAAATGCTAATAAAGGTATAATTCTATTTAAACTGAATAAGCTCAAGTGTTTGT
>CM025783.1:23403009-23417273 GCA_014636745.2 Centella asiatica | reverse complement strand
ACCACTCTCAATAGCCCAACCCATAGTCTCCCAAAAGACTATTGGGATTAAAAGAAAATCCAGTGAAGTTACCACATCAACTGAGGGGGAGCAAGGAGAGAGAGTGATTGGCTATAGGAAGAGATTGAAGAAGAAGAAGGGAGCCACGAGTGTTATCCAACAACCTGACCAGGGTGTATCCTCTCAAAAGGATACTACCTTTGATAAGGAATTAAACATATTTCTAACTAGTTCCTCTCAAAAGGATTTAGTTATTGAAAATAGTCCTCAACCAGGGACACAGTTGAGTGAGGCACATACAATGACCATGGACTCTGATGAAACTAACATCAAGGTCTCTGAGAGCCACTTACAGAAATCTGACATAGTCAGTGCACACATTACTCAAGATGTTGTAGCTCAGAAGCTTCTCAATAAGATCAACATGAGTCATAAGCATTCTTCTACAACATCTTTTGATGAATCACCTCCTCGTTCAGTGTTTCAGCCAACAGTCCCATCTACACCACTTCCTTCCTTCTCTGTTCCTCAAATTTCTTCAGATATTATGACATAAACAATGAGTGTCATAAGATCAGATTCTCCACCTTCTCAATTCGTGGAGGAGCCAACACTCCCTGACACAGTGATTGAAAGTCACCACTCTCAAATGGTTGACTCATTTTTCCTTGAAACAATCACTGATGATCAGACAGGGGACATAAATTCCAATGTATATACCACAACAATAAGTCTTTATGTTCCCCCAATTGTAAATACTTCTTCTATACAAACATACACTTCTCCAATTATACATACACACATTTCTACTACTCCTTCTCCTATCACTACTGTTGGACCAGAACCTGTACATACTTTACTTGAACTGGCGACAGTTGCTGATCTCCAAGCCCATAGGAGCCCTACTAGGACAATTTTGAGTGAGGCTGAGAGAATACTTAGTGCAGAGAGGCAAAGTCAATCCCCTGAGAGGACTTTAGCAAAAGGAGAGGAAGAGAGTACTGCCTTAGTAGGCAATGAAAAAGGAGAGAATTCGAGTGATGCCTTAGAAGGCAAAGAAAAATGAGAGAATGAGTGAGATAAGGATGAGATCCTTGTAAATAAAGAACAGAGAGAAAACACAGTTACTGTGAATACCACTTCAAGCTATGAAAGTGATGAAGATGATGCTCCACAAGATGATTTTTCCCAGTTCATCGGAGTTGATTTGTACTTTTAGCAGAATCAAATGTCGAATACTGTACAGTTACTAAAAAAAGAACTTGCAAGGACCACTGATCCAATCTTGATCAAAGTGTTAAAATCACAGATCATGATTGGTCAGTCTATAGATATTGAGAATAAGAAACTATACACATATTTCACAGAAAAGATCAACAATGTACAGCACGTTGTGGACTCCTTGGTCACCAGCCAGACCCTGCTCCGGATGAAGAAACAATATTACAATATAGACAAAAAGCTTATTGATCTCACTACTCAACTGACCAGCATGGAAACTCTGCAAGAATCCACGGCTGACACTCTGAAGCACGTTCTTCAAGTCACATCCCGACTCTCAACTCCCACTAATGATGCTGTCAAAAAGGGGGAGAAATCTACCAAGCATTAGTCAGGGGATGTTGCTGAGAAATCTATAAGTCAACCATCAGGGGATGTGACTACTCCTGTTCCTGCTCCTAAACCCAAGGACAAAGGCAAAGGCATCCTGATTGAGGAACCAAAGAAGAAATCCAACACTCAATCAGGACCTAAGCTACTTGGAGATGCCATGAAGACAGCCCACTTTCCAACACCTATTGAAGCTATAATTGATGGGAAAGTGGAGTTGGTCTACCCTCAGGACAAAAAGCTCATGGAAGCTAACGTAATCTATGCACAACAACTTTAAGAAGAAGAAGAGAGGGAAATGGCAAAGGAACAAGAGGAAGCAAAGAAGAAGAAGAGTGTCAGGCCTAGGACCTCCAGGAATCCTTAGCAAAAAAGAGCTCAAAACCCGAAAGGTGCATTAGGGGATAAAAGTCAAAACAAAACCGAAGACCCTGATGCCACCAAACCTAAGTCATCTGAAGCCAAGGAACAAACATCTTCTCCCATTACCACAACATATGGTCCACCCACTTTAGCTGAATCCCTTAAAGAAGAAAGGCGCAAAAACCTAACATTTATGTTCTCCATAAAAAGCATAGATATAAGGTTCAACAATAATAGGGATCAGCTGATAACAGTACAACTCAAGAGTGGGTCACAATTCAATGTAAAAATGGACTGGTTTAGGAGAATGGATGCTGAACAACTGGGATTAGTTCTGAATCTAATCTCCAAATCTTCAAAGGCCAACAGAGACTTAAGGGGGATGATTGACAAGCTGAGGAGAGTCATCAACGATGAAAGGAGCCTACCCACAGCCCTAGAAAGGCCACTAAAATTATTCTATAAATCCACTGATGGGCAAGAGAAAAGCATAAGGATCAAAGACGTTGATGGCCTCAACCTGGAGGAAGCGATGCATGTTCTAATCTTATTCATCAGGGGATGGTCAATCACTTCACAAGACAAGTCAAAAAATGGAACATCTAAAGGACTTCACAAAGTGAAGAAGAATGTCTGATGCTACTTAATAACAGTCAAAGTATTCTGCACATCAGATATTCTAAAAAAAGTTTCATTGATTAAGAACTGTCAGGGGAACCAATCAGGGGAAACCCATCAAGGGAACCCATCAGTGGATGACTAAGACCGACCAACCCGTCAGGGGAACACGTCAGGGTATGGCTGTGACACATCAAGCTCGTCAGGGGAACGTGTCAGGGCATGATCAAGACATGTCACTTGTCAGGGTAAGGCATCAGGGAATGACAGTGTCAGGGCAACCCGTCAGGGGGAAAGCTCAGCACTGCATCAGTGGAAACCGTCGGTGTATGTCACAGATCATAACATCAGTGGATCAAAAAAGCACTAAGTAAAAATCAAATGAAGGTTGAAGCCCTGATCCAGTCTTGAACAAAGACTAGTCATCAGGGGATCCAAGAAGCACTGATCAAGTTCATCAGGACTTGTTATCAGTGGATAGTTATGACCGCATGCACCAGTCATCAGGACTTACACTCAAATCAACGAAGCTTGTTATAGAAGCAAGAGATGTTAACTGGAAAGATATTTCTTGAAGTTTGTTTGGTCCAATGAGAACTCTCGAACATTAAATGCACGCAGATCAGGGGAAGAAAAAGAAGCAACAAAAAGCAACAACAGTCTGTCATAAAGGACATCGATATGACATATATGCGGCTGAGTTGAAAAGAGTAGCATGTCTCAGCACATGGGTTCAACCACTAATCTTCTACTTATTCAAAGCAGTTCTCAATATATAAAGATATCAATCCAACAGATCAAAAAAAGAGAAGCACACAAATCACTAGAGAGAAGCTTTGTAATAGATCTCGAGAGAAATATTTCAAAGAAAGTTTAGAAGCTAGTTAGTGTGAAATAGAAGCTATAATTTCATTACAGAACTTGTAGTTGTTTAATCACTTTGTGATTATACAGATTTTCAGAAAAACATCAAGTTTTAATATAACTATTTTAACTTGAATCTGTGTGTTCATATTTTATTGTTTTTCTGTTCATAGTAGCTGTTTCCAATTAGTGCCAACTAATGTTTAAAAAGAACAAAAAAAATATTGTAGTGTTTGCATTCATCCCCCCCCCCCCCCCCCTTCTACAAACACTTGAGCCTATTTTGTTCTAACACAAAATCTTAGTCTCCGACAGCCAAAAAACTTAGTCTCCAACAGCCAAAAAACTTAGTCTCCAACAGCCAAAATCTTAGTCTCCGACAGCCAAAAAACTTAGTCTCCGACAGCCAAAATCTTAGTCTCCGACAGCCCAAAAACTTAGTCTCTGACAGGCTCTTAATCTCCGATAGACAAAAGCTTAGTCTCCGATAGGCTAATTTTGCTTGATCAACTTTGACATTTGTTGAACTCTCCAAGTGCATTCATTGTAGTCTCTGATGCTTTCCTGCAGTTTCTTGATAGTAAATTCTTATAGTGCATTATTGCAGGTACTTGTACATTTACAAAATTTATCAATTCTAAGTGTTTATACATCGTCATAAAATCATTCCTAACAGTGTTTTAATATCATCATCATACCTTGATTTATGCTTATCTTTGATAAATCATAAATAGGGTGTTAGGAATTATAGCATTTGATGATGATGTATAAACTTAGAATTGTTAGATTTTGTAATTGTACAAGTAACTGTAGTAGTGTTCTATCAAAGACTACCATCAAAGATTGCAGGAGAACATCAGAGACTACAAGGAAGGCATTTAGAGAATTCAACAAAAGTCAAAGTTGGTCAAACAAAATTAGCATCGGAGACTAAGTTTTTGTTCATCGGAGACTAAGTCTTTTAGAGACTAAGTGTTTGTTCATCGGAGACTAATGTTGAAGCTATTAGAGACTTAAGGCAAAAACACTTCAATGCATTAAAGTAGTTTTGAGAAGATTTGATCGTCGCCAAAATCAAAATGACTATCGCCAAGTCATCGGAAAATTCTCTATCACTGAAGTCAAGTAAAGCCCAAAACTACTCATCGCCAAAGTTGTCGAGTAATTTACACTAGCGCCAAGGTGCTCCGTAAAGCACCAAAGTGCTCGGGCATCTGGGGACAAGTTCGACATCAGGGGATAGGTTTCTCGTCATCAGGGGATGGATTTCTCGGCACCAAAGACTGTCCATCAGGGGATAAATGAGATGACATATGATTGATAAAATTAAGGCGGTGGAATTAATATAAGGATGGTTAACCAATAAGGAGAGATTGGCTACCAACGAAGCTGGTCAGGGGATAAGCTATAAGTGAACAAGTCATCAGGGGATAAATATCCACTGATGAACAACGTCACATCAAAAGATAAATGACTTGACACATCACACCTCTACCAGAGTTCTTAAATGAACTAGAAGCCGACCAAAGATCCATAACAAAGTTACATTTGGATTAACAAGGTTGGGAAGCTGATCTGTGAAAGCTAAGAAATTTTGTAATGGTGATGTAACTTAACAGAGATGTTAGGTAACAGAGTTGTTACAACTGCTGATAAAGAAAAGCTACTCTAATTTATTAGAGTAGTTGTTAAAAAGCAGAAAAGATCAAAAAATGAAGCTGCGTGGAAAGTATACAAGTCAATATATATACACAACACAAAAAAAGCAAGAGAGATAACAGAGGCATGTGAAATACAGAAAGAGAAAGAATTTATACACTCTATAATCTAATGCAGCAAATTCACATAGAATTTGAGAAACAAGTTTTTCATAACTTGAGAAGCTAGAAATTCATTTCTAGAGAGCAGTTGTTCATACTTGAACAGATTTCAGAAGCTGGTATCAATTTTGATAACCAGATTGTAATTTCAAATTACAATATTAATAAAATACATTCTTTATTAATTGATATAATTTTTCTTGTTTATTAATGCCGCAATTAATTTAGAAATTATATCTTGATCTTTACATTGGGAGAAAAAGTTGAAATTGTATTCAACCCCCTTCTACAATTACTCATCTGGGAATAACACTTGTGCTGCTTTTGAAAATGACAACTGCTCTTGAAAGTGAAATCTGAATTTACATGGATGGTCGGTTGAATAGAAATTATGGAAGCGGGGCTAGGGTTATTCCTCA
The DNA here is from genome assembly GCA_014636745.2 of Centella asiatica. NCBI lineage: Eukaryota > Viridiplantae > Streptophyta > Magnoliopsida > Apiales > Apiaceae > Centella > Centella asiatica. Next base: position 23,411,578 of record CM025783.1, on the reverse strand, counting down.
AATGATATATTTATATCACTTATCAATCAAGAAGAGCAGTTGAATCATTTTGGTAAGTAGTTATCAGCCGTTGGCTTTATTGGGCATTAATATGCCTTAGAGTGAAGTGATTGGCTAGATTGACCGGTGTTGCGACTGCTAAAATATCAGCCAATGACCTATACCAGCCTACATTCTATTGGAAAATACTTTTTCTCTTGTTGGTGCCTTCTACAATAAGCTTTCCTCAAAGAAATATATTTACATACATAGTCAGGTTGCTACCCATGGTATGAGTATAGTCCCTTGGTTTGAATTATCACCTGTTGGATCACTCTGCAACTCAATTCCTGATATGATTATATCACTTGTACATTACAGTTCTTGGTCAACAATTTACACTGCAACTTTCTTCTACAGTGAGCTTTCTCCAAGTGATAAAATACATCTATCTCTTGTTAGTGCTTGGTCAAAAATAATTATTTAAAAATTTGAGTTAAAATATATTTGTATCTCTTTAGTGGATCACCTTGGTTGTGCCAAGGGGGTCTTCAGATTAGTCATAAATATGTACTTTATGAAATATAATTCCTTAGAGATTTATTCTTGTCCAAATTATATTTATCATCACTTGTACACAAAATTGTAATAATAAGTTTTTGGACACCACATTGACATAGAAATTTCATACATGATATGAATTAATTATTCATACATAATATGAATTAATCATTCATACGTCTCATTCCTATTTTTATTTTTGGATTCTTAGATAACTTGTTAGGAATATGGCATTTGATGATGGTGTGTAATACTTAAAAATGTTAGGTTTATAATTGTATTGTAGCTACTGGATGTGTTATATAAACATCAGTAGATAAGTAGTTTAGATGAAGCTGAAAGTTATCTTAAGTTTTATCCTCCAATAGTGTAAATTGTTGTTCATCAGAGGACAACAGATAGACCAATTGATATTATCATGTTATAGTGTAAATTGCACACTAGAGCATAATCAGAGGATAAACATTCAAAGCAACCAGTCAAGAGGATGATTTTGAGCGTTGATGGATATTGTGTTTATCAGTGGATACTACATCAGAAGATGAAATAGTCATCAGCAGATAACTGTTTGTCAGCAGATATTATTCTTTAGATGATAAAGTTATGCTTCATAGGTTAAATACTTATTAGAAGTCAAGATTACAACGGAGGATAGGTGATTTAGAGCAGATTCTGCAGAATCATGACCATCAGAGGATAATATGCAGCAAAGGTTAGCTGTCCATCAGATTATATTCAATAGCAGTTGCAGGTTTATTAGAGGATATGGAATATGACATGTGAATGACTAGGATGCATCAGAGTTCTAGTTCGATTAGAGTTCTGAAGTTAAAAAGATGTTGGTTGAATAAAAAATGGAATAGTTCAAGTTGTCAGAGTTTGAAAATGAAAAGAAAGACCAGAGTTTGCAGCATTCCTAAACCTAATAAGATTTATTTCTTTCATTACATAAATCAATAGGATTTGATGTTTAAACAAGAAGCCAACTGAGTTTCAGATCAGAGTCACATCAGGAAAAAAAGTTGGGTAGCTAATCTGAATTAGGTTGTCAACGACTTATATAGATATATGTAGGTTCAGATTAGATGGGAAAAAATTAATATTTAACAATATACAGTTGCACAAAGCAGTTGTATCAAGAGATTCAACGATAGATATTGAGAGAGATACAAAGAAGCAAATTCATATAATTTGAGTAGCAAGTTTTTAGAACATGCGAAGGTAGAAATTATTTTCTAGATTGCAGTTGTTGATCTTCAACAGGTTTTAGAAGCTAGTTATCTACACCAATGAACTTTTGTAATCTTTCCTTGATTAATAATTCTTTCAATTCTGCATTTTTTGATACACTATATTCACTAAGTTCACAAAGAACAAGAAGCTTGATGGAAAAAGAGTTCTCATTAAGGAATCAGATTCTGACCTAGAGTCTGATGTAGAAGATGAAGATGCAGAGGAAGATGAAGAACTCTGCACATCTAAAGATCTAGATGACATTGATGAAGTCTTAGCTCTTATAGCCAGAAAATTTAAGAAGCTTAAATTTGCTAGAAGAAAGACTCAATTCAACAATGCCTCTACATCAAAGAAAAAAAGTCAGTCTTGCAAGGTTGACATATCCAAGTTCAGGTGCTTCAACTGTGATGGTCTTGGACACTTTGCAAGTAAGTGGAGGAAGCCTAAGTCTGACAAGAAGACAAAGGAGCCCAAGGATGCTAAGAAAGATGAGGATTACTATAAGAAGAAGTACTTTGAACTCCTGAACAATAGCAAAGGTAAGGGAAAAACACTGATCACAGAGGGCAAAGATTGGGTTGAATCAAAATCAGAGGATGAAGAGAATGTCAATATGGCACTGATGGCCAATTCCTCTGATAGCAATGAAGCTGATGGAAGTCCCAAGTCCAAGAACTTAATGGTAACTGACTTAACTATATCTTCTACTATGTCCTTATTTGATTGCAAAGAAAGCCTAGCAGACGTGTAAAGATGTATACAATTTAAAAGGAAAAATTAGGTTCTTAACAAAAAAAAATGCAAGAATTAAGGAAACTAATGAACTCCTAACAAGTAGAAATTGTTTCTTAGAGAGTGAACTAATTTTTCTAGAACAAGTAATGAACGAGTGCAAAAACGCACAAGATGATCTTCCATATGCTAAAGAAATAGAGGAATGGTTAAGAGCACAACTAAAGAAAGAGCAGCACATCATCAAAGAATAAACCAACTCCTCTAAAATAGTAAAATAGACAAGAGAAAAATATAGCACTAGTCAAACTGTGGGACTGGGCTATAATAAGGTCCAAGGCAAGAAGCCAGTGCTTGAGGAGTTTCCAATCATTGGAAGTAATGAAGTTAGCATAAGTAATAGGCTATCCATTGTACACATAGTCAAATTTGTTCCATAAGTGGATAATTCTAAAATAAAAAATAAGACTCCCACTTCTCCTCCTGCAAATAATGATAAATTGGTAGATGTCAATAAAACTGTGCTAGAAAATAAAAAGAAGAACATAGGATATCTAACCAACAAAGAATTAAATCCAACGTTAGAACACCTATTTGTGGATAAAAAGAAGAAGAAAAACAGGAATGGTAAAATAGGAATCAAAAAATTTAGCAATTATGTCTCAATGTCTTATGCTCCTAGGAAAACATGTCACAAGTGTGGGAACACCAACCATGTTGCAATTAACTGCACTAAACTTCTTGAAAGAGCAATTCCTATTGGAAACTTATGTCCACCACTTGTATACATGATGCCACCTCATTTATTGTCTTATCCTTATGGTGGTTACATTAGGCAACCCTCTATTGCCTACAATGTATATAATAATTGTTATTATGCTTATCCTGATTATAATCATTATAACATGCATAACTGTGATAATAACAATTATAAAGAAAGAAAAAGATCTCCTCAAAGATCTTGAACTCAAACTTGTCCACCTGGGAAAAAGGTAGACATTTCTACATCAGTGAAAAATGTGTGGAAGCAATTAAATGTTAAAACAGAACCCAAGCAGGCCTGGGTTCCTAAAAGATCTAACTAGTTTAAATGTGTGTGCAGGGTAAAAAGAAGCTAAAAGCTTGGATCTTGGACAGTGTGTAATACCCCAAATATAGAAAATTACTATTATAATATCAAAGGTGTTAACAAATAAATTTTGTTCCAAATTTATTTGCGTGCATGAAAAGTTATTTACTAACAAAAAAATAATTTGTAATTACTACTATTTGTAAATTAATTTATGTGATATTAGTTACACGAAAGTAATATGAATTACTACTACTATTAGACTAATTTTGGTAAGCTAATTTATGTAGCAGTAACATAAATTGTTACTATTGATACAACGAAGGCTGAGGTAATAATTCCGTAATAAGCATGTAATGACTCTGAAATGAGTAAGCATTACAAGTGTTGAAGCCTCTCCAATGAGTAAGCGTATTACTAAGTTGAGTCATTAGTAAGTTATACCACAGTCTGACACCTATCAACTCATACTTACATGTAGCTATAATTGTTAGCATATTATAGTAATTTGATAGTTTTCAAGTCCGATGTTAATCTACGTAAGAAATATCTTAGATATTTTCATTTTCCTAACGCCTATATAAGGAGAACCCCTACCACTCATTTTCTTTACAACACCCTCAAACACCTAAATTTCTTAAACCTACGATAAAATTCCTTTAGCTTATTCTGCAGTATCGGGAGTTTGCCAGGTAAATATTAAGAGCTTTTAATAAGTTATTTATTTTTGTTATTTAGTCATCTAGCTTGAATAAAAACCTGCATGAAACCTTAGATTGTGTTATTCCTGTAAATAATCTCTATACTCTTAGAAATATTCTGAATAATTATTAGTCTCTGATAACTAAACTGATAGTCTCTAATGACTAAAGATGTTAGTCCCCAATGGGCAAAACATGTTAGTCTCTAATGAATAAAATGTTAGTCTCCGATGAATAACTTATCCACTGATGGATTATTTTGTATATCGGAGGATAAATTAGTTATTGAGGAGCAATTATGTTAGTCTCTGATGAGTAACCTAATACTAGTATCCGACAAGTTTGGCGATAGTCAAGTTTAATGCCAACAAGTTTGGCGATGACCAAATCATCCCCTGATGAGTAGTCAAGCCTTGATGGATGGTTATCCCCTGACGGGCTATGCATTCCCTGACGGGTAGTTATCCATTGATAAGTAAAATATCCCCTGACGGGTAATTTATCCCCTGATGGTAAATATCCACTAATGAATAACATATCCCCTGATGGCTGTAAGTATCCCCTGATGACTATAAGCTATCCCCTAATGACTGTAAGTATCCCCTGACAGCTATCCCCTGATGACTGTAAGTATCCCCTAATGACTATAAGCTATCCCCTGATGGCTGTATCCCCTGATGACTATAAGTTATCCTCTAATGGTTGTGAACTATACCTTGATAACCCAAAGCTTATCCCTTGACAAGTAGAATTCATCCCCTGACACAGATTTAGCACGACTTAAATAATATAACTTTATTACCTAAGCATGTTATTGTAGTTCTAATTTCTGTTAATCATTTATGATTCATAAAATAGATTTCGCAGACCTACCATTCGTTATCACCCCGGTCAAGGTAAATAATGTATTTATTATTATTCTTTCCACGTATAACTTAGTTGTTCAAAGTTATACATAAATTATTTCCAAGTGATATATGTATCATCCTTTCAATATATCACACAATTATTTATACAGATATAAAGGTAAGTATGATGTATATCTCGAATTAAACACATGATCAATTAATTCGATCTGTGTCAAGCTATGGCAGATGCTTAAACCTTTCTTCTTACGTATACATAATTGTCTCGTATGCGTACTGATAGAGAATTATTTGCTCAACTGAAGCTAATATTATTTTGAAAAATGCTTGATTTTAATATCCTGTTTTCAAGTATTTATTTGTTTTATGTCAATATATGACATCTTGAGTTATTCAATTTAGTTTATAATGGTAATAAATACCTTGTGACCTTCATTGAGACTACAAGGGTGCTGTGTGATCACCTTGGACAGTCCCCTGAGGTGTCACGACCCTCACTGAGATTACAAGGATGTAATATAATCACCTTAGTAAATTTCATTAAGGTATCGAAATCTATCCACTATCTCTACAAGGGAAACAACCCGGATAATGAGAATGAGATATTCTATCCTATTGGGCCCTTGTGTATATATATATGAGTAGGGGAATCAACTCAGATAATGAGAATGGAATACTCTATTCTCTTGGGCCCATGAGAATGTAGATGTAATTAAGTCTTCAAAATGTCATACGTATGTACATAGCAGACCACAATAAAATAGCCTTGAGCTAGATCCGTGGCAAGATCCGTGGGTTTCCTCACGACCGCTGGCCAATAGACCCGATATGCCCATCATATCAAATGCAAACAGCAGCTTTTTCTCTAAACTTAGCTCCTATATTTCAGGTGACTCTTGGTGCCTGCCTACCTCAAACTTTACTCTCCTTATTGACCTCAGAGCCTCTACTGCTCAGATCCCTATTAATTCCAGTGGCCAAGACTCGATTCTCTGGCAAGGTGCTGACATAACTAAAATCTCCTTACGTACCATCTGGAACTCAATTCGGAAGAAATACCCACCTTCACCCTGGTGCAGTATTCTTTGGAATCCCGTTTCGGTCCCTAGAATGTCTTTCTTTACTTGGCTAGCTACCCTTAACAAAATCCTTCCCAAATTAGTAGCCCCTTGCCAATTTTGTGAGGAACAAGAAGAATCTACTACTCACCTTTTCTTTGATTGCAGGTTTAGTTCGGTTATATTAGCTGAAGTAATGGGTGCTGCAGGTTGGGTTGGTAAGCTGGTTTCCTTTAACCACTACATTGCTCAACTGGACAATACTAATCTCACAGTGGGGGCAAAGCTCATCAGCCATTTATGCCTTGTAACTATAATATACAAAGTGTGGCTTGAAAGAAATCATAGAAAGCACGGAGGTCAAGGGCATACTGCACACTATGTTGCTCAGGATTGTATTTCCACAGTTAAGTTCAAGTTGCACAGCTGGAAAGGCCTTCCCAAAACGCTACATTTGCACCCTAATCTTGCAAATTGGAAATTACTTTAATTCTATTAGTTATAGAATGTTGTTACACTGATGTTGTTTCGATGCTTTGTTGCTGTTACCCTGAAAGTGCCTCTATGTTGTTGTTGAAATTGTTCGTTCTTAGCAGTTTTTGCCTCATTTTGTTTGCTGCAATGTAGTGTTTTTGAAATTTGCTGCTGCTGTCGTAGAAATTGCTGCTGCTGGTCTACTGCTGCAGTGATGTAATGTTGGATCTGCTGCAGATTCTTGTTTCTGTGTTCAGCTGCAATTTGCTGCTGCGTAGTTTATGATCCTTTTGCTTGCTGCAATGATTTTTCTGCTGCAGATTGATGGTTCTGTTTTCTGTTGCTTCTTACATCTGCGCAGTTTATGCTGCTTGTTGTAGTGATGTCTGTTGCTGCTGCCTTCCAAATTTAGTGTATTCTCTGCTGAGTTTAGTGAATCTGCTTCTGCTGTTGGCAGCAGTTTCAATGCCGCAGTGTTTGTTATTTGCTGCAGCTGAAGTGGTTTTTGCTTATACTGCTGATGTTTGGTGTTTGTTGGTGCTTGTTGCTGTGGAGGTGTTGCTGTCTGATCTGCGCAATTCCTGCTCCATTTTGGTTGCTGCAGTGGTGTTGCATCTGTCTCTTCTGCTGCTGTAATGTTGTTGGTTTTGCTGCTCTGCATTGGTAATGGTGTTGTTTCTGTGTTTCCTTGTTGCTGCAATGATGTTGCCTCTATGCTATAGTGATGACATCATGATAGGTTTTGAAATCTTGCTTAGTGTTGTTCTAGCTGTTGTGGTTTTCAGCGGTTGCCTTTCCAGGCTTTTTGTTATTTAGGTGGCGATTTAGCTTGCTCTGTTTCTGTTTAGGTTGCTACTTTCCTGTTTGGGTTTGTTTCCCTGGCTAGCGTTCTGTGCTAGTAGGCCGGGGGGTATGCCCCTCGTTAGTTCTGTATCTTCTTTTTCTTTTATAGCATTTCCAATTTAACAAAAAAAAAAAAAAAAAATAGCCTTGGCCCGTTATTATCATGTGGTAAATGATAGTACTGAAAGACATCCGAGAGTTATGTGGATATTCCTTATTTTTTTTGTGACGACCCCATAATCCCTCACTGGATCAGGGCTTCGTCAAAAGAAGGAAAACATAACCACACGTCCATTCATAAAATAACTACTGAAAGAAACGATAGATAAGAGTTATTACAACCCAAAATATCACATTTACAGCGGAAGCTATTCTGTTTCTATTTTGTAATACAAAATATCATTTCCCAGATCATTTTCCTTTCTTCTCTCCTTATTGGCATTACAAGGCTAGCCAATCTCAGTAACCAATCATTTTTGCCTTTCCCTTGTCAGAGGGCTCAGCCTTTATATTCTGCCCTGCAAGACATTAAAATTCGACAAGAATGAGTGATTTACGCCCAGCAAGTATATATACAAATTGGGATAAGCAAATCTGGAATGTTTCAAAAGAATTCAATTCTGCTAAGAGGCTTAGTGAATCAATACTACTGCCTCAGAAACCTTTAAGGAATCTTTAGGACTACTGATGATAAGCAATTGTGTAATCCTTCTTAAAACAAAGCATAACTTTCTTGAAGTAAAAATATCCATCGGGGGCTAAAACCGCTGGATCTGCTAAACATACGGTATACAGCTGGCCTAACTGTGCCCGTATGATCCCTCCTTGTGTGAACGTACGTAGTCACTTAAAATTCCTCTAGGTCAGGTGAAGAACAAATCAGCACCCTTCCTTTCCTCTAGCCATTCATGTGGCATAACCCATTTAAGGGACATAACATTCTCATTTATTGCACAGATATAACATTGAAAAATAACTGATAAAACAAAGCTTCTATATATCTATGCACTTTCTTTCATATCATGCTAGCGGAAATTAAAGCATAGCATG
>CM025783.1:23370813-23400140 GCA_014636745.2 Centella asiatica | reverse complement strand
GCATCTAGAGTCTTGAACCTTAGAACCAGAGTTCTAACGAAATTTGTCCACTTAGCATTTGATGACAAAATAGTCACATAATTGCATGATGAAGGACAACATGAAGTTCTAAGGTTTGAGAATGAAGTTGACAAGTCAAAGGATGCTGGCATTGACTCATCAGAAAGATGAAGTTGAAACTCAAGAAACCTTCATCAATGGATGCTGGAAATGCAGAAAACACAGAAGCCACTAATTTCAAGGGAGTTTCAAAAGTAGCTAAAATTATTTATCAGAGAAGAAACAGTTGGGAGCACTGACCCAGGGTTGAAGCAGCTTGCAAACATATTCACCAAACTATTGGATGAAGCCATCTTCAACGGGTTGGAAAGTGAATTAGGTATGCTCAACTTTGGTGAATAAATAACTGAAAATTCTATGCAAGATTGAAAAGGAGAAGCAATAGATAATTACCCTCTGATAGCATAACTGGTCAATGGATAATTATTAACTGATAAAAAGAAACAAATATCATTGTACCCTGATAGTATAACTAATAAGCAAATAATTTTAGTCTGATGAAGCATCAGTAGATAGTTTACTTCTCGAAGGATAATTATCGACTGATGAACAAATGTTGCATCAGGAGATAATTTTATTTCTCGAAGGATAATTATTAACTGATGAACAAATAAAGCATCAGAAGATAATTTTACTCTTCAGAGGATAATTATCGACTGCTGACTAAAAAGCAGTAGCAGTAAAATTTTATCCCTTGATGAATTACTCATCGGTGGATAATTACATGTTGGTAGCAAAAATTAAAATCTTAAATTCTGAGTTATCTTATTTATTTCTTCTATTTTTGCTACAATGAAGGAGAATAGTGCAGACCCAACTCCTTCTACCAAGTAAAAAAAAACCTCTAAATCCAAATCTATAACAAAAGTCACCTCCTTTATCTCTCAAAAGATAAAGGTAGTAAAAAGAAAATAACCACAACCAGCAACAACTGAGGGGGAGGGTGAGTAGTTAGAGGAAGTAATGAGGAAGGAAAAAAAGAACAGTAGGAACCCTTGAAGATTGCTTAGTATCTTCTCAAAAGGATACTGAGTCTAAAAGAAAAAAGTACATCTCTAGGTGCAACCTCTCAAAAGGCTGTATCTATTGAAAATAGTCCACCTCCAAGGACACATATATTTGAGTCTAAAAGGAACACATCTTTAAATACCTTTCAAAGGAAGAAGAAAAAGAAGAAGGACCTGATCAAAGAACATGTCACTAAATGCACATACATAGTCTCAAATTGATGCTTTTCTTTTCTCTATTTAAGACGAGCAACCAACACTCAATTTTAAACTCTTATTATTTCTTCTTCTCTCCTTGATCTTTCTTCAAAAGCAATGGAGATCTAATAATTCAATTGATTTCAAATTTTCTGATAGTTCAATCCTCAGAGAAGCCAATTCTTGAAGCTGAAACACCAATAACAGCATTCAACTCATCAGTGGATAACATAATTGTTTTATCTAATATCCACTGATGAACAACACTTGCTTATTACACTTCTTACACCCTCTAAGTCACCCACAATAAATAGATTTAATATTTCTATACTGATGTTAGGTCATTCATCAAAGCATTGAATCTATCATATACTGATGTGATTGGCTCACCAGGCTTTGCTTGAAAGAATTCATATTGTTGAGTCAACAATGACCTTTTGTTCTTTCGAACTTGGTCTATTCCCTCACACAGGACCTTGATGGTGTCCCAGATTTGTTTTGATGTTGTGCAATTAATGATGCGTGTGAACATATTTTTATCCAAACCATTGTAGAGTATGTTCATCACTTTAGCATCTTTTAGCACTTATAATTTATCTTCGGTAGTGTAATCACTTTCAAGTGCAATTTCAAAGTGTTTAGCTATTATTGTCCCATCCACTACTTTTGAAGGAACAAATTTCCTTGGTTGATACTGACCCTTTTCAATTCTATCAATGTAATCATGGTCAGTGGCCCTCAAGTGCATATACATCTTTTGTTTCCAGTTGGATATTCTTCCCTTTTAAATACTGAAATTCTGGTTCCACAATCACGATTGCCAGCATAACTCATCAATTTGGAGCTGCAACCTTTGTCGTTGGCCATCTTTGGATCTTTTGAATTGAATTAAATCGATCAAGCTCTAATACCACTTGTTGTCCCAGTAAGACAACCTACAAGTTCTTCAAATCTTTTCAAATCCTTGTTCTTTAAAGTAATATAAATTGTGAAATATAAAGAACAAGACAAATTTATAAACAATTGTTTTTATTGATTAACAATTGATTACAAATTCTAACAATCATAAATCGATTGTTAGCTTCAACTTTCTGTACTGTATATATATACAAATCTATGAAAACATACAACTTCTTGTATTTCTGTAAATTTAATTACAACTTCTGATTCCGAATCGTAATTCAACTTCTAATCCTATTCGATAAAGATTTTTTTCTGTACAAACTGAATAGTTACTCTTATTCAATAGAAACACACCTGTAGTATCTTTCCTAACCAGTTTTGTCTTCAATGTAACTTTTTTTCCTTATTGAAATCAACTTCTAATTGAATTAGTACTACATCAGAGAATAATCTTCACTTTAGTCTCTTATGGCTTGAACAATAGTCTTTGGTAGAACAAAGCTTAGTCTCCAACAGACTTAGCTTAGTCTTTGATAGACTTAACCTTATTCTCCGATAGGCTTAATCTTTAGTCTCTGATACACTTAACTTTAGTCTCTGATACACTTAACTTTAGTCTCTGACAAGCTTGACTAACTTCAATAAAATCTTCAGTCTCTAGCAATCCTTGATAAACTAAACATAATCCTTGACTTTGCTGAATTATCCAATACAGTTCTGGTAGTCTCTTACAATATAAATTTAACTTACTCTCTTATAAAAATATATTACAGCAATCTGAGAGTAAACTACCAGCTACAAAAACTCAATTGTTATAAACTAGCACTAATTGTACATTTGTATTTCTAAGTACAATCATCATCAAATGTTATAAAACCTAACAATAGGTGATTTAGAGCAGATTCTGCAGAATCATAACCATCAAAGGATAATATGCAACAAAGGTTAACTGTCCATCAGAGTATATTCAATAATAGCTGCAGGTTTATCAGAGGATATGAAATATGACGTGTGAATGACTGGGATGCAGCAGAGTTCTAGTTCGATTAAAGTTCTGAAGTTAAAAAAGAAGTTGGTTGAATCAAAATGGAATAATTCAAATTGTCAGAGTTTGAAAATGAAAAGAAAGACCAGAGTTTGCAGCAATCCTAAACCTAGCAGGATTGATTTCTTTCATTACAGATATCTAACAAGATTTGATGTTTGAACAAGAAGCCAACTGAGTTCCAGATCAGAGTCACATCAAGAAACAAAGTTGGGTAGCTAATATGAATTTAGATTGTTAGAGACTTACATAGATATATGCAGGTTCAGATTAGATGGGAAAAAATTAATATATAACAATATACAATTGCAGAGAGCAGTTGTATCAAGAGATTCAGAGATAGATATTGAGAGAGATACAGAGAAACAAATTCATAGAATTTGAGTAGTAAGTTTTTAGAATTTGAGAAGGTAGAAATTATTTTCTACATTGCAACTGTTGATCTTCAACAGATTTTAGAAGCTGGTTATCTACACCAGTGAGCTTTTGTAATTTTTCCTTGATTAATAAAAGCTTATAAGTATTTGTGATATATTGTATTCTTTCAATTCCATATTTTTCAATACACTATATTCATTGAGTTCACAAAGTTCGAAAGAACTTTGTGTTTTGTAAGAGTAACATCAAGATGAGAGAAAAGTATTTAAGTAAGCAATTGGTTGTTATCATGCACCAATACTTAATACTGTTGCTCAATCTCAAGTGGTTTGTTCTCCCACTAGTACAACAAATCAAAAGTCCTCTTCAACTGCAAATAATAAATACAAGCATTAAAGAATGATAAAATAAGTTGATTAACCAAAAGGATATTGAGATTAGTCATGTACCATGTCAATTACTTTAACTTGATCAAGCATCACTCGGTTTTTATATCGGAGATTAGTCGGGTCTAGTTTTGCAATAAGTCTCCGAGTGATTTTATGGTACCATAGATAATATACATCCATGTTCAGTTTATTTGCCTTCTTATTCTGTGATGCCAACAACCCAACTAAATTCTCCTAAAAATCATTCCTTATTTGGATATATTGGGCACCAAGAGCTTCATAATCAACAACATGAAATCGATTTTCCTTCTTAACAGGGTTTCTCAATGTTGTGTGATCAAATTGTGGTTTAGGTATCCTCTGATGATGACCAAACTGCCTCAGAACCCTATCAGGTATTTGAAACTCAGTCTCATCAAAATGGATTAGGGGGATCCAATAATTAGAAAATAATCTCACCATCCATGCATCTTCAACATCCTCGTCCACCTTATAATTTTTTTTATAAGACCTCCAATTTATCTTGTCCATTGGTTGGTTCTCAATTTCTTCTTTGTACAATGGTACATTGTGGTGATGATCAAATCACCTATCACTGTAAGGAACATGCTTGACATATGCATATACGATAACACGTGGCCACCAATTATCAAAATCAGTACATGAAAATGGACGACTAATCCAAATCATGTCACATACCCAAATATGCAGAACAATCATGCATCATGTTATCCTTCCTCGTAGAGAAACTTTCCTATTTTTCTCCTTAAAATGGGATGCGTGATGGAGTGCTCGATATATAAATGCTAGCATGGTTGACCCCCAAGCATAGTTGACAATGTGTTGTGCTCTATATCTAAAAAAAAAAACATATACCTGTATATTCAATTATATATAATTAATGAGATTAATAAAAAAAATATTAAATTATTATAACTTTAAATCATACCTTACTGGGCATATGTCTTTTATTTTGGTTGGAAATAATATTGCACCATACAATCGTAATATATACGCTCTCGTGTAGACCGCTACATAGTACTTTGATGGATCATCCGGTAGTTCACTAAAAAAGTCAGCCAACCACTTTAAACAAAATTCCGCCTTCATGTTTCGCTTCCTTATACCACCTAGTATATCATTTTTCACCAAAATCATTCTTTAAATTCTTGTTTCTCACTTAAAGCACAAGTGAGAGCTTTCTCGTTAAATGACAAACCCATCAACTGTTATCTTGTACATGTGTGCTTTCCTTTCTTTTTTTTTTAGCCCTCATGTGTTATGTCGATGTTATATTTTGTTCTAAATAAGTATAATATAAAAAGACAAATTTGTCTTTAAGAAAAAATCACATGAGGAGTACATATATATTTTTGAGAAATATTGAATGATATCATTTAAATGAAAGATTATTGATAGATGGAGGACTAAAGTAAACATAATAAAAATTTTAAAAATAATACATAGTAGACTAAATAATTTTAATTAATAAACTCATAATGTATCCAATTGGACGAACTAATTTGATTTAAATCACTGAAATACTCCATCTGTTTTAAAATTAGAGATATATATATATATATTTTTTGATTATTTTAAAATTAGAGATACATTTTTATTTTTGGAGTATAAAAAGAAATGAAGTTTCTTAAATATCATTTCATAATTTTATTATTTCAATTAACTAAATTATATGAACTATTCGATAATTTTTCTCATAACTCTCACTATTATTAAATAATATAATAATAATAATATATTTAAAATATACAAATTATAATTAAAAACTGTCGTTTTAAAAACATAGGTGTTGCGCAAGGATTATTGTATTATTAACTTTTGATCCTCGGATCACATCACATTATCAAATGCATTTCGCTTTACTATTATTTCCTTTTAGATTTAAAAAAAAATAAAATAAAAGAAAAAACCGAGTTAATTTGCCAGAACATTCGGCAGCCACTCGTTTCATTTTCGCAAACTACTACTACTCTCTCCTATCTTCTCGACTCGGAAAACAAATTTCAGAACCCTAATTCCCAAATTTCCAAATTCCTTGCTCTCAATTCTCGAATATCTGAATTTGTTCATATTATCATCCTCAATTTGTTATTTTTTTATGGGGATGGATTGAAGAAGAAGAAGAAGAGAGAAATTAGGTTTCCCTGATGGAGTGGGATAGTAATTCTGATCTGAGTGAAGACGACGAGGGCTTCCTGTTGAACGATGGTGGGTCCCTTCCCTTCCCCGTTGACACTTTGCTGCAACCGGCGCCGTGTGGTTTTGTTGTTACCGATGCCTTGGAGCCTGACCACCCCATTATTTATGTCAATTCCGTCTTTGAGATGGTTACTGGATATGTAGCTGAAGAAGTTCTCGGTCGAAATTGGTCAGTTTCTCTTTTATTCTGTTGCCTATTATTATTTGTTATGATTGTATTATATGTTTCTGCTTGTTTGCTTTTCTGGGATGAATTATAGCTGGTATTTGTGGGGGGGGGGGGGGGGGGGGGGTGTAATTGTTTGTGGGTATAAATGTAGAATCTACTATATGTGAAACTGATTTTGAAGCCTTTTATATCCCTGGAGTTGGTTGAGCAGTAGAAGTTTAGCTGCTAGATTATTCTCCTCTGCTTAGAAACCCTTTGAAATGGTTGAATTTTACGGCTTAGGGATTGCAATAGTTGAAGCAAACAAGGGTATGTGATAAGTATTCAACACTTATGTGACCTTGTTTAATATTGGAACTTGGATGCCCAAAACCCTTATAATATACTATAAGCCAAGTAAAAGTCTGCCCCTGTAGTATTGAGGAAGGATTCCTTTAATCAATTACAAACCAGTTGTGACCTTGTACCTCTTAATTCAGAATGAGGGAAGAAAGCTAATAAGAATATTAGTTTGCAAGGTATGGAACCATAACCATTATATGGAGAGATTAGTTGTGGGTGTTATGGTAGTCATTGTCAATTAGACGGTGCCATGGAATTCTAGTGCTGAATGGGGGACAGCGAGGCATTGCCTTGAGTTTTGTTACTAGTCAATCGCCAGGCAAAGCCTTTGGTTAATGTGTGCTCTTACTGCTATCTATTAACCAAGTTGAAAGCCAAATAGCTAATAGGAAGACCCATAAGTTCCAATCAGACCCAATACATTTAATGATATTCCTAACATGACCAAGTTTAGTAATTCTCATTTTATGAACAAGAATGAAGGATGGTTCATTTTTTCTTTTTTCATTATCTCTCTCCTATCCGGCTGTTTCTCCTCGTTTATCTTTCAACAACCTTTTCTCATTAAATTTGTTATCTTTTTTGTTTTATTCTCCCTCCTAGTCTGTTCAATGATGTAGGACGGCATAGGGGAAAGGCAAAACAAAGGGATTAGAGAAGGATCAATAGGGAAATCCCCTATAAAACTCAATAATTTCAATTTATGATTCAAATAATAAAGTTGAGGGATTATCTCTTTATAAAGTAGTAATACGACTTAACGACCAAGAAACATCCCTAAAATATCTCTTTCACTTAATAACAAATCCTAATATATCTCATAATAATAGATGTCATAATGATAAATATCAAGATAATCCCTCCGTCCCCGTCCCCAAAAGGGTGACCTAAGTACACCCTTTCAAGGAGAACTTAAAAAGAAATTTTTATTCCTTTTTTACCCTCTAAGTGTGTGGTGTTTAATTGATGATAGAAATAGATCTACATTTAGATAAGGAAGTGAGAAGTTAAAAGATGGTAAGGGTATATTTGTCTTTTAATAGTGAAATTTGTCCTTTTAGACATGATTTTGGGGACAACCTTATTGGTGCACTTAGGTTATCCTTTTGGGGATAGAGGGAGTATTATTCTAGGATACTCCTAATAATTGTATAACTACTAAATACTTGCATCAATAATTTTATATCCGGTCAATAATACAAATTAATTTAAAACTAATAACTTAATTTCTTGCTTTGCTTCATTCTCCCCTCCTTCGGAAAAAACTTGTGGTCGAGTTTTGAACCAATTAAGAATGAAGAACCGTGAGAGGAGTGCTTTCCACGAGTGTTTGGGTTTCTCACATTTCAATCTGTAAGACCAAATTTTGAAATTAGGTGTGTCTCAAGGAAGGATATTGGGAGTGGTTTCTTCTTAAATGCATTATCTGAAAGTGTGAAATCAATATATGGCACCTCAGTTTGCTTTGTCTTTTCATTTTTAACCTCATTAACTACTTGTGCTTCAAGGTGCTCTTCCTTGATCATTTTTTCATGTTCTTCAATTGCAATGTCATCAAGTATTTTCTCTGAATCCTCTAGTGTTTCATTTTCTTCCTCTTGTTCATTCTCTCTTAACATCATCTTCCAGTTGGACATACGAATTTCGTGGAAAATGTTTGGCCCCTTTCATCTTGAAACTCAAGACGTGTGAGTTATCTTTTGCATGATGCATACTCATTCGTTAATACTATCTATTCAGTATAAGTGATTTTACACCATGGTTCGGTCGAATCTCAAGGACTACTTTGTCCAATGAAGACATGTCTTTTCTACGTGCAGGGACATAATTGTAATTTCAAAGAACTCCCAGGGCTGTTTTAGGAGTCTAAGGACTGAACCGTAAAATTCGGAGACTGCAGGGACTAAACTGCAAAGAAATCAAACTGCAGGGGCTGACTTTAAATGTATTCAAACACTGGGGTATTAAAATGAAATTTCTGACTAAGGTTTTTCCTCTGGTACGGGGAACAGCAGCAGTTACCCAAGAAAAAAAGGAAGTGGCTTTGACTTGCTTTATCGGTCAAAATTGTTCAAATTATGGAGGCATTAAGTAAATGAGCTACACTATGAAGTTGTTAGAGAGCGTTATTTAGCATTCTTTGAGACGTGAGTCTAAAATTTTGGAGAATCAATTTGGTTTATGCTAGGTAGATCTAATATGGAGGATATCTTCTTAATTCGATTATTAATGGAGAGAATTATCAATCTTGGGAAGGCGTATGATCGAGCTCCATGAAAGGTACTTGAGAAGGAAAAAGTGTGTTAAGTATGTGTGCTTATCGAGGATGTGTATGATGTCACTACATGTGTTAAGGCTTGTAATGGCACATCAGTGATTTCTCCGTCAAAATAGGTGTACACCAAGGTTCAACTTAAGTCTGTATTTGTTTTCCCTGGTTATGGATGACCTAACAAAAGATATACAAGATAAGGTACCGTTGTGCATGCGATGATATTGTGCTCATTGATGAGAGCAAGGCCGGTCTTCACAATCTAACGAAGGTGACCTGACGACACGATGACGATACCTGACGACATGATGACGATACCTGACGACACGATGACGATAACTGACGACACGATGACGATAACTGACGACATGATGATGATGATGCTCGTGAACAATGTTAATGCACAGCTGTAGAAGTACAGTAGCAGCGCTGTACTCTTTTTTTTTTTGTTAGATAGGTTTGAGTTTAAAGAATGATTTCTCCCGGAAAATCTTCAATCAATCCGAAGTCTCTAGAGAACTTCTTCAAAAACAAGAAAGGCTAGAAATATATTGGGTAGGAAGAAATTGATAATAAAATTGAAGGATTACATCTCTTTATATCTTAGTAATACGACTTAACGATCAAGAAATATCCCTAAAATATCTTCTACACTTAATCTTAAATTCCTAAAATCTCTCATAATAATAAATATCAATATACTATTCTAGAATATTCTTAATAATTACTCCCTTTGTCCGAAGTCAGTCACAACACTTACTTTGCACAATTATTAAGGAAAAGTAGTGTTTGATCAAAATGTCTATATTATTCTTTGATGACTGGTGGAGGAGGAATTAATTTGAAATTGGTAAAAGTAGTGAGAAAATAAAATAGTTGAAAGTAAGTGGTTTGACATAGAGTAGATTTTGGAAGGGTAAGTTTGATAAATTAGAAAATGAAATTTTTTATGAGTAATGTTGCAACTGAATTGGACATCTAAAATTGGGAAGTGTTGTGAATGGACTAAGACGGAATGATTATATAATAACTATTAATTAATTACATAAATAACTTTATATGCAATCAATACAAAATACTCCCTCCGTTCCAAAACTGGAGATATATTTTTCTTTTGACGTGGTACTACTTGGAAATGCTAAAGTTTCATCAGTGATATTAATTTGTAAAACTATCAAAATTAAAATATTTGTATTTAAGAGTATTTTTCCGGTACCTTATTTCACTTCAAATTTATTAGAAGTAAAAGATTTCACTTCAATTTTGAAGTATAGGATTTCACAAACCTAAGAATTATAGGATTTCACAAACCTATTTTGTGTGAATTGAAATGTATGTCTAATTTTGGAACGGAGGGAGTAATTTAAAACTATTTACTTAATTTCTTGTTCCGCTTCATTCAAGCAATCAAATTGCAGCTTTAGGGTTTAGCGCCACTCATTTTGTGGTGTTGGTGTTAGTGATGTAGGATGGACTAGGGAAAAGGAAGAACAAGGGGATTAAAGAAGAATGGCTAGGGCAACAACTCACGAAACACAGTAATCTAATTCATAATTCAAGTCCTGATAATAAAGTTGAAGGATTACATCTCTTTATATAGTAGTAATGCGACTTAACCTTCAAGAAATATCCTTAAAATATCTCCTAGATCTAACAACAAATTCCTAAAATCTCTCTAATAATAAATATCAAGATACTATTCAAAAATCTTCCTAATAATTATATAATAATTACAATTAATTACATTAATAATTTTGTATCCAATTAATAATACAAAATAATTCAAAACTAATAATTTACTTTCTTGCTCCGCATCATTCTCCTCTCCAAAAAAATTTGTCCTCGAGTTTTGAACATCTTGAGAATCAAGAACCATCGGGAGAGATACATCTAAAAGTGCTTGAGCTTCCCACTTGCCAGTTCCATTAGCACAATTCTTGAGAAGACTTGAACCATTAAAATAACTTTCTAAGAAAGCAGAACTTTGGGTGCCTTTTTTGAAAATATGAAATCAATTGGTTGTATCTCAATTGGCTCCTGTGTTTGACATGTGACGTCACAACAGTTGCTTCTTCAATGAATTCAATGAAGTCAGTCGGTTCTACTTGAGCATGTTTGTTTACCTCTTCAAATTCAAATTTTACACTTTCAAGTTTGTCCTCAACTAATGCACACTCGTTAATTAGCTTCCAATAGTCGACACTAACTTTAGGTTGAGTCCGTTTTATTTGACTAGCTAACAAAGAGATTTGACGCGCTAGTAATTGTATTTGAAACCTCAACATACTCTGTAAAATAATTTCTTCCCTGTAGGAATTGTCAGATTGAATTGCAAAAGTTTGAAGTTTATGTGACTGATCTGGAAAAGCTGCAGAAACTGATCTAATTTGCAGGGGTGAACTGCAAAAGTTGAAACTGCAGGGACTGTTTTAAAATTTCTCAGTATCTATGGGGCCAAACTGTAAATTTCCAGGACTTAGGGTTTTCTTCCAGAGCTGGTACGACTTTTAAGGAACAAAATCTGCAGGAGCACAAAAAGGAGCAACCAGTAGTAGAACACCGCTTCTGATGATGGTCAGACTTATGACGTTCTAGCAACTAAGTCTGATCTGACACTGGGGTCTGACGACGCTGTGAACAGTAGGGATTTTTTTTTCCTTTTCAAAATTTATGGGATAGATTTGAGACACGAACCATGATTTCTATTGTTGTCGATTCTCTAGCAAACTTGGACAAAATCAAGAAAGGCTAGAAAATAAATTTGGGTAGAAAGAAATTAGGTGAAATCAAGAGAGTACCATGATGTCGGCTCTTGATACCAATTTGTTGTAGGATGGAATAGGGAAAGGGAAGAACAAGGGGATTAAAGAAGGATAACTAGAGCAAGAACCCACAAAATACAGTAATTTAATTCATAATTCAAATCATGATAATAAAGTTGAAGGATTACATCTCTTTATACAGTAGGCAGTAGCAATGCAACTTAACCACCAAGAAATATCCTAAAATATCTCCTAGACCTAACAACAAATTCCTAAAATCTCTAATAATAAATGTCAAGATACTATACTAGAATATTCCTAATAATTATATAATAATTACTAATTAATTACATTAATAATTTTATATCCAGTCAATAATACAATAGAATTCAAAAGTAATAATTTAATTTCTTGCTCCGCAACAGTTCAGTCTGCTTCTGTCATGTTTGATTGCTTTCTACCATCTATAACTTGATTGCTCATGTGGAGCATGCTATAGCTTTCAACGTAATTTCAATAATTGTCCTTTGTTAATGAAGAAACCCATATGCTGTGCTAGTAATTGTGTTCATTGTAATACATGCTTCAAATGTTTGAATATTTAATGCTGCTATTTGTTGGGAATTTTAAATTTCACTCTTTTTGGGGTATTGATTTTCCAAAATTTGTGGCAGTCGTTTCTTGCAATGCAGAGGCCCATATGCGAAACGAAGGCATTCTCTGGTGGACTCCTCAGTAGTTTCAGAGATAAGAAGATGCCTTGATAACGGGGTTGAATTTCAGGGGGAATTGCTGAATTTTAGGAAGGATGGATCTCCATTAATGAATAGGTTGAGGATGACTCCTATATATGGAGACGATGACATAATATCACATGTAATTGGTATTCAGTTTTTCACGGAAGCAAACCTGGACCTGGGCCCACTTCATGGATCTTCAGTTAAAGAAGTTGGTAAGGTATCAGATAGGTTTCGTTCCAGTCTTTCATCTGGTCGTGTCGTTCCAGTTGGAAACAGGAATGTAGCTTGCGGAGCTTGTGGAATCCTACAATTAAGCGATGAAGTGTTGTCTCTCAAAATTCTGTCGCGGCTGACCCCTCGAGACATAGCTTCTGTTGGCTCTGTCAGTAGGCGACTGTATGAGTTGACCAAGAATGATGATCTATGGAGAATGGTCTGCCAAAATGCATGGGGTACTGAAACAACTAGAGTTTTGGAGACGGTTCCTGGTGCGAAGAGACTGGGATGGGGTAGATTGGCAAGGGAGCTGACCACTCTTGAAGCAGCAGCTTGGAGGAAGTTATCTGTTGGAGGAGCAGTTGAACCCTCACGTTGCAACTTCAGTGCTTGTGCAGTTGGGAACCGTGTGGTTCTTTTTGGCGGTGAGGGAGTCAACATGCAACCAATGAATGATACATTTGTATTGGACTTGAACTCCAGCAAACCGGAATGGCAACATGTAAAAGTGGGGTCTCCACCACCAGGACGTTGGGGGCACACACTTTCTTGTGTGAATGGATCTAATTTAGTAGTCTTTGGAGGCTGTGGGCGGCAGGGCTTACTGAATGATGTTTTTGTGTTGGACTTGGATGCCAAGCATCCATCGTGGCGTGAAATATCTGGTTTGGCTCCTCCACTTCCGAGATCTTGGCACAGCTCCTGCACCCTTGATGGTAGCAAGTTGATTGTTTCTGGGGGGTGTGCGGATTCTGGAGTGCTTCTAAGTGACACCTTTCTTCTGGATCTTTCAATTGAGAAGCCCATTTGGAGAGAAATACCAGCTGCTTGGACTCCACCATCACGACTTGGTCACACGCTATCTGTATATGGAGGTAGGAAAATTCTGATGTTTGGTGGTCTAGCTAAGAGTGGACCTCTCCGTTTTCGGTCAAGCGATGTGTTTACAATGGATTTGAGCGAGGATGAACCATGTTGGAGAAGCGTTACTGGGAGTGGCATGCCTGGCGCTGGAAACCCGGGAGGCTTAGCTCCTCCACCTAGGCTCGATCATGTAGCAGTGAGTCTGCCTGGTGGTCGGATCCTTGTCTTTGGTGGGTCTGTGGCAGGTCTTCATTCAGCTTCACAACTTTATATCCTAGACCCAACCGAGGAGAAACCTACATGGAGGGTACTTAGTGTACCTGGACGACCTCCGAGATTTGCTTGGGGACATAGTACATGTGTTGTTGGAGGGACAAGAGCTATAGTCCTCGGAGGCCAAACCGGTGAGGAGTGGATGCTAGGTGAGCTTCACGAGCTATCTTTAGCGAGTTCAGTCATCTGATCCTTGAGAAAGCATAGGCAAATCTGGTGGGATGAAACCACATGGATTTTTGGATTAGTAGACAATCTCAGATGATTAACCAACCAGAAGTTGCATCTGCCAAAATTTGCTCGACTTATTGTTGTGGTGAGTACCTTTCCATGGTGGCTGTATGTTCTTGTCCAAAATGAATCTGGCATGTGGAGGAACTATCACAGGGACTATGATTCAGGGTCCGTTTTGTGAGCCGTGTATGGGGGTCTAGAATGGACTCCTTTTGTAGTGTAGTTGTATTGGATAGAATGGTAGGTATCTATTATCTTTGATTTTGTGGTCTATAATATGCAACCAGGAAGAAAGGCAAAATGATTCAGAATAATTAGGGGTCTAAAGACTGTTCACTGCATGTATATAGGAAGTTACAAACTGCCTAGTGTTTTTGTGTAACAATATATGCTCATGAGACTATCTCATCAAGGTTGGGACTTTTGGATAGCTTTGCTGAATTCAGGTGGAATCTGAAGATGTCTGCATCATGATACCATCCACTAACTGGATATGTCCTATTCTTTGGCTTTGACAATAATAATTGGTGGGGATGTATTTGATTAGACATTGGAGGGTGCAGTTCTTGGTAACACAAGTTGATGGCTTCTTCAGTTGCTCCTCTTAATGGTGGTTTCTTTCCGGCCTTTATCCACACTTTGTATCTTCCCACAAGTGGGTAAAATTATAACACCTCATGCTTTATTTCCGCTGTTTTTCACTGTTTCTCCTGTTACCTTTAATGCTTGTGTAGTTGCTAAATTTGATTCTTGTATACGAATGAGCAACTCTGTTGGATTGTAGTCGAAAAATCTCATATCAACTTTTGCCTAGGCACTAATCTATTGCGTACCCTTGGGAGAGCAAAATGGATCCTTACTAAAGATCTGTTCAATTCACAACCGATTCTAAAAGTACGACTTCTTGATCTTTGTTGTGTCGGCAATGCAAAATTTGCTCATAAAAAATGTGCGTAGTACTAGGGTTTCAGGCATTCGGAAAGTTACACTTGAAACTTTAGCGCACTTGGTATTCACTGTGTATCAACTTTTTCTGAGCTATTATCAAAGCAGTTCGGAGCTGTTTTCATATTATTTATTTATTTTGAAATTTAGCTTTTGTAGCATGGAAGATTGAGTACGTATAATTTATTTTTTGCATCCGCAATAGCATATGACCGCAAGTGGCTTGATATTAAATTGAAGAGCCCTCCATGGTCATTGATTATTATTGTTATATAAAGGGTCAGTTCTGAACACACGTATTCTGAAATTGTGACTGTTGGATTCAAGCGACAATATATGCGAGAATCCCATCTACCCTTTTCCAAACTTTTTGTGGTTCAACAGCTTTGATCAAGTCATTATAGCTTTGAACAACGGCACATGTTTGTTAGATGAAAAACCTGTTCAACAAGATTCTTCAGTTTTAGTTCTAGATCATGTAAAGACTGAAAGATGGTGGGAAGCCCCTTGAATTTTAAAGTTTTATCATCGCCTCTTTTGATTTTTGTTTTAGCCTTCTTCTCTTGCAAATTGACTTGGAGGGATCTCATATCGTCGTGAAGTCTAGCCTACTGTTATTGAGTATCTTCCATAATAATGTATAGCTTTCTTCTGTTTGGTAGCTGCTACTTATGCTTTGGCTAGAAACGAATTGAATGGTTGAAGTTACTCCTTACATTGAAAAAAGTCGTCCCTTTTGTTCTTTTTAGCGAACCAAACAATTAGAGAAATAGTAAGGAGACATTCATTCTGGTATATAGGTCCATCTCGCATATGGTATATGGCATATTAGTTTTCTTGTACAAGTTTTCTAGGCCTTTTGACATTCCTTTTCTTGCAAATATTGAATTTTCTTGGGTGTCTGGGTGGGGGTGGGGGGTGGGGGGTCACATAGAATGTCTTGAAACTTACGCACACATGTTATCACTATTTTACGGTGGTGTCTTAATCCAATCTGCAAAGTACTTTCATGCACGAGTTATCAGACGAAAGAAAACAAAAAGTAGGTACCTCGTATGTCTCAGCCTCCCCAGTCGTGACTCCCTAGTTGAATATTTTTCAAGCAGAAAAGTCTAATTAGGTACGCATGGAGAAAATGAGTCATATGTAGCGCTATATTCAAGTACATGATATAATCAGTGATTGAAGAAATATTGGGACATGTCTCATATGTAGTTGGTAAGCTGTATTTCCATGCAATGATGAACTAAAACTAATAATTTTTCCATCCTTTATATATATATATAGGGAATGATCCTATCATGAAAAAATATACTGTTTTTCTAGTAGATAAATTTTGAAACTTTTACATCACCCAAAATTTTTAGGGGACGAGAATATATTGGGATGAAAATTTTCATCTTTAGAATCATTTGGAAACCTTGATTCATCCAAATACATATATCTTTCTTCCTAATGGATTATAGGTGTAAATTTTCAAAAAAAAATAAATTCAACTTTTAGTTTGAAATGGTTATGACAATGTTCATGGCATACTACAAATTTATATTCGTAATGTTGATGACAATATCCATTAGTGATGTTAGATGGACGAGTGACATATTTAGATTTGTAATTAAAGTGTGATATAAAGATATAATTGATTGTTGTGGACGAAATTCTCAATTTTTTTTTTAGGTCCACTACAATTTGTGGCAGTTGTAAAAAAATTAGAATTTATGTCCGCTACAATTTGTAACGGACGTAAAAGTCTCATCATAATATTTTAACATCCTTTCTAATCCTGAACGGTGTTGTTTTAATTGAAAAAATATATATATCTTTTTTCAATTTTAAACAATAAATCATTTTCCATATATATATATATATATATATATATATATATATATATATGTTGGAAGTTTTAACTTTTCCTGTCATGATTAAGGACTTTAGGATTACTTTAGATTTTTGTTCCTTTCAAATTGTCACACGTCAAACTGTCTACTTTAATTAAGGTTGATTGAACGCAAGTAATATAAACAAATGCTAAAAAAATGCATGCTTGATTTCAGGTTTCAATTCCTCTTATATGATTATACGGAGCATTTCAAAAAATTAAATAAGGCACAAATAAACACGTAAGGGTAATAAGATGACATAATTCTACGACTTACGCCATTTATATCCGTTTCTCTTAATAAATTTTATATTTTATATAATTAAACATAACCTTTTATATGTATACAGATTTTCTATTTATCACATCTATACCATATTTTTTAATATATAACATATCATAATAAAATAATAATATTTTAATCTTATTTACATTTATTAATTGATAATGCATTTTATACATTAATATTTATTATATAAAAATATATTACATTTAATATATATATATATCACCTATATAAAATAATTATAATATAATATTAAAATATCAGTACATATAGATAATATATTAATGTACATTATAATTCATATTTTAATATATTATAACATATAATATAACTATATATAAATAATATTAATATATTATATATTAGTTTTATATATTATAATATAATATAATACAAATTATAACAGTATATACATTAATATTTTGTATTAATTAATCACTATAATATATGGTATTATTGAATTTAAAAAATAAATAAAATGTTGATTTCTATATTAAATAAATATATAATACTTTAATATAAGTAATACAAAAGTGTATGTGTGTGTGTGTATCTATGTGTGTGTGTATATGTTAGTAATATTGAATTATAAAATAGTATAAAGTATGATAAAATAATGATATAATTTTAATGAATATGAATAGTGATATTATAAGTTTAGGAAAACACTATTCATAATCATCAAACTAATTTTAAAATAGAAATACTAGTGCAACTTACTTTTTCTTAATTTTTCATCCAAATTCTCTAAATATAAGAAACGAAATTGAACTTAAAAAAATTACTCTTTTATTAATATATTTGGGGAAGGGTTTATAATTAGGTTGAACTAACACATAAGATGGCCACAAAATAGTGGTGTTATTTGGTGCGTCTTAGAAGTGGCGGTGCCTACCATGACAAATGCCATATCTTTACCTGGTTGATACTTATATTTGAGCATGCAGAAAGAACCTACTAACCTAGTACATGCGCAGGTATATAATTTATATACGTAGGGACAAGCCCCAACTTTGATAGTACTATTCCTTCCGTCCTAATTTATTTGTAATTCTTTTTATATTTTATTTATTTGTAACCTTTAATCTTTTAATTAATTTTAATTATCCTTCTAATATTATTTTATGTTATGTCTACGATTGTAAATGAATCAAATCGAGTTTAGTAATCTATATTTGAATTTGACTCATTAAAAATTTTATTAGATTTGAGTTGATCGATTATGAAGTGTTATAATTGAACTCAACTGATTTAATATCGAACTGTTTGTAGAATAGTTCGCAAGTGACTCAAAAATATTTGAACGTAGTTGAGTCTCAAATTTGTATCAAGTACGAATTGTTAACGAGGTTTTATTATCAAAATTAATCAAGTCGAGTACCATTGATATCAAGTTTCAAGTTGAATAGTTTTAATACTCAGTTTGACTCGATAAACTTAATGTGTAATACAAAATTGATCAAATTCAATTAGCAATTCGAATCGACTTGAGTATAATAATACTATTCAATTTGTTAGACAACCTTAATTACCACTTTACTTTCAATCATTTTACTTTCTTATTATTTTTAGTATTTCAAATTGATGTATTTTCATAACACTCCTAGAATTTTGGAATATTGTAACGGACTTTTTTGTGACGGACATATATTCTATCACAAAAGAGTATCTTTAAGCTCATTGTTAATGGCTTCCGACGGCAGCCAACAGGTTGTTCTAAGAAAAAATTCAAATTTATTTGTTATTTTCACGTTTTTTTATGACGGTGTTGATTTTTATAATTCTAATATATGTTGTAAATATCATAAAAGTTGATTATCATTACATTTTCTCTGAAGAATGTCGCAATGTACGTGCTATGGGATGCATGCAATAATTTGACAAACGGATCAATCACAAAAAAAATTAATTGTGACAGATTACCCTCTTTTGAAGAAAATATCATCCTTCACAATTTTGCCAGATTTTTGTATTGTATAGTAACAAGTATTATATATATATATATATATATGTGTGTGTGTGTGTGTGTGTGTGTGTGTGTAATTGACAAAACGTACGATATTTGTAGGAAAAGATCCCAAGAATGTATAACCAAATAAAAAAAGGAAGGCGATTCAAATAAATTCCTATTTTTGTTGTTTGAAAAACGAATAACATATATTCTCGAGTATATTTAGACTATATAATTACGGACTAAGTTGTCCTCTGTACCTTTTTAAAAAAATACTTTTTATACTTCTCATTCTAACTATCGATCAACTCTTAATTTTAATTATTTCCAAAAACGAATTCAGTTAAAATTGGTCGAAGATTAAAAATAAATATATTTAATAAAATAGTACGAAGAAGAGTTTGATCTATGCAATCACACAAACTGATAATCAAACATGCGGCAAAGGCCACAGCAGCAAATAATTGAACAATTGCTGTATAGATGGTGTGGACTCTAATTCCTTTTTCGAGATGTGCAAATCATTGGTCAATATATTAAAGCATGGTACTTAGATTTCTATCCATCTGCTGCCTGCTACAAATTCATTCTCATTATTACAAGGTGTACTCATGATATATAATTATATATATTGTACGTGCTTATAATGAATAAACCGGCTAATTAGTTCACAATGACCAATTTGGTCTTAGATCCATATCAGTATTGATCGGATCAAATTAAACACTAATTTAACTTATTTTTTAAAAATAAAATATTTAAATATAACGTTTCTAATTTTATGAACAAATTGCTGCAATTATAGTTAATACAAATTAATTCTCTATTGAAAATATAATTTTTTTTAAAAATCAATAATTTAGAATAATTTTAGAATTATTCTATTAATATAAAAACCCCAGGAGCAACTGTTCATGACCATTATGGAAAAATCCTTTATGAAGGAAATACGTTAGTTATATTTATATTTAAAAAATTGCGATCTGGTGATATAATGCAAGGTCGTTGGGAAGACTGTCTTCCGATGTAAATTGGGTGTCGACTTTATATGAGAACTAAAAACAAATGAATTATTGAAAAAATAATAACAAATTGAGACAAAATCAATAAATTATGAATAAAATATTTAAATATTTTAACTAGTCTAATCTCGATTTCGGTCTCAGTACGATACAAGCCCCTTTCTCGAGCTATATAAAAGAAGTTTGATAAGCATGAATATATACATTCACAAAACTTTCAATATGGCAAGTGTTTATATGTTAATACTCCTCAGTAAAACTGAGGAGTGGGGTTACTACTGTAGCTCCGTCTATATATAGACAGCTAGTATATAATTATATAATTGTTTTTATGTACATAAATGTCCACATTAAGTGAACTCTAGTATTTAAATCCTTAATGGTTAAAAATGATCATTCACCATGCAGAGAATTGGAGAAAATGCTATCACATTCACATTCAAGATCCTCAAAACCCCAAAACTCTTCCTCCTCTTCATCTTCTTCTTCTGGCATCTTCCACCTCTCTTTATCTACTTCTCCTTCCAATAGAATCACCTCCACTACCTATCATGTAAATTTCATCACAAATATTAACAAATAAAATGTACCCAAATTTTATGCAAAAAATTTGTTACAAGAATGGAATATATTTGGTTTGAAGATAAAAAGTATGCAAGTAACCAGACACTTTGATCCTAACTTTGTCAAGACATCACGATCATCTTGATCTTTACATGAAAAATGTCGGAGTTTCAAACATTATGAATTACTTTAAGATAAACACTATAATATACTATTTTCGTTCCGAAAAAGATGGCTTAACTATAATTTGTGCTCTTATTAAAAAAGTCATTTCAAATAAGTGAAGTTACCAATATATTATTTATAGTGTGTCCACATAATAATATTTAAATACCATAATTATATTTATTATTTTTCCCAAAAAAAAAAAATATGTTCACTTGTAAAGTTAAAATAGTAAACTTATATTTTATTAATATATTTAAGTCATCCTTTTTTGAATAAAATTTTTGTATACTTTAAATAATTTTTTTAAGACGGAGTTAGCAGTAGCTATGAGTGTATGCATGTACTTGAGTACAACT
Organism: Centella asiatica; assembly: GCA_014636745.2. Classification (NCBI taxonomy): domain Eukaryota; kingdom Viridiplantae; phylum Streptophyta; class Magnoliopsida; order Apiales; family Apiaceae; genus Centella; species Centella asiatica. The sequence goes on along the minus strand of CM025783.1, from coordinate 23,378,897 downwards.
AATCTGCCAAAATAATCATAAACAACTACGATATTATAAATTAGTTTAATTATAGTACAATTAGGCCTAATAATAGATATTTGTGCTATACAATAATACATACATACACACACATATATATATATATGTATGTATATATATATGTATGTATATATGTATGTATGTATGTATAATATAGTCGTGCATACATTCATAACAACCGTAGCCAATAAGACTTAAATTTCAACCTGTTTAATGTTTAAAAAACGTAGTTATATGAATATTTTAGACACATGACATATACCTGTATATTAGTGGCTTATTATCTACACTCTTTTGAGTCACTATGCAGTGGCATTAGGGATGAACAAATCGACTGATCGGATCAGTTATTAAAAAGACTGACGTTGACTAATTTGGTCTTGGACTAATCCTGAAGTTGACCAGATTGAGTCATGTCAGTCCTAGTTCAATAAAATGAGGAATATTGAGAATTTCAGGCTAGTCTGATCCTAAACTAGACCGGTCTTGGTTTTTTTAAACATGAATTTAACTTATTTTTTAAAATAAAATTATAAAATCTAACTTTTTAATTTTTTGATCAAATTGCTACAATTATAATTACTACAAACTAATTTTATATTGAAAATGTACAAATTTTAAATAAAAAACTAACAATTTATAATAATCTTAGAATTATTTTATTAATATAAGACTTCCAACTTTTATGAAAACTTAAAATACATTTAAACTATTGAAAAATGATAATAAATTGAGAAAAAATCAATAAATTGTGAGTGTAATATATGAAAATTTTAACAAACTCAATCTCGGTGCTAGTCTGGTCTCAATTCTAGTCTCAGGCTAATCTTTTTGTTATTACGTATAGGTCAGGTCAGACCAATGTTTTATCTTAATACTGTGGATTTTTAAGATTTTACAGACTAGTTCAAGATCGAACCGATTCTTTAACGAATCAATTTTTTTCAAACTGATCATTGATTCGTCTCAGTTTAGAGTACGGTCATGTTCTTTTTATTCATTCCTAACTTAAGTGACACTCTACGAGAATTAACAAGATGATAAAACTTAGGGCCCACTCAAATTTTGTAAATTTGATTACTGGTTGATTGTTCAACCAGATGAAATGAAAAGTCTTATGTTTTGTCTTTCCTAATATTTTGTTAGAATGTATTGCAAGTAGGCTGAGACGTTGGATGGTTAAACAACCCCGTGACAGCGTGAGATATGTATGATCTAAATATCATTGCCAAATTTAAAAGAATCAAATCCCAACATTTTGTCCTCACCATTTGAAATTATATTCACAGTCATTAGAGACAAACAACAACTGCATATATTATACTATATGTTTCAAACAGTATTATAATTTGTCTAATTGCAATTCTGCAATTAAACGACGAGTGATCTTAGCTTGTATGCATGAACAAATCCTGTTAATTACTAATAACATTTTTGGAACAAACGAACACGACACAGAAAAATGATATCAAGTCCTTGTCAAAGAACTTAATTAGTCAAACTAGGAAAGCTATGTTTACCATTTTTTATTATGCAAAACTTGTGTTTCACTTAACTGAAAAAAAAAACTCTAAGGGAATTAAAATGTACTATTATTGCCTTATAAGAAGTCAGTTCTGTTGTTAAAAGTTTCTACAACTTTGTGCAAAATATTTGAAAATAATTTAACTTGAGGCAAGGGATTTGTCTCATAAAAATTAAAATGTTAAATTAGAAATTATATTATTTTTATGTAACATGCAAGATCTCAGTAACGGGATATGTTCCCATTCAACTATTCAAGTGTTTACTCAGTGTACTATTGATGAATAGGAGTAACACATTATGATTATTCATCTTGCCATAATAAATTTTTCAATACTTGAATTCGAATTAACATTAGTTTACTCAAATTATACTTTAATAAATTTTTCGATACTTGAATTCGAACTCGAGTTTTTAGTCTAATAAAATTTTGGTCTTTAGATTCTACTCTAGTCGAATTTGAATCGATTACGAACTACTCACGAGTACATAAATTTAATGACAATTTTCATAATAATACAAAATTTATTTCTTTTAGGGTAAAAATTATATATAATAATTTATTTTATTTATGGACTTTAATTTTAGAGTAACCTATTGAATATGTATAATATTTAAACATATTATTAAGACATAAATGATTATATATTTTATATATATGTTACGATATTTTAATATAAAAAAGAGGAATCGAATTACTCGCGAGTAAAATCGAGCGAATACTGATTTGTTCAGATTTTGCTCGTTTTACTTATCGAACTTTAAATTAATTATAAAATTTGACTCATATCAAATTAATTAATTTTTAAATTAAATCAGAGTAAATTAGGAAGCGTTTAGTTCAATTTAGGGCCCACATATAGCAGCACATAGAATGTTATCTTTAACAGAGAATTCCCATGAATTCAAGGACAATGTCCAGTGGAAACGGAAGGAGTATAAATTAGGAAACGGAAGGACAATGTCCATTTAAAAGTACGTACAAATTTTATTTTAGAAAATCAAATATATCATTTTCTTATATTTTTTTTCTTTCTTTTTTTGACTGGTTCAAATAATCAAATTTGAAATTAATTTATAGACAAATGTATTTTTGATAGTATGTTAGATACTTTTTATGATTATATTATATATGATTAAGAGTAAATTATTGGTTAAAATTTGGTCAATTTAGCTAGAAAAGTCAAAGTTTGTCGAGTAAAATGGCACGAAAGGAGTATTAAGGATAAAAAAAATATAAATATACTATATTCCCTCCGTCCTGAAAAAAAAAACAATATTTAAGAATAAAATTTGTTAAAACAAAGAGTAACATTTGCATAATTTTTTCATTATTGTGTCATATTTCTCAAAATTTGTCATTACAATCTTCTTATATAATTTTTAATTGAATATTCATAACAAATTTAATGAGAAAAATTTATTATTGTTACATGTAATTAAGAGTCAGTCAAAACTTTAAATATTACTTTTTTTATAAAATAGATAGAGTATTTTTTTTTCTCTTTAATTTATATATTTAGATATCTTCGGCACATTTATGTCTGTATATGAATATACGATGAAATTGATGGTTTAGGCATCTAGCAAGGAGTGAAAGAAAGAAATCAGATACGAACCTCACTCATGGTAGGACGACACGTGGAAGAAGCCCGAATGCAAAGAGATGCAGCAAAGGCTAATCTATTGAGCTGTGTGATATCATATGCCCCTTCAAGCCTTGAATCTACAAGCTTCTCATTATCCCGTTGCTTTAATATGGGTTTTGCCTACAAATTATTTAATCATAATTACAAGAAATTATGTAAATTTAATTTATAAATATTTATTCAATAATCTAATAGTAGAAGAAACTATATTATATGACACCCTAACCAAAAGGGGCATGTAATTTAAATAAACATTTAATTACCCAGCTATGTAAGCTCTGGTAAGAGCTATCCACTGGTTTTTTGCCAGAGATTATCTCAAGTAGAAAAACTCCAAATGCAAAAACATCAGTCTTCTCATCTACAACCCCGTGCATGAAATATTCAGGTGCTAAATGCCTAAAATGATTAAATAATTTCGATTAAATTATAATTCACGAGACCAAAATCAATATTTGTCATAGAATAACGTCAACCAATTAAATATAAACTTTTTTTAAAAAAATATTTTAGTTATATTTTACAATCACGTAAAATAACGTTTAACTGTCCGAACGAGTTGATAGTTTTTTTGTGGAGTTACCAATCTTTTTCCTTTGATTCAACAGTACCTAAGGAAGGAAAAAAGTAAAATTTAAAATTTACCCAAATGTGCCTTCAATTGGAGCTATGGAATGATGAGTCCATTGTGATGGAAGCCATTTTGCCAGTCCAAAATCAGAAATCTGTAACATTACACAAAGGGAGTGTTAGTATATATCCACATTACCATTCCTAACACGAAATCTGGTTTTTTTTTTATCTGCAAAATTGTACAGGGTTATAAGAGAGTGTTTTTATCGCTTGAACTAAATCACAAGCCTGTGAAGTAGAAAAATGGAAAACCTGTGGTTCAAAATCTGCAGTGACCAAAATGTTGGAAGTCTTAATATCTCTATGAATTATTCTTCTGGGACATACTTTGTGCAGATAATGAAGGCCTAGAGCAGTTCCCACTCCAATTTTGTACCTTGATTTCCAGTCCATTATTGGTAATTTCTCATCTGAACATATATTTTGAAAGAAGAAAAAATAATCAAGAATATCAAAAAAAATTATATCAAAAAAGTTCTTGGAAAAATATATATATACCATGAAGAAGAGAATCAACAGAGCCATTGGAGTTGAACTGGAAAATGAGGTAAAGTCCATTATCAGTGCAACAGCCTAAAAGGGAAGATACATTTGGGTGATTGACATGGCCAAGTGTTCCAATCTCTGTCAAGAATTCCTTCTCTTTCCTCTCATCATTTGTTGCTTTTGTTAGCCTCTTTACAGCTATTTCTTCCCCATCTCTTAATTCTCCTCTGTATACCTCTGCATACCCTCCTTTCCCTACCAAATTCTCTGCAACCCAATTCATTTCAAAATATCACATCACTTATTTTAGTCCATATATATACAATTAACTTAAAATTTAACCATAGTAACGAATAACGGGGACTTCAAAATGATCTTTTGCTATATATACAATGGAGCGCATGGGTTATGCAAAATACTTTCTACTATTTAGTGTAGCGAAATGTTGCTATGAACAACCATGTGAGAATGTCCTTCTACTACACACTACACAGTGCAGCAAAAGGGTAACTCATTACCAAATAAATTACCATTTTGCTGCTACACAGTGCAGCAGAATGTTGATATTAGCACTTGAGAATGACCTTCTACTACGTGTAGTAAATAATTCTGCTGCACAGTGTAGCAGAATGTGTAAGAACATAAAATAAAAATAAAAAACAATATATATATATATTGAGAAACCTGATTGAAAACCACCAGTAGCCTCAAAGATTTGTTCATAGGAGAAGTTTTTCCAAGTGCATCTATGAGGTTGAGTAGGTTCTGTTGGAGGGAAGTCTTTTGTTAAGGTTCCATTATTGTGTTGTTGATCAATTGAAATACATGTTTTTGGGAGTTCTTCTTCTCCTTCAAAGCTTGGACGCTTGAGGGAGAAGAGTCTCTTGAAGCTTCCCTTAATGTATTTCATATTTCTTTGGGAACTAGTTTACAACACAACATCTGATTTTTGCAGAGGACTTGACTGTTAAATTTAATGAAGACAATGTTGCAACATTCAACACAAAATGACATTACAGAGTAAATGTGAGAGAACAAGACTCTTTTATCTCTTGCAAGGACCAAGGAGACAGTATTAATACTTTAAGTGGGTTTTTTTTTTCCAATTAAAAAATTATTGAACTGTATTGTAAACAGTAAAAAGAATATCTAACGTTTATACCAAACTTAATCAGAGTTAGATAAGGATTAATCGGAGTTAAACAAACTCATACATCAGTACATCAGGCAGTCAAAAAGAATTAATCTTATTAGATGAAATTTTTTATTAATGTTAAGACGAAACTTTATCAGGATTACGGAAGGATTAATTGGAACTAAATAATCTACATAATATATGACTCTTTCAAACTCTTAGACAAATATAAAGATTAATTGAATTATACGAAAATTTTTATTTTGATAGTTAATAAAAGGTATCTCAAAGGTTTGAATTGGGACCAGATGAGTGTATACTAAACAGTGTAAATATTTTATAAAAGTGTTGGATGAAAAATGTCCGTTGGAAGGTCATAAATGCCAAGTCACTTTTTTCTTGATGGTGTTTGGAGTTCATAAATGGTTCAAGTAGGAGCGATTAGATGGAGCTACCAAAACAGCTATACTTGCATTTACTTGGACCTGTGATGTCAAACTCCCCAGAAGTCCCACAAGGTCGTGTTTATGTTTATTTCAGTTTAAATTTTAAGAATTTAAAATTTTTGTGGCATAAAATATTTTATCATAATTTATAATTTTTAAAATTTAAGTTGAAACAAACAGAATCTAATACCTGGTTGGACTTGGCAAGTGGTGTACTTGTAAGGTTAGTCGAATATTTGGAGAATTTTGAATGTTTATGAGTTAAATATAGTACTAATAAATTTACTCTTAATTTATAATTGCACAAATGAACACGTGTTTTACATAATTATATTATATATTATTGTAACATTGTATTGTGTAAACTAAAATAAATTAAGATACACAATTGTCAAAATACATTAATAAATTGTCTGAAATTTTAATTTGTATCTAATATTTTGCATTTGGATAGTTCCGACTCTGCTTAATCTTAATTGTTATTTGAATATAAGTGTTCTAATTCCAACATGTAATTTTATCAACTTGATTTAATATGCATGACCATACTTAGTAAAATAGTAAAAACAAAAAAAACAAAAACTGTAAGGTACATATGAACCGGATACAAATGTCACAAAGAGAAATAAAGAACATATTTAAGTATTAAATTTAAAAGTTTGGTTAGATCAGCTAGGGATTAGAAAACAAGAGTACCGGTAGGTTTTGGTTTAGACCCTTCACCCACTTTTTCCACAAGTCATTTTTAGTTATGGGTTACTTTCGATTGGAAAAGAATCATTTTTATATATGTGTTACTTTCCATTTGAAAAAGAAGAAAAATAAAATGAAGTAGTAAGGGATCGAATGCTTCACCAAAAAAATGAGAATCGAATTTTCCCTTAATGAGTTAATTCGAGTGCCAGGTTATTCTCATCTTTCCTTTAGAAACTTCACTTTGGGCATTTGAGGGAATGGTCAATACTTTATACAACTTTTTTTTTTCTTTTTTGGGGGTAAGGAAGACATTTTTTTTTTTCTAAAATAAAAATAGTGGTCGTGAGTGTCGCGACAGAGAATAGTGCCTCATATTGGGTAGAGAGTAGTGTCGCGATAAATGTGTTCTTTATATTTTTAATTTTGAATTTATATACATTAAATTACTATTCTAAATGTCACCACCTAGTCGGCTAGTCCGATTAGTTCCGTATCTGGGCACTAACTGGTTTCATATCGCTTAACACTGTTTAGTATCTAAGTCTGTTTAATTATCGTTTAATTCCGATTAATCTCGTAAAATATCTATCTAGGCGCTAGATCTTCATTTTACCGCATACATCTACCTAACGTCTTTTATAATCGTGTATTAAATATTTTAATATTGAATTTTTGTACATTAAATAACGACACTATACTTTTTGGCCATAACGTATATATGTTCAACTATTGAAGTTATTTTGCCGCATAACATATTTTGTCAATTGTCAACCTAAATTGTCACTCAATTTAGACGTGAACTTTCGATTGACAATTTAAAGGAAGGAATTGTCCGTGACAATTTAACGGGCACATGCATATGTTATTTTGGCACTTTGAGAATATGTTTGCGATATTTGGATGGTCAAAATAAATGTTACGAATAATTATGTTATTTATTTGTTCATTCTTTATATAATATTCATTTTTTACTTCATTCAATTCAATTCAATTATCTATAATTTTAGTCTTTATTTCAAACGTTTGGGTTAGCCGTTCCTTTTATATATACTCAGTTGTTTTTTCCTTCCCCCTTTTATAGTCTTATTTCACTTATTACATTTTATTAGATTTGGCACATAAATAATTGAATGAATCATGAATAAATAATAAATAACTTTTTTAATAAATAAAAAAGTTATCTATAAACTCATTACACGATCCATTTTTAATGTATATTTCAACCGACGGTACACAACTGGTTGTTTTGGTATGTTTCCCATTATATGCCTCCAATTGTGCATAACGTATATTTGACCAATTACCATTCTTCTTTTCATATGGATAGATCTTGTGTCCCTAATGATTTAGTGCTAGTAGATTTAACAAAAAGAAACTCAATCAACTAACATGTCAAGTGGAAAAAACTTGAGTTCATTTAATTAGAGATCTCAGTTTCAAAATTTGAGAAATCTTGAGAATGTAATGTAAAATATACTGTTGAGAGTACTATTC
>CM025783.1:23342734-23370803 GCA_014636745.2 Centella asiatica | reverse complement strand
GAAATCTTGAGAATGTAATGTAAAATATACTGTTGAGAGTACTATTCTCGAAATAGCTTAACTGAAGTGTAACTTAGAAACTCTGATACCAGACAGAAAGTAAAAAGAAAAAAGAAAAAAAAAAAGAAACTCAATGAATTGACTCAATATAATCGATTTTGTCCTTAAAACATGGTTTTGTCAATTAATATATAATAATAAATAATAGATACAACTTTAAAAAAAAAAACTCAATGAATTGGTTAAAAACTTGATAAATGGTGTTTAGCAGAGGTTGAATTAAAACGTAAAGTTGAAGAGGAAAAGTACACTTGTGTGAATGGACATATCAAATTAAAGCAAACCTATTCCAAAATGTTATACAAAATACAAAGTTTTAATTTGCACCAAAGATATAGACAACTAGAAAATGCTTTCTCGTTCCAATATATCATTTCTTTTTATCATTCAGAGATTGATCTCAACCTAATCGGTACAATTAATTCTCCCTAACCCTATAATTTAAAATTATAATTATAATTTTTAATATTTAATAAATTTAAAGTGAAATATGTTGAATTATGTAAAGACTAGTCTTAGTCCTTATGTACAAATTTTTATACTTTTACATTTATACAAGAAATTATAAGATTTCAAAGTAATGCTATATTAAAAGAAGAGTAATTTTGAAATAAATGGAGCGAAACAAATGGGGGAGGAGGGTAGGCAACTATTGCCCTTGGTGCCGGTAGGCGTTGAGACTTAATTTTCAGATTTTTAACAAACAACAAACATTTAAATTTCTACAGCTTTAAGTCTATGGCTATTATAATTTTCATTTTTATCAAATAGGTCCTTAATATTGATATTTCTAAGAAATTTTATTGATATAATATGAAGGGAAAATAGGAATGTTCACAAATACAGTTATTATTCGGTAGTCCACTTTATTAATACAAAAAAAACTACATTTTCAAATGAGATTTATTCTAAAAAAGAGTTCTATTTATAAAAAAGTAAATTCATGTTACATTTTTAAAAATTTATTATTACAATCTTTTTATATTATCATCAATTGAACATTTATTATAAATTTTTTACAAAAATTCTTGCTACTTAAATATATAATTTTCAATCAAACATACAATATCAACGCCTGCCAAAATTTAAATGCAACTCTTAGCGTAGAATGGAGCAAGTATTTCACTTTCTTATGAATGAGGAGAAAAACTTAGAGAAAATTATTTTATTTCATTTTCTCATCGTTGTCTTAAATTCATATCCATAAGTGATTGAGAAAGGACAAAATATATAAATAAGAATATAAAAATTTAAATTATGAAGAAATAAGTATCTCGTTTCTCCATTTAATGAAGTGAAGTATAATTCTCCCCAAAAGTGGATGGTAGTAAAAGACAAACCTTGATGGCTTCATGAACAAAAGCCTTAAAAGCAGCAAAACCTCCACCCTCCAAAGACTGTTACCCTTTCTTGGTCCCCGTGAAGCGGTTACTCTTTATCGGTAACATTGACTACATAAATTAAAATCTAATTTATTTTAGAAATCTTTAAATTTTTTAGCATATAATATTACTATTAGATGTAACATTATTTATTTGATCTTTGTTTATAATAAATATTATAAGGATTGAAAATCAAATTGGTGCATTAAATGTGAGAATAATTTTAAATTTTTTTAGAAATTCTTCTTGAATATTATGGTCCAAAATTATATCATGATACGTAATAATGCGAAATATAACATATAAAATAGGATGGAAAAAAGAGATAAAAGCCTTCCGCGGTCACTTTTATCGCGTCGTGGATATTGATTAAATAAATAAAATAAATTATATAATTTAAAGTAAACGGAGTCTCAATTCTCAAATAGAGTTTAATTAAGTGACCCTTGAATTTAATAATTATTTATTCACCCTTTTCACATATTAAATTTTAAATTTCATAGTCATCATTAATAAATAAACTACATTAATGTCTAAACTTAAATTATTCATTTTTCTCATATAAAGAAAAGAAACCCCATCAATATTTGCCTATTTGGACTCTCCCGCAGCTATTTTCTCTCTCTCTTGCAAGTATAGTGCAAACTCGAGAGAGAATTTATTGGTGTCAACAAAATATTATTAACATGTGCATATAGAAAAGATCGCGGACACATTTCATTGATACGATTAATTGATATAAGTGATTAATACTTAATATGTCATTCAAACTTATTACTCTATTCATTACACAAAAATAGTAACATTTTATTTTATTTATACTAAATTATAAAATCTTAAAATTCAAATTGTCACAAGAGTTTAATAATATTTTCATTTATTTATTTGGATTACTTACACCACTAGTCTCCGAACTATCGTCGAAAGCCACGCTTAGTCTCCCATATTTAAAATGACTACATTTAGTATGTTAACATTATAAAGTCGCCATCGTGCTTCCCGTGAAAAACTAACGGAAAAGTTAAAAGTAATAATAAAAAACTAAAAACTAGATTAATAAAAAATAAAAACTTAAAAGTAATTAAATAAAAAATGATGGGAAACAAAACAAAATAAATTAGAAACATCAAAATTAAATAAATAAAAACTAAATAAATTAGAAAATTATGTAAACTGAAACTAACTAAATTTGAAAAAAGATAAAAACTAAATAAATTAATTTAAAACATATTTAGAAAACAAAAATAAATTCAAAACTTATAAAGTGAAAGAAAATAAATTAAAACTTGTTGACTATGTTGCCTTGTAAATAGATTTATAATAAAAATATATTTTATATTTCATTTTATTTTCATTTCTATGTTTTTTTCCAGATAAGTGATGAATTTTTTAAACTTTTTCGTTAGTTTTTAATGGCAAAAACTAACTGTGGTTATTTTATAATGTTGGGGATCCAAGTATGGTTATTTTAATTATGAGGTACTAAACATGAATTTCGACGATAATTCAAGAATTAGTGGTATAATTAATCCTATTTATTTTATTGAAATTTTAATGTATTATGTTTATCATTTTACATTCAAAATCAGTAAAATTCAAATCAAATTTTAATTATAAATTTTTACAAAAGTATTATATTATTTTTTGAAATATTATTATTTTTTAGAACGGATGGATGGAGTAGTTATTACTCAAATGTGATATCAAAATGGTTCGATATATTTTGCTGAGGCACATGAATTTGCAAATTTTTGTAGGCAGCAATAGAAAAATCAGAAATGAGTAAGATATGAAGTATTGAGTATGAAGCTGACCTCCCTCTTTGGTCTTTTTCTCTTCCACCATCTGGGAGGAGAAAGAGGGATATGCTTCATGAAAGGAAGAAGCTGTTACATCGATCAGTTTGTGTTGGAAAAGTAACATATATATATATATATATATATATATATATATATATATATATATATACATATACATACACACACACACATAAATCTACGGCAAGCACACAATTTATTCATATTTACATATTGGAGAAAGAAAACTTTTTGACAAATCAATAGTATTTTGATCATAATTCAAATCGATTCGAAATTCTTAAAAAATTCTGCAAGGGTTAGTGGACATATTTTCATCAATATTAAATATATGTGCTATAATAATATATAATAAATTATATTACGTAATCCTTGTAGAATTTTATAATAAATTATAATATAATAAATTATATTACGTAATACATTGTAATAATATGTATTATAATAATAACACTTTGTTTATTATAGAAATAAGGGCTACTAAGTAAAATTCACAATATAATCACTTAAATATTAAATTTCTAAGTGATTTAAATATATCTATCAAATATTATCACTTAAAATATTATATGAAACAAATAACTTTCATCATCCCATCACTATAATTTATTATTGATTATCCGAACGTTGTGGTATACCAATTCTATCGTACCGTCTTCCGATGACACAAAACAAAATGCCCTTAGTGAAATCTAAAAGATGTTACCATACTTCATTTTAAAATTTTAAATATATTTTGAATTTTTAATTCAATTGACAACTTAATAGATTTTAAATAAATGCTAATTTAGGTGATTTTAGTTGTTATAATTATTATGTTATCATAGTTTATGACATAGAAACATTTGATCAAAACATGAATTGCATTTAAAGTTGTCATAGATTACATTAATTTTGACATTTTACTCAAAAAATCAAAACGTATTCTTAATTTTAGAACAAATAGAATAGATGTTTTATTTTATTTCAATATTTTTATTTATTATTTATATTAAAATATTTTTATTTTTAAAATTTTTATCAAATAAAATAAATATATAATATGTACTACATTTTACTTAAACGTACGTGGAACGTCACAATCTTTTTTTCATACCAGAAATTATCATATCAATGATGATTTTGCAGCTTGAGTTTCTTAGATTTTGCAGCTGCCCGAAAGTCATTGTTTGTTTCTTTTGAGGTATTCTTAATCGAGACTATTTTAGCTCCCTCCCTTTTTCCTTTTTAAATGTCTTTCTTGGAGAAATTTCCTAGTTCCTGTTTATTTATTGTTTGTAATAAAGTACTCATTCCATTTTGAAATTGGAGATCTCGTTTTAATATAATATTATTTTTAAATATTATGATTTTAGAAGATTTTGTAAGACAATAATATTAAAAAAAGAAAAAAATTAATTAATTAAATTAAAAAAATAATTTTGGGTAATGGGGTGGGGGCCGACGAGGCAGGTTTGAGGGACTATGTAATTTTAACGGGTAAAGTTTGAGAATAGCTTTCTCATCCCATATGCAACACATTGCCATGCCTAGATTTGCCAAAAAACAAATTATTAGCTGATATAGTTTCACGAAAATAATTCAAGCGTAGCGCTTAAAAATTTATATTCTTTAGATTAAGTGTTTATTTTATAATTTAACTCACTTTGCATAATCAGCTTTTGCGGCTTAATAAGTCAGCTAACCAAAAATCTCTAACCACCCACAGTCTTTGATCCAAAGGAAGGTGGGGATAGGGAGCAAATATATTAAGCCTCAACTTTAGGTCAAATTTTTGCCTGCTCTAATTGAGATATTTGAAATTCATCTTTTGGATTTCCTGGTGATGATCTCATTCAGAGGAAGGTTTCCCTAATGACTGATCAACCCAAGTTTGACTGCTTCTGTATGGTCTTATCAATAATCCTTTCCAATAAAAGTAAAGAGTTTGTTGTCTTATCAGCTAAAATAGTCAATTCCACTGATATTATTATCTCAATATTACTATATATTAAAAAAATACATTATTTTATTAGACTAATAATAACATAAATGATAATAACGTAGTTACAAAACGTATAACATTAACATAATTACATTCACTGCACATGATAATTCAAACTACACATTACTAAACGAGAATCACATTTTCAATATAATATCGGACGAGAATTCGAAAATATTTACAGACACCAACTTATACAAAAATATACACAAACATAAATAACAAATTATCAACTATTAAAATTTTAATTGTGTGTTTATTAGAGTTCACTAATTATAGATTTAACTACATTAATTTATGTATATTTATTTATATACAAGTTAATGTCATTAACACCGCTGATTATTTACCCCAAACAGTCGGAAGTTTTCATCGACTGCACTATAACTAGTCCAATAAGCCCATATATTGTATCCTTCTTTAAGATAGCCCACCACGAATACTTCCCCTGTTTTTTTCCTTTTTTATTTATTTTGATACTATTAAGAGACTCAACATTAGTGCCTGGAGGTTGTAGCTACTTCTTCGGTTATTTTTTGACTCATAAGTAAAACGTTATCAATAACAAGTTTGCTGATTGCTATTTTTTTTCTTTGAAAGTCAACCTATTCGAATCCATGTGTGAGCTGGGAGAAAAAAGTTGTAATATTAGAGTGCACCAAAGGAATGTTGTATACGCAAATTGGCTAGTTAATATAATGAAGAATTAATCTTTTTCGGATTTAACATCCACTTGAAAGTGTATTCCTGCAAATTTAATAGAACTACTTGTAGAATGGTCTCCTAGTTTACTTGTTTATGTGGGCTGTGACCTTTTGGTCCTTTTTGTAACAAAACAACAACACCGATCATAATAAAGTCAGTTTAAATTACTTTTTAAAATGAAAAAAAATGGCTTAACATGTAACCGAAATGATCATTGACTATTTTTTAATTTCCCTAGAAAGATCAAAAATCACAATTTCAAATTTATAAATTACATAAGAAAGAGAACATAGATGCCATTCGTTTCAATTTATCTAAAAATTTTAAAATTTAAATTGAAACAAAATAAGCGTCTGAAAATCAAATTTTGTGAGAGAACTGAGATTAATGACTTTTAAGAGCTATAATTGCATTTTAATTTTCTACTGGAACTGGTCAAATATTATATCTAAAAATACTTTTAAAATAACTTCATCGACAAATTCTTACATTTGCTCCAATAATACTAAACATAAGCATACTCATTACAAGAAGTATTTGTAGCAAACCAAATCCGCAGTGTACTTTTGTCCAGAAAACTAGAAATTAGAACAATTAAAGAAAAGAAATATGTGGAACAAATCAAGAACTGCATTAGCGTTCAAGAAGTAGTGATTTTAAGACAAAAACTACACTGCGTTCCACGAGTTCCAATTTAAAAAATTTTGTACCAAAACTGAAATAACCAAACTAAAAATTCGGATATGATCGATATATTTAATATGGTTCAAATTAAAATGGTCACGATTTAAATTGTCATCCCTAATAATTAATTAAAAGGCGTCGATAAATTTAACATATTTGACATGGTTATATGGGAATACAATTTCTTGCTCTTGTATTTCTTCACATTGTGTGCGATCACTGATTTATAATAACTTACAACATCTACTACTCCTTTCATTTTAGAATTATATATACATATTCTCTTTGTTACAAAATTAGAGATAAATTTTTATATTGAAATTATAAAAAGTCATATTAGTTGGTTAAATGCCATCAACTATTGAGTATTCCAACTAGTTCCACTATCTTCATTATTTAGTAATTTCTATTATAATTATCACTATTATTACTTCAATAACATCATAATAAGATATATTTAAAATATAAAAAATTATTTTTAAAAATCATCATTTTAAAATGAAATGAGTAGTTGACTAGGAAATCTGCACAAATAAGGCATCTGATGTGATTTACTCTGAATGGTTAACAATTTACTGTTAGTGACCTCTTATAATTCAAAACTATTTAACGCCCACCAAAACCTTCATAATAAAAATCTCAACATTAATCTTCACTATTGAATTCACCTTGAGATTCTACTGTAATTTATTGTCATAAGTGTTGTGATATGGAGCAAAATTCCGTGTAATTTAACGGTTATTAAGAGGATAGAAGTGGTCTTCTAAAAATCCCAATCAGATTATCTCTTCAAGCTAAATGTTAATATTTTACCATTTACAACTTTGATCGATTAGTCTCCATAAAATTTTATCTAATTTTATGATTTTGATTCATCTCAGTATCTCACCTAATTATTAAACGGTAGATAACATCACTTTGTTGCGCGTTACACATTAGTTGATGCACATATAGGGCGGATAATATACTCAATAATAGCTTTACCATTACAACATTCCTGTGGACCACGCTCGTTTTTTCAGCACTCATAATTACAACTTCAAGCTAGTTTGATTATAGTAAGGAAATTGTTATCTCCACACATAGGTCCCACTTTTGTGTATTAAATACTTGTATCTTATGCATTACAAAGTGTATTGATGTGTGGAAATAACAATAAAAACAGTGTCGAAATAACAATTTCCTACTGTTATTCCACTTGGCTCGAACAAGGAATAAAACATTCTGATAATCAAAGACCGTCTTATATGGGGTTAAATACTTTTTCAGTTATTAAATTATACTTGCTTTTACATTTTAGTCACTCAATTGAAATTTTGACATGATTCATTATTGAACTATACAAATTTTCATTCTCACACATTTCAAACATATGTTGTAAAAAAGGTTGGAATATCAACTAAACAATCATGAACATCTCCAAAATGTCTCAAATTTTGTTGTTGCACTACTTAAAGACACATCAATAGAATATTCTTTAAATTCTAAGAATAAGGTAATAAAAAATAATTACTTGAGAGCATTTGAACAACCTGACATAGAAATTGTAAGACTCCAAATTAAGATTTAATTTATTAGTTCCATGTCTGTCGAAAAGGTATTTAACCCGACTTATATGCTTCAAAACAAACTATTTGCTGATTTGCAAGTTACATTGCAACTTTAATCAATAAACCAGGTTGGCAGAAAAATTAAAACCATGTGCTTGTCACTGGGAAACAAACCCAAGTGCTTCCACAAGTTGCAAATTGTTTATCATTTCAAACGAACCTTAAAAAAGATACATTCAAGAAAGTCACTTTAGTTATTCCACCTACCACCTTATTATAACCACAGCAAGAAAAACATGCAACAGAATGAAACTGAGACTGTCATTGTAATAGAGCAGAACCAAGTCTATAAAAGCTTAAGAGCGAAAAAGGGATTTAGTTGGTCGGGGTAGGCTTCTGAATGACAAAGGACATACACTGGCCTTGCTTTATGTTATCAAAAGCCAAGCAACGGATATAGGCGTTTGGATACGTCTTCTTGCATTCCTCGATTTCATGGAGGACTTGAGACGAGTCTGTGCAACCAAACATCGGTAGCTTCCAGAGTGTCCAGTACCTCCCGTCGTAGTAGTTTGGAATTCTGCTATTCTCTCTGTGTACATACCCCGCCTGAACACAAATGGATACGCACAAAAACACAGAAAAGAAAGGAAAGAACAAATTAGTAATATTCATGTAGAAGTTCTCGGAATTCAGCCATTTGATTATATCACATTTTATCTCGTGGAGATTTTGAGATCAATAACAGTTGTAATCAATCAAAGATCAAAACGAGAATACAGAATTACATGCGACATATATCTCTTATTTTGAGTTTCTCTCATTTTTTTCCTTGTTCTATTCTACATTCCAGGTTAGCCAAAAAAGAAAATAAATACTTTGTGCATTATAATTTTCTAAATCTGAAATCTTGTGACATCATCGTATGCAAGGGAAGATTTGAAATTGTTTCTAATCCTTTTTATACAGCCGAATAAGTAACTAACAAAAACTTAATTTCTAGTTCTCCAATTGTCCTGTGTTCTAAATCTAAGCTATATGCTATCGATTCTCCTTTCAAAACATAGGGATCTTAAATTGCTTTACACTTTCAACACTTCAACAGTTCAAAGTAAAGTTTATTATGATTCCTCCAAAAGAAAACGCTACAAGAAATTGCCAGCAAGTAATACCATACATGTATAACATTATTTATTCTCTTCGATCTTACCGCATCAAATTCAAGGCACGGGATCCATCCCTTTTTCATCATGTAATCAATCTCCTTGGCGATTGACTCGTCAGTGAGAGGTGGAAGGTAGGAAAGGGTCTCAAATTTCTTGTTATCAATTGGATTCCAACTCTGTTGATGCATAGAGACACAAGGAGATAAGATTGATTAGAAGTAAAACATTAAATACAACTGAGCAAGTAAAGAAAAAACAATAATCCTTCTGATTAGTATACCTTCATACAGTAAGTTTTAGATCCATTTGAGACGGTTTTCCGGTTCCATGCAACTGAATCCTTCACCTGAAACAGCTTCGATGAATTTGGTTTCAAGCCAACATAAGTGGAACCAGCCACCGGAGCTGAAAAACTTGCAGCAGACATTATATATAAATTTCAGTTTAGTTTAAGGAGCAAGTTGGGAATCAGAAATAGGAATCAGGACAATATTTATTTATATTAGTGATGGTCTTGAATATACATGAGATGGTTATGGAAAATGACAAGAGTGATGGCCTGGCTGACTGTTTGATGAGGTGTGATTTGTTAGGGGCGAAAGTGGTATTTAGAAGACGGATGATCCGAGGTGATGGAGAGTTTTGTTAGGCCCTGAGCTTTGGTTTCATCATCATCTCCCACAGCTTGACTTCTTTCGATGGTCGCAGTACAATTGGCACACAGAATAATGAAACAATTACCGAGTATGTAGCTCCTTCGCCACATCATAAAACAACTTGAGTTTAATATATGAACGACCCCCTTTAATGTTTTGGCTTTTTCCCCGGCTTTCAAAAGAAACACTTGTATTATTCTTTAAGGTGGGCTCCAACAGAATTTTTATTTTCCAAGCAGCAATAGTGTACTCTCTGATGTGGTTTAAAGTCCATTCCATCCATAGATGCTTTTAACAGGAAAGAGCAGAGACAAATTTCCCACCCAACTTAAACTTACCAGATTTTCTCTTTTGAAGGATTGAGATATCTGAGTATATGATCCTGAGTGTTGTTTTAACTTTGAAGTCTCTTGACAGACCTTTCAGCTGGAAGGTTATACAAGCCTCAACTTTCAGCCAATGCTTGAGATGTCATATAATCATGATGGACTCATGATTTGATGAAATTTCTCTATTCAGTTGTGTCAAAACTTTGTAGATACCATATACTCGAGAATGGAACTTATCATTCGCAATAAATCTATGAACAATTCCATCAATCTCAATGAAACTCCACCCGGTTATTGTGACAACTTCTCTCTCTTTCATCTTTTTCCTTATTCTTATCACACCCTCCCAGCTACCCAGAGATGCATACATGTTCGCGAGCAGGACATATCTCCCACTATGCTGAGGTTCTAGTTCAACTAGAGGCTCCCCAAATCTTATCCCAAGCTCAGAGTCACCATGAATTAGACAACCATTTAGGAAAGACCCCCATATGGCTCCATCTGGTTCCATAGACATACTTTTGATCAATATCTTTGCTCCGTTAATCTGACCAGCCCGAGCTAAGATATCAACCATGCATCCATAGTGCTCAATTACAGGTTCTATACCATGAACTTTGCTCATACGGCCAAATAATCGCCACGCTTTATTCACTAGATTTTTGTGATTACAAGCAGTAAGAATCCCAATAAAAGTAATGGCATTTGGTTTAGGTCCAAATTTCTCCATCTCCTGAAACAGTTCAAGTGCCATATCATTTTCACCATTTACGGCTAACCCCAAAATCATCGAAGTCCAAGTAGTGACATCTTTACGAGGCATCTTGTGAAATATCCCCAGCGCAGTTACTATATCCCCACATTTAGAATAGAAATCAATTAGAGCAGAACAGAGCTCGAGTTCATACTCAAAACAATTCTCTTCTAAATAAGAGTGAACGCTCCTCCCTTCGACAAACGCACCCACTGCTGCACAAGCATTAAGCACACTCACCAAAAGAGACCTATTAGGTTTCACATAACCACAACTCTTCAACTCGCGGAACAACCCAATAGCCTCATTAAAATTCTTATTCCAGACATACCCAGATATCATTGCACTATAAGAAACATCATTTCTTATAGGCATTAAATCAAACAGTTTGCGGGCATCATCAACACACCCATTACTGCAATAAGCACTTATCAAACTAGTATAACAGACCACATTTCTATATACACTCCCATAAAAAATTTTACAAGCTAATTGAATTTCTCCAAACTTAGCATACATACTAATAAAAGAGCTAATCACGTAAACATCATAACAATGCCCAAATTTCACTTCCTGTCCATGTACTTGACTTAATGAGAACACAGAGTCACAAGCTTTAGCTAAAATAGGGAAAGTGCGAGCATTGGGATCAACACCATGGCTTCGCATATCGGCATAAAGCGAGAGACCCAGTTCAGGTTTTGAGGTTTTAGAATAACCCATGATCATGGAATTAAAATCGAATATTGTGGGAACAAGAATTTGGCGGAAAAGTGTTTGAGCATAGGCGATTTGACCTGCCTCGGAAAGCGCGCAAAAAGCTAAGATTTTACTGGTGATAAACGTAAAACGAGCAAGGCCGAGAGTGGTGAGATGGGCGTGAATTTGTTCTAGTTGATCCATGGTTGAGCATTTTTGAAGAAAACGAAGATATGGGAAGCTTGAGATTGGTTTTAAGTTGTTCATGCTAGTCGAGGGAGGTGTTTTGCGTTCTGCAATGGGAAAATTGTAAAATGTCGATTTAAATGGCAAATGTGTCTGTACTTGGGTAACGATGTCTGTACTTGTATGCGTTACCCAGTATCATCCGTTTGTTTTAACTCATTTAGGTTCTCGAATAAGATTTTAAATTTATTTATTAACAATTTGAAAAATAGATATTTATTAAAACTTTGAAAAATAGATATTTATTAATTTTTTAATATATATAATAAGAGATGAATCATGAATTGATATAAATAAATTGATCTTATTTGTGCGTGGATAGTGTATACTCTTTTCATTTGGTTTCGATTTTTATTGGATCAATATGTATTCACATGTAAAATATTAATTTAATAAACATAATTTTTATTAGGATTCGATTTTTATTTTTATTTTATTATTTTAAGGGGAACAACGTAGAGACTTAGACTTAAAAAAATTTCAATGAGCAAATGTTTTAAGTTGGTACAGATATTCCTTCCATTCCAAAATTAGAATTTTTTTTAATTTTTTAATTCAAACAACACGACAATATGTTAAATTTAAAAGTTAATGTAATTTATGAAAAATTTAAAATAAAAATTCCGTTGTGATCAAATATTTCAATAATAAATTATAAGATTATAATAATTGTATTAACAAAAATTAAGTAAATTAATATTAATTTATAATTTATTAAAAAAATTAAAAAGTATCTCTAATTCTGATCGGTAATAGTGATATAAAAATCAAATCCCAAGTTTTTTTTTTAAGTAGTATATTTTATAACTTTAATATGGATACTGCTCTATTATGATTCGATCCATTATTCAGTCAACTATAGAGTAAAGCATAATCTCAAATCGGGTCCAAATTATTCAAACTTTCGAACAATTATGATCTGCTTATTTAATGAAATGACAAAATTAACTATTTCAAGTAGTCAACTGAATTCTGTAGAGAGTCAAGTATGAAACTAAATTGTCTTTTTTTTACAGATTTGATGATCCAATTAGAGGTAACATATTTAAGTCTAGATTTTATACTTAAATAGTTGAATATATCTCATTTTGGTAAGTAATGATTTTTATTATATACTTTCAACAATAATTTTATAAACTGAATTAAACAAATTTATTTTAATCCAAACTGTAATATGCCAACTTGTTATTTAGAAACGAAGAGAGGATATACTTGTTTGTCAACATTGTTTGAGGGCTTATGGAACCAAACGAATTATTTCAAAGGTTATCTATTCAACTCAATAATCCTTGTTTCTCTAATTCTCCGTATCAAACTCTCTTAGCCCCTGCATTCGGATGATCAGCTAGCTCTCTAACAATTCCCAACCCTCATGAATGACCTTCAAAAGTTGACGTTAAAAACACACATCAATCCCATAATTGATTTGGGCTTTGTCCCTATCATAAATAAGTAAATAGATAAGTACGACTTATATTGTTTGTTGGGGAGATGACAGGTGGGTTAAGATACGAAGATTAAATGATATTTAGGTGATGTATTTTTTCAATCATTTCATTTAAGTATATTTTTGCCATTATTTTTTAAAATTACTCTTATTGAGTATATATTATTATTTTTAATTAAGTATGTATACTGCAGTTATTCCAGCCTACCATTCGCCAACGGCTGGTTGCCGCCGCCGATTGTCTATCACCTTCGCCTGTTGATTTTTTGTCATTATTCAAAGTTTTAATGATATTAACTAATAATTTAGTAACGTACACATATCTTTTAGTAATTTAAAAATAACATTTAGTAACATTAATGAGTTAATCTATAACTACATAAATAAAAAGAAAATATGAATAACAATGATCTAATTTAATATTTTAACTTTTGTATTAGAAAAGAATCAAATTTTGTAATACAAATTTGTCTTAAATTTAATTTAACTTTTATAACCATTTTATATTTTGCTATAATGACCATTATCAACGCCATCACAACTGTAACCATCATAGGTTCATGTTATGAATTATATCATTTGATGATAATGTATAATACTTAGAATTGTTAGAATTTGTAATTGTACTAGAACTTGCTGATGTGTTATAAACATCAGTAGATAACATGCAACTGACTTTGCTAAGTATTATCCTTTGACAGTGTAAACTGTTAATCAGTGGATAATAGATAGGCCAGTGAGTGTTACCCTCTGACAGTGTAAAATGTAAATCAGAAGATAAATCAGAGTATAAATCATCACAACAACCAGTCATATAATAATCTACAATAGAGAAATTCTGCAGAAACAACAGAGGATATTCTGCAGAAACATGTTCATTAGGAGATATTCTACGACAAAGTTTCAAATGGCTACCAGAGGATAAAGGTTGTCTATAGCAGGTTGGTTATCAGTAGATAAATGGTCATCAGATGATAGAAGTCCTTCATCAGCAAATAATGACTATTGACAGATAATATGCATCAGAGAATAATTTACTCATCAATAGATAATGACCATAAGTAGATATTGAAGATGACATGTGCCTGACTGCAGCAGACTCCTAAGTCGGTTAGGGCTTTGAAATTAAAATAAGGAAGCTAGTCCAATAAAGAGAGATTGGGTACCAGAGAAATTATGTAATAAAGATAACGTGCAAGAGAGATTATGTAAAAGAGAAGTTATGTAACATAGCTGCAATTACCGAAGACATCAGAGATATTTTTCAAAAAAGGCAACTTAAAGAATAAGCTTGAAGAAGGAAGCTTGAAGAAGGAATGTTTGTCTATAAATAGAGATATAGAGCAGTGAACAAGAACATCTCAGAACATATAAGAATATCTCATTATCCCAAATACATCTCTATACACATCGAAAGCAAATCAGAAACAGAGTATTAACAGTTGTAATTTATTTACACAGAAAGAGAGCAGTTGTATCATTTCATATAGAGTAGTTGTATCAAGAGATAAAGAGTTAAATATTAAGAGAGATACAGAGTAGCAAGTTTGTAGAACTTGAGAAGCTAGAAATTACTTTCTCAGTTGCAGTTGTTCATCAATAAACAAATTAAAGAAGATTGTATCAACAATTTTTGATTATCAGATTATATTTCAGATTCAAAATCAATAAAAATTATTATTTATTTATTGATATAATATGTTATGATTATAATTCCGCAATTAATTTACAAATTATATTGTGATCTTTACATTTGGCGGGAAATCTAAGATTTGTATTCAACCTCCACCCCCACCCCGCCTTCTATAAGTACGGATCCGGGAATAATAATTAGTTTTAGAGTTTTCTAGTTGATATATCTACTAGACGATCAAGATGAGTAGTAAAAGGGGTAATGTAAATATTCCAGTATTGGTTAGAAAAGAGTATTTCATGTGGAAAAGAAGGATGTATATGCATCTGAAATCTATAGATCCTTCTTACATCAAGATTTTGGAAGAAAGATCTCCCAATCCAAGGAGGCTTGTTCCTGTGGCAATTGTAGATGGCCAAGTTATTCCTAGACATATAGCACCTAAACTCCTTAGTGATCTGACAGTTGAAGAAAAGGAAGACTCCACGAAAGAGGCTAAGATCACAACCATTCTTTATATTGGTTTGGACACTTGTTAGGAATTATAACATTTGATGATGTACAAACTTAGAATTGTTAGATTTTGTAATTGTAAAAGTACCCGCAGTAATGTTCTATCAGAGACTACCATCAGAGGCTGTAGGTACACATTAGAGACTACAAAGACAACATTTGGAGAGTTCAACAAAAGTCAAAATTGGTCAAGCAAAATTAGTTCATCGAAGACTAAGTTTTTGTTCATCAGAGACTAAGTTTTTGTTCATCGGAGACTAAGTTTTTGTTCATCGGAGACTAAGTTTTTGTTCATCAAAGACTAAGTTTTTGTTCATCGGAGACTAAATTTTTGTTCATCAGAGACTAAGTTTTTGTTCATCGGAGACTAAGTTTTTGTTCATCGGAGACTAAGTCTTTCAGAGACTAAGTGTTTGTTCATCGGAGACTAATGTTGAAACTACCAGAGACTAAGGCAAAAACATTTCAATGCATTAAAGTATCCTTGAGAAGATTTGACCTTCGCCAAAGTTATTTGGCTAACGCCAAACTCAAACATTACTCAACGCCAAAGTCATTTGCTTATCGCCAAAGTCGTCGGGCAAATCAACAACAACGCCAAACAAAAAATGACTATCACCAAAGTCGTCAGGCAAATCAACAACATTGCCAAACTCAAAAATGACTGTCGCCAAAGTCATCAGGAAAATGTCTATTGTTGAAGTCGAGTACTTGAGCATTAGGGGATAAATATCCACTGATGAACAAAATAGCTCGTCAGGGGATAAATATCCACTGATGAATAGAGACTGTCCATCAGGGAATAAAATAATCAGAGACTAAAAATGACATCTGGGATGACACATGGCTGAGTTCACAAATTCACTAACTCAAGATTAAAGGCGGTGGAATTAAAATATATATGGTGGTCTAATAAAGAGAGATTGACTACCAAAGAAACTTTAAGGAGATAAGTTATACATTATAGGTGTGAACACTAATAAAGTAAAATATTGAGATAAGTCATACTTGTACACTAGCATGCGTATATAGCTGCTGGTGTGAAAACTGCAGAGATAACTTATAGAAACTTGAACGAGGAAAATTTGGAAGCTGGTCCAATCAAAAATTAGAAAACTCATAGAGATAAGTTATTCACTGCAGAGATAACTTATTATGGGAACTCCAAGAGGAAAATAAGGGAGCTGGTGTGCTGATACACCAGAGATGTTACATAATAGGTTGACGTGCAATGAAGGTCTTGCAAAAAGAAGAAGTTATGTGATTGAGTTGCAATTACCAAATAATATCAGATATAGTTTTTGAGGTAACTCACTGTGGAAGCTTGGATGACAAGGGAGCTATGTCTACAAATAGAGACAAGGAGCAGCTGAGATAATAAGAGATATATGAGAGATACATCAAGATATCACTGAGATACACGAGAACACAAGTATACATATTATCTTAGATTATATAGTAGTTGTAATTATATTATAAAAAGTGTAGTAAGTTTTCAAAAACTTGAGAGAAGCTAGAAATCATTTTTCTAGAATGCAGTTGTTATTTTAAACAAATATTGTCTGCAGCTGGTAATCACTACCAGAAAGAATTGTAAAGATTCAAATTGATTATAATAAATATACATATTGTAGATTAATATTCATATCTTGCAATTTGCTTTACTGTTTCATATTTTATATCTTTTCAGTAAAGTTGTTTTTAACTGTCCTTAAGTTTTAAACAGTTTAATTCAAAGAAAAGTTAGTAATTGTATTCAACCCCCATTCTAAAATTACTCCAGGGGACAAACAACAGTGTCATTAATTGTGAGTCTACCAAATAGGTTTGGGAGACAATACAAGTAATGTGTGAAGGAACTGAGGAAATGAGGGAGAATAAACAATCCTTATTGATCCAATTGGTATCAGAGTTGTTCTAGGTTAATTCAATCTAGAGATCATGTTGTCTCGGTGAGACAACCTAGAACTTGTAGAAGGGGGGTTGAATACAATTTCTTGAAATCTTGTTCAAATTCTTGTTCTTTAAAGTAATATAACTTGCGGAAAATAAAGAAGAAGAATAAGACAAATTTATAAATAATTTCTTTTATTAATTAAAAATTGATTACAAATTCTAACAATCACAAATCGATTGTCAGCCTCAATTTATGTACTGTATATATAAATCTATGAAAACATACAGCTTCTAATACAACTTTGTAAACTTAATTACAACTTCTAAATCTGAATCGTAATTCAGCTTTTAATCTTATTCAATAATATCTTTTTTTATATATTTGGAATAGGTATCTTTATCCAATTACATGATGAAAAATTATATCTCTAGTTAGTTTCGTAAACAGCTTCGTCTTCAAAAAAATCTTCAACATCCATGTCAAAGTCAACTTCTAATTCAAATAGAACTTTGTACTGCATCAGAGAGTAATTTCCACTTTAGTCTCTAATTGCTTCAACTTTAGTCTTTGATCAAATATGTTTAGTCTCTGACAATTTAAGCTTAGTCTCTGATGAATTAAGCTTAGTCTCTGATGACTTAAGCTTAGTCTCTGATAGCTTGAGCTTAGTCTCCGATGACTTAATCTGTAGTCTCCGACAAGCCTTTTGCTTTATTCTTTGATGAACTTTTCTTAGTCTTTGACAAGACTAAACATAATATCTGACTTGTTGAAATCTCTAATGCAGTACTGGTAGTCTCTTATAATACAAATTAACTTACTCTCTTATAAAAAAAAAACATATTACAATAAACAGATAGTACACTACCAGCTACAAAAACTCAAATGCTATAAACTAGCACTAACTGTACATTTCTATTTCTAAGTATTCTAAGTAAAATCATCATCAAATGTTATAGAACCTAACAATCTCCACCTATTTATGATTATCAAAGTGATAAACATAAATCAAGGTTGATGATGATGTCAAAACTCAAAAATTACAAGAATAACTTAGAATAAAAAATTTAAAGAATGTGTTAACTATAAATATACCTAAACTAAGATCTTTGATCGTAAATTCAGCTTCACCAAGACTCAGGTTCAAATCCTGCAAGTCTGGCTTCAAAAATAAACATCACAGCTACAACTTCAACTTTTCTTTTTGTTGATTTCTTTGACCTTCTCTTCTAGCAGCTTTTTAAACTTGATCTCATCTTCATCAATTGAACCCTCAAGTAAAGCAATGAATCCTTCAAGTTCACCTTTGCTTGCTTTGTTGATTTGTTTGTCATAGTCAAAGAAAACAACATCCCCATGAAAATTCTCATACAACAATCCAAAAGTAAGCGGAGGAGTTTGAACTTGTGGTAACTTGATTTACTTTTCCAACACCTCAATCTCCTTTTGAATTTGCCTCTTGAATTCCAGATTAAGTACAGAATTTTCAGGTACAACAAACAACAACCACTCTAGATCTTTGAATGACCTCATCTCCAGGCTTGGTTTATTCAGACGAAGAGTCTCTCCATCTTACTGAATGACTTCGAGATCTCTACATTGCTGATTTTGAATCAGTGGATGGAGAGTCATGTTTCTACAACAATGCTACCCCTGATGAGAGCAAACTATGGCACAAGAAGCTCTCTCACCTAAACTACAAAACTATCAATGATTTGGTGAAGAGAGAATTGGTAACTGGACTACCTCAAGTGGAATTTATTCAAGAAGGATTATGTTCAGCCTGCCAACAAGGGAAGCAAAGGAAATCATCCTTTGTCAGCAAGGAAGCCACAATGATCAAAGATCTAATTTAATTGCTACATATGGATCTCTTTGGTCCTGTTAACATGATGTCAGTATCAAATAAAAGATTTGCAATGGTCATTGTGGATGACTACACCAGATATACTTGGGTTAAGTTTCAAAATGCCAAGTCTGAAGTACCTCAACAAATCATTGACCATGTAAAGAAAGTGGAGACTGAGTCAGGGTCAGTGGTTAGGATATTGAGGACAGATAATGGAACTGAATTCAAGAATGCAGCTGCTGATGGATTTTGTGTGGAGAAAGGCATCAATTATACATTTTCTGCTCCAAGGACTCCTTAACAGAATGGTGTAGTGGAAAGGAAAAATAGAACCCTGATAGAAGCTGCTATAACAATGCTAGCAGAGGCAAATATTCCTACCTATTTTTGGGCTGAGGCAATATCCACTGCTTGCTTTACTCAAAATAGGTCATTAATCAACAAAGATCACAACAAGACCCCATATGAGCTAATGACAGGGAGAAAACCAAACATCAAGTTTCTACATGTTTTTGGATGCAATTGCTATGTGTTAAGAAACTTTGGTGAGAACTTAGGAAAATTTGATCCAAAAGCTGATGAAACAATTTTCCTAAGTTACTCCCTGGCATCTAAGGCCTATAGGGTTTATAACAAAAGACTCCAAGTGGTGATGGAGTCTATAAATGTAGCTTTTGATGATCAAGAGATTTTTGGACTTGAAGACCCTAGTTTTCATGAAGAACTGAGATTTGAAAATGAAGATGATTTTGATTGTCAAGAGTATGAAGCTAATGAGTGAAGACAAATGGAGAATTTATCCATCCCTGATGTCAATCCATACAACATAGAAGCCCCTACAACAGATGAAGTTAACTTCCTGGACAACAGATCAGGGAATACTCCATCAGGGGATAATCCATTAGGGAATGCACCATCGGGGGATCACTTTAACCCTGATTTAAGCACAGATTCAGAGGGAGTTTTCTCAGAAGTTGGTAGCACAGACTTAGGAGGAGTAGATGATAATCAAGCAAGCTCATCAAAATACATCTCTAAGCCCAAATGGTCTAGAAGTTACTCAACACATTTGATCATTGGTGATCCAAACAAGAGAGTGTAAACCAGAAAAGCAACATCTAATGAATGCCTATATGCTTGCTTTCTTTCACAAATAGAGCCAAAAAAATTTGAAGAAGCCATTCAAGATGTAGATTGGATCATGGCTATGCAGGAAGAACTAAAA
Source organism: Centella asiatica (assembly GCA_014636745.2). Lineage (NCBI taxonomy): Eukaryota > Viridiplantae > Streptophyta > Magnoliopsida > Apiales > Apiaceae > Centella > Centella asiatica. The sequence continues at coordinate 23,350,207 of CM025783.1, read as the reverse complement.
CAATTTGAAAGAAATCAAGTATGGAAGCTGGTGCCTAAACCCAAAGACAGAATTATAATAGGTACAAAGTGGGTATTCAGAAACAAGATGGACGAAGTTGGCATTGTTATAAGAAACAAAGCAAGACTGGTTGCAAAGGGATATCTTCAAGATGAAGAGATTGACTTTGATGAAACTTTTGCACCAGTAGCCAGACTTGAGGCTATAAGGATTTTCTTAGCCTATGCAGCACATTCAAACTTTAAAGTTTTTCAAATGGATGTGAAAAGTGCCTTTCTCAATGGGAAACTAGAACATGAGGTGTATGTCCAACAACCACCAGGGTTTGAAAGCTCAAAATTCCCAAATCATGTCTACAAACTAGAGAAAACACTTTATGGATTGAAGCAAGCTCCTAGAGCTTGGTATGATACACGGTTAAAGTTTCTAGTGGACAACAAGTTCACAAGAGGTATCATTGACAAGACATTGTTCTTTAGACAACACCAAGGTCATCTGATACTGGTTCAAATATATGTTGATGATATCATCTTTGGATCCACAGACACTAGATTCTGTGAAAAGTTCTCCAAGCTCATGCAAAGCAAATATGAAATGAGTTTGATGGGTGAATTGTCTTATTTCTTGGGACTGCAAATCAAACATGTCACTGATGGAATTTATATTCATCAGACAAAGTATGCCAAAGAGTTACTCAAGAAATTTGACATGGAGGACTCAAAAGTAGCAAAGACACCTATGGCCACATCAACCAAGATTGACCCTGATAAGAATGGAAAGAAATTTCATCTAAAGACTTATAGGGGAATGATTGGTTCTTTGCTGTATCTGACAGCAAGTAGGCTTGACATCATGTTTGCAACATGTCTTTGTGCAAGGTATCAAGCTGATCCAAAAGAGTCTCATCTGATGGCAGTAAAAAGGATGTTGAGGTATATCAAGAGCACTACAAAATTGGACTTTGGTATCCAAAAGAGTCTGGATTTGAATTACTGGGGTATTCTGATGCTGACTTTGGAGGATGAAAAATTGACAGAAAAAGTACAACAGGAAGCTATCAGTTTTTAGGAGGAAGACTTGTATCTTAGTTCAGCAAAAAGCAGCACTCAATATCAACATGCACTGCTGAAGCTGAATACATTGCAGTTGGAAGTTGCTGTGCACAAATAATGTGGATGAAAAATCAATTAATGGACTATGGCCTAAATTTCAACAAAATTCCAATCTTGTGTGATAACACTAGTGCCATTGCCATTGCTGAAAATCTTGTGCAACACTCTAGAACCAAACATATAGAAATCAGATATCATTTTATCAAGGAACATGTTATGAATGGAACAATTGAACTACATTTTATACCAACAAACAAGCAGCTGGAAGACATTTTCACCAAGGCTCTTGATGAAGCCACTTTTATCAATCTTGTGGGAGAACTGGGTATGGTGAATTATGCAAAATGAAGTCTAATTAACTTGTTAGAGACATGTCAGAAAGATTGTTGGAATAACTCAAGCTATCAAGTGCTTAAGTTCTGGTATTCCTAACTCATCTCATAAATTCCTGGTAAATGTAGTTGATATGTGAATATATATGTTAAATATGTAAATATGTACATATACTTCTGTGTTTTTGTTTGTTTTTGTCTGATGCATCAGGGTCAGGGTCTCTGTCGAGAAACATTAGGGTCAGGGTATCCTTCCCGCGTATTAGGGTCAGGGTATCTGTCTCTCGCATCAAGGTGAGGGTATCTGTCACGTGCATCAGGATCAGGGTATCTGTCTCGCGCATCAGGGTCATGGTATCCGTCTTGCGCTTCAGGGTCAGGGTATCTGTTTCAAGCATCAGGATCAGGGTGTGTATATTTATCGAACATCAGGGTCAGGTAAAAGGCTTTTGACTGCATCAAGGAAATGTGTCGAGTTTGTGATAATAATTCATTAGGGAATTCTCTTGTCCCTGATGACGTGTCACCACAGAATTGATGTGACACCCTGATAGCGTGTTTTCAGGAACAGTTTTCAAAAGTTAAAAAGGCGGGTATTTATACTCCCCCCATCTCTCTTTCTGAAATACGTCAAAACATTTAACTTGTCTCTAATATTTGCTCGAGTTTTCTTTCTCTATCTCTCTTATTCATAGAAACTCTAGATTTTTAACTCATCAACAGTATCAATGGCACCAAGCACTGCTCAACGACTACCAAGAGATCTAGTGGTTCCACAAACCAACTTTGTGGGTTTTTCAGACATTGAAGAGGTAGATGCTTGCTTTAAACCAACGATGCGCTATCGACTCAACTCAGAGCATAGTAAAGTCATTTTTACCGATGACGAGATGTCTGGGGAAGCAGTAGCACAACTATAGTCGAGTGCCAAATTCATGTACTCTGCAACCAGACCTGAGGTTGTCAAAGGAATATCATTCAAAATTTCTTCTGAAAAAGGAAAGATAACTCCTTTTAGAATTAATTCTGCACTGGGACTACCTACGCAGGAGTTCGTGGAAGTGCCAAGTGATGCTGAACTGCTTGACTTCTTGAGGGAACTGGGCTACAACTCACCAAATAATGTAGCTTTGAAGTTCAAAGACCTCAAGAGGGTTAATGTGAAAAGAGAGATCTCCTATCTCTTTGACACAATCACAAAGGTGTTTTCAGGTAAGTCCTCTAACTATGAGGTGATAACATCGTTAACTCTTAAAATAGCTTATGCCATGATTAGGAATGTAAAAATTAATATAGGAAAATTAATTTTTGACGATCTTGTAAATAAAATGGGTAGTTTTACTTCTAGAAAACAAGAAGTTTACTATGTTAAATTCTTATCAATGATTATTAAGGATCAAATTACTAATCTTTCTTTTGAGAATGACATTGTTGTACAGAGTTATAAACAAACGAAGAAATTATTTGTAGAAATAATAAAGAAATCCTATACGGCGGAATCATTTGTACTTTCATCATATATGGAACAGGTATCTAGAACTCTCCAATCCTCTTCTCAACCTATTACTTCTTCTCCTTCAACTACTATGACAGAGATCACCACCACTTCTCTGCCTACCCAAGTAGTACCACCAATTTCAACACAACCACTCTCATTAACCCAACCCTTAGTCTCCCAAAAGACTAAGGGTACCAAAAGAAAACCCTTTGAAGGAACCGCAACAAGTGAAGGGGAGCAAGGAGAGAGAGTAATTGGCTTAAGGAGATTGAAGAAGAAGAAAGTGGCCAAGAGAGTAACCCTACAGTCAGACCAAACAACATCCTCTCAAAAGGACACTGCTTTTGATAAGAAATTAAACACATTTCTAACTAGTTCCTCTCAAAAGGAATTAGTTATTGAAAATAGTCCCCAACCAGGGACACAGTTGAGTGAGGCACAAACAGTGACCATAGCCCCTGATGAAATTAATAATAGGTTCTCTGAGAGCCACTTGCAGATAACTGACATAGTGAGTGCACACAACTTCTCTTGATGGATCACCTCCTTATTCGATGATCCAGCCAAAACTCCCTTCTACACCTCTCCCATCGTTCTCAATTCCTCAAATTTCTTCAGATATCATGACACAAACTCTAAGTGTCATGACATCAGATTCTCCAATTTCTCAATTCTTGGAGGAGCCAACACTTACTGACACAGTGATTGATAATCAACATGTTCAAATGGTTGATTCCTTTTTAAATGATTCAATCACTGTGACACAGTCTGGGGACAACAATGCACCTGTACATACTACTGCAATAAGCATTTATGTTATCCCACATGTAAATACTTCTTCTATAGAAACATATACTTCTCCAATTGTACATACACAATTGACTTCCACTCCTTCTTCTATCACTTCCGTGGAACCAAACACTATACATAATTTACTTGAACTGGCCACAGTTGCTGATCTCACAGCCCATAGGAGCCCTACTAGGACAATTTTGAGTGAGACTATGAGAATACTTAGTGAAGAGAGGTAAAGTCAATCCCCTGAGAGGACTTTGGCAAAAGGAGAGAATGAAAGTACTACCTTAGAAGGCAAACAAAAAGGAGAGTCTTTGAGAGATGCCTTAGAATGCACAGAAAAAAGAGAGATTGAGGGAGATAAGGATGAGATCCTTGTAAATAAAGAAAATAGAGAAAATATAGATACTGTATATACTTCTAGTTCTTCTGAGAGTGATAAAGATGAAACTCCAATGGATGACTTACCTCAGTTCATTGGAGTTGATTTATACTTTCAAAAGAATCAAATGGCCGATACTGTACAGTTACTCAAACAAGAGCTTTTGAGGACCACAAATCCAATTTTGACAAAAGTGCTCAAATCACAAATAATGATAGGGTCGTCCGTGGATGTGGAATCTTAGAAACTCCATACACATTTTACCAACAAGATAAATAATGTACAACAAGTTGTGGTCTCCCTTGTCATAGCCAAACCATTCTCAAAATGAAGAAACTTGCTGACAATGTTGACAAACAACTCTCTGCATTCTCCACCAAAATAGCAAGCATGGAGTCTCTGCAACTGTCAATGGCTGACACTCTACAAAAAGTTCTTCAAGTCACATCCCTACTCTCAACTTCCACTGATGATGCTGTCAAAAAGAGGGAGAAATCTTCAGGGCCGTTGTCAGGGGTTGTTGTTGAGACTCAAACAAGTTAACCATCAGGGAGTGTGACTGCTGTTGCTCCTGCTCCAAAAGCCAAGGACAAGGGTAAGGGTATCCTGATTGAAGAACCTAAAAAGAAGACCAATAGTCAATCAGGACCCAAACTACTTGGAGATGCAATGAAGACAACTCATTTTCCAACTCCTGTCGAAGTATTAATAGATGAAAAAATGGAGCTTGTCTATCCTCAAGACAAGAAGTTGGTAGAAGCTGATGCACTCTATGCACAACAACTCCAACAAGAGGAGGAAAGGGCTGCGGAGGAAGAGAAACAAGAAGAAGAACCTAAAAAGAAGAGTGTCAGGCTAAAATCCTCCGGGAAAACTCAGCAAAAGAAACCTCAGTCCCTCAAAGGTGCATCAGGGGATAAAAATAAAGAAAAACCAAAATCTCCTGATGCCACCATATCCAAGTCATCTAAAGCGAAGGATCAAACACCTTCTCCTATACCATATGGACCACCCACACTAGCTGAATACTTAAGAGAAGAAGGGCGCAAGAACCTGACATTTATGTTCTCAATAAAAAGCATAAATGTCAGGACTAACAGCAAGAGGGAAAAGCTAATCACTGTACAACTGAAAAATGGGCCTGAGTTCATAGTCACATTTTTCTGGTTTAGGAGAATGGATATTAAGCAATTAGGGCTGATCTTGAACCTGATTTCCAAATCGACATTGCTGAATAGAGACTTGAGGGGGATGATTGATAAGCTGAGGAAAGCCATCAATGATGAAAGGAGCTTGCCCACAGCCTTGGAAAGACCATTAAAGCTTTTCTACAAAACAACTGATGGGCAAGAGAAAAGCATAAGAATCAAAGAAGTTGATGGGCTTGACCTGGAGGAAGCGATGCATGTTCTAACCCAATATGATTATCACAAGGATGAACATGTCATCCAGTTCAGAATCCTGCTAATACAAAGAGTGCTAAAGGAGATTGAAGAAACCAGAGCTGATGATGGGAATGCAGCAGCAGTAAGGGATGTGCCACCAGTAAAAGGATTCAAAGAATATCCAAAGATGATCATAAGCCCCATGGGTGTTGAATTTAAAAATGCAAAAGGGGAGATCATCACCTTTTACTGGTCATAACTTGCTGCAGCTAATCTATCAGAGATTGAATATGTCCTTGAAGCTCTAGAATCTAGCAAGAATGTCAACATTGTCAACTTCAGAAGACTTCTTCAAAAAGAGTTGGAACAGCTAGTGGCAGGAGGTGAAGACAACAAACTCAGGATTCCAGATCAAAACCTAGATCAAAGGAGACAAGGCCTTAGAAGTGATTCACAGCCTATTGAATCAAGTAAACCATTGCCCTTTGTTTCTGCCAAACACAGAAGGAATCCTGATGTCTAAAATGTATATTTCTTTTGTAATAGTTATAGGAAATACTTGTACATTTAGTTTATCTGTTCATACAAATAGATTAAATATATAAAATTTTGGTTTTGACATCATCATCAGTACAAGTGTTAGATTTATGATTATGAAACTAATAAATATAAATAGGGGGAGATTGTTAGAGATAAATAATGATGATGATGTTTAGAGAATAATTGTGCATCTGTAAATACTTAAGGTATTCTATAAACCTTAATATATCTGCATGAGTTTTGCATTCACTGATGATCAATTTAGTCTTCAAGGGACGAATTGCACAACACTATGCAAGTCATCAGTGAAAACCTCTAAAGGACTTGATAGTGTAAAAGGAATGTCTATTACTACTTAAAAGCAACCAAGAATTCCACACATAAGACATTCCAGACAAAATCGACAAAACTTCAGTGATTGAAATCAATCAGGGGAACCCATCAGGGGATGACAATGACAGACCAACCTGTTAAGGGAACTCATCAGGGGATGATAATGGCAAACCAATCCATCAAAGAAACTCCTCAGGGCATGAAAGTGACAAGCTAATCCGTCAGGGAAACCCATCAGGGGGAATGCTCAACACTGCATCAGTGGATGCTGTAAGTCTTAACTTCAGGGGATCAAGAAGCACTTGGGTAACTCTACAATAAGAGATTAACTCATGTGAAGCATGAAGCACTAATCAAGTCATAAACAGGACTTACAATCAAGGGATCCAGAAGCATTGATCAAGTCCACATCAGGGCTTGTTATTAGGGGATAGTTATGACTGCATACACTAATCATTAGGTCTTACACACAAATCATTGAAGCTTGTCATAGAAGCAAGAGATATAACTGGAAAGATATTTCTTAAAGTTTGGTGATCCAATGACAACTCTTGATCATTAAATGCTCGAAGATCAAGGGATGAAAAAGAAACAACAAAAGTCATCAGTAGTCTGACACATCATTCCAAAAGGACAACGATGTGAGATATATGCGTCCAAGTTAAAAAAGTAGCACGTCTAAGCATGTGGGTTCAACAACCAATCTTCTATATATGTAAAAGAGTTCTCATTACACAAAAAAAGTGTGGATATCCAACGGATCAACCAACAGAGAGAAGCACACAAACACTAGAGATAAGCTTTGTATTATATCTTGAGAGAAATATTCAAAGAAAATAAGAAACTAGTGAGTGTGAACTTGAAGCTATAATTTATTAAAGATTGTAGCTGATTAATCACATTTATGATTAAACAGAGTTCCAGAAAAACATCAAGTTTTAATACAACAATTTTAACTTGAATGCTTGTGTGTTTATCTTAATATTCACTATAGTTTTCCTGATCTTGTAGTTATTTTTGACAGTGCTTAACATGTTTTTAAAGAGCCAAAAAAAAAGTTTTGAGTGTTTGTATTCAACCCCCCCCCCCCCCCCCC
>CM025783.1:23311700-23342634 GCA_014636745.2 Centella asiatica | reverse complement strand
TTTTTTTTTTTTTTTTTTTTGTTAAGTTGGGTATAATATAAAACAAGAAAGAAATTACAAAAGTAACGAGAGGCATCCCCCTCGACCTACTAGCACATCTCGCTAGCTAGGGAAAACAAGCTAAAACTATGAGTATACACTTGAGCTTATTTAGTGCTAATAGATACCTCTAACAAATTTATTTTCAATTAAAAACTGAGAGAGAGTATCATACCAAGCCCTTGGTGTTTGTTTCAAGCCATAAAATGTTTTATCTAACCTGTAGACTAGTTATTAGTCCTTGGTACTTCATGCACAACCGTTAACTCCGCTTCACTTATTGAGGGAACATAGTCATATAGGGGTGTTTCTTCAGTCTCTGATGGATCTTTCATGCATCCAATTCATTCTCAAATCTGAAAGTTTCATGTAGTCCTTGACCCATCATTCCTGGAATCTTGCTATCTTCAAATACCACTTGTATGGATTCCACAATGACCTTTGTTCTCAGGTTATACACTCTATATGCTTTACTTGATATAGAGTAACTTAAGAAAATTACCTCATCAGACTTATTATCAAATTTCCCTCTTGACTTTGATGAGTTTCTCAAAACAAAGCACTTACAACCAAACACATGTAGAAACTTGAGAGTTGGTTTTCTCTCGGTCATTAACTCATAAGGTGTTTTGTTGTAAGTCTTATTGAGCAAGAACCAGTATTAATTGCTTCCTCCTAGAAATAGGTTGGAAGCTTTGACTCTTCTAGCATTGTCCTTGTTACTTCAATAAGGGTTCTATTTTTTCTCTCAACAACTCCATTTTGTTGAGGGTTTTTGGAGCTAAGAATTGATGGGTTATTCCTTTTTCAGTGCATAATTCATTTACTTGAGAATTTTTGAATTCTGTTTCTCTATCACTCCTTATAACCATTACTATTTTTTTTGACTTAGTTTCTACTTTCTTGATATGATCAATAATCAATTGAGCAGCTTCATCTTTTGAGTGAAGGTATTTTACCCAAGAATACCTTGTGTGATCATCCACTATAACCAAGGCATATCTGTTCCTTGATATTGACATCACATTCACTTGACCAAATAAGTCCATATGTAATAACTGTAAAGGGTCAGTGATTGATGTTGCTAGTTTGCTATTGAATGACATATTTCTTTGTTTTCCTTTCTGGCATGAATCACACAGACTTTCTTGTGTATACTCCAATTGAGGAATGACAACTGCCAAGCCTTTTCTCACCAAATTTTTGATGTTTTTGAAGTTTACGTGGGAGAGCTTCTTATGCCAAAGCCAACTTTCATCAGTAGAGGCTTTACTATAGAGACATATGACTTGATTAGTGGAAGAGATTAGATTTGCAGTGTACAAATTCCCTTTTCATTTCCCTGTCAACATCACATCTCCAGATTACTTGTCACTCACTTGACATTGATATTCTTTAAAGGTGACATGGAATCCTCTATCACATAATTGACTCACATTTAGTGAGTTGTGATTTAAGCCATCAACTAGTGATACTTCAATGAAGATGACATTTCCATGTTCAACATTGCCATAGCCTTTTGTATGGCCTTTGTTGTCATCTCTAAAAGTTACCTTTGGGCCACTCTTTTCTTCATACTGTATAAGAAGAGACTTGTCTCCTGTCATGTGCGTTGAACATCCACTGTCCAAGAACCATGCTTTCTTCTTTTTGCCCTGCACAGTACAAAAAACTAGTTAGAATGTTTTGGGACCCAGACCTTCTTGGGTCCTTTCTCACTAGTTTTAGAATCAAGACTTTACTCAGATAACGTTGATTGTCTTTTAGAATTTTTTACATTTTTAGGATAATAACTAGTCTTGCTTCTTGAAGGAGAGAGACTGCCAAATTTAGAATTTTCACAATTTTTGCAAAGATGGTTAGACCTTCTTAAAGGTGATTTTTCTTTAATTGTCTTTGTTAGTTCAGTCTTTACTATAGGAACTCTATTTTTACTCCTACAATGTATAGCAATGTGGTTGGGGTTACCACATGTATGACATGTTTTTCTAGGAGCATCAGGTATTCTAGCATAATTGATATATTTATTAATGCCCATCTTTCCATTTCTATTCCTTCTTCCACTGATAGAATCCATTGGTTTTTCATCCTTGAACTCAGCCAGTTTTTCCAATTTCTTGTTTAATTGTGTCTTGGTCATGAAACCTATGTTCCATCTTTTACCTCCACTATTTTCATCAACATTAACTGATATTTGATCATTCTTTATCACTGCAGTGATATGTTGACTTTGAGTGTTGATAAATTTAGGTTCATTGACTGGTGAGACAAAACTAATCCTTTTAATAAGAATTGGCTTTTGAGTCATTGAGTTAGCAATTTCTTTAATTTCTTCTATATTTAGTTTCTTTCTTAGGTAGTCAGCATAACCTAGATCAGATTTTTGACCTACCATTTGACTTCCTACCAAGTCTGACAACTTTTTAGAGGATTGGTTCCATTGTTTTATCTTAGTCTGTTCAAGTTCAAGTTGTTCGACTAAGTAATATTCCCTCTTTTTAAAAGCATCAATCATGTGATGAGCTTTATCTAGTTCTAACTTGATAGTATCAAATTGTATTTGTCTCTTTTCAAGAAATTTATTTCTATTCAAGAGTTGGTCATGTGATTCTTTAACTCTAGCATGTTCAGTGGTTAGTGATCTAAAACTAACATGCAAATCAGACATATCTTTGTGTATGTTTTCTATACTAGATGTATCAATTAGATTAAGAACATTAAAGTTCTGAGTTGCATCACATACCTTTATAGAATCACTTGGCTCATCAGTTCGAGCCATCAAAGCAAAGTTGACAATTTTTTCCTTAGAATAGCTGACAATCCAATCTTTGCCTTTAGTAATCAAGGCCTTGCTATTTGATTTGTACTTTTTACCAACAAGATCATTCCCTGATTTCTTGTTCTTTCCATCCTTAGATCTCTCTGTAGATCTAGGCTTCTTGCACTCATTGACAAAGTGCCATAAACCATCACAGTTATAGCATCTTTTTTTCTTTTTGTCAAATGTCACAGTTTGATCTTCTCGTTTTAGGTTAGGTTTTCTTGATGATCTTCTTCCTTTCCTGCTAGCTCTAAATTTCTTGAACTGCTTCACCATAAAGGCCATAAATTCCTCCATGTCATCATCAGTGTTGGATTCAGATTGTTCTTCAACCGAGCTTGCAGTATAGGTTTCATCATCAAGCTCCTCATGAGACATCTTTGTCTCAACTACTACTACAGCTCCTTTGTCCCTGCCATGCATCTTTTGTCTCTGCTCTATTTCAAGTTCATAAGTTTTTAAATTTCCATAGAGCCTATCTAATGTGAAAGTATCCAAATCATGAGCTTCCCTTACTGCAGTAGTTTTTGGATCCCAACTTTGTGGGAGAGCCCTCATGAATTTGGTATTAACATCTTCATTGTTATAGGACTTTCCAAGTATTTTCAGATCATTTAGCAAAGCATTGAATCTATCATACACTAATGTTATTGATTCACCAGGCTTTGCTTGAAAGAATTCATATTGTTGTGTTAATAATGACCTCTTATTCTTTCTTACTTGGTCTGTCCCCTCACATAGGACTTTGATGGTGTCCCAGATTTGTTTTGATGTTGTGCAATTGGTAATGCTTATGAACACATTCTTATCCAAGCCATTGTAGTGTATGTTCATCACTTTAGCATCTTTTAGCATTTGTAACTTGTCTTCATTAGTGTAATCACTTTCAGGTGCAAGTTCAAAGTGCTCAGCAATTATTGTTCCTTCCACAGTTTTTGAAGTAACAAATTTCCTTGGCTAGTATGGACCCTTCTCAATCCTATCAATGTAATCGGGGTTTGTTGCTCTTAAGTGCATGTACATCTTTTGTTTCCAGATAGGATATTCCTTTCTTTTTAAGATTGGAATTCTGGTTCCACCAGCACGATTTCCTGCATATGTCATTATTTTGGAGCTGCTTCCTTTGTTGTTGGCCATCTCTGGATCTTGTGAATTGAATTAAATCAATTTGGCTCTGATACCACTTGTTGTCCTACTGAGACAACCTAGAACTTGTATAAGGGGGGTTGAATGCAAGTTCTTGAAATCTTTTTCAAATTCCTATTCTTTAAAGTAATATAACTTGCGGAAAATAAAGAACAAGAATAAGACAAAGTTATAAAAAATTGCTTTTATTAATTAACAATTGATTACAAATTCTAACAATCACAAATCGATTGTCAGCTTCAATTTCTGTACTGTATATATAAATCTATGAAAACATACAGCTTCTAATACAACTCTGTAAACTTAATTATAGCTTCCAAATCTGAATCATAATTCAACTTTTAATCCTATTCAATAATATCTTTTTTTTTTATATTTAGAATAGGTATCTTTATCCAATTACATGATGAAAAATTATATCTCTAGTTAGTTTCATAACCATCTTTGTCTTCAAAAATATCTTCAACATCCATGTTAAAGTCAACTTCTAATTCAAATAGAACTCTATACTACATCAGAGAGTGGATCTTCACTTTAGTCTCTGACTGCTTCAACTTTAGTCTCTAATCAAATATGTTTAGTCTCTGACAACTTAAGCTTAGTCTCTGTTGAATTAAGCTTAGTATCTGATGACTTAAGTTTAGTTTCTGATAGCTTGAGCTGAGTCTCTGATGACTTAATCTGTAGTCTCTGACAAGCCTTTTGCTTAAGTCACTGATGAACTTTCCTTAGTCTCTGACAAGCCTTTTGCTTTAGTCTCTGATGAACTTTCCTTAGTTTTTGACAAGACTAAACATAATCTCTGACTTGTTGAAATCTCTAATGTAGTTCTGGTAGTCTCTTATAATACAAATCAACTTACTCTCTTATAAAAAAGACATATTACAATAAACAGAGAGTACACTACCAACTACAAAAAATCAAATGCTATAAACTAGCACTAACTGTACATTTATATTTCTAAGTATTCTAAGTACAATCATCATCAAATGCTATAAAATCTAACAGATCATAAGTAATTCAAAGGACAACACCAGAGTTCCAGAACTCAAGAAGGGTGAATACTCATTTTGGAAGCAAAGGATCTTAAGTTCTCTTGATGCAAAAGATAACCCATATTTGGAGAATATTGACAAAGGTCCTCTAGAAAGAAAGAAGCTTGTATCTAGCATCACATCTGATGAAGTTACTGCATCAGAAAAATATGAAGCAAAAACTCCAAATAAATTTACTCAATCAGAGAAGGAGGAGGCTGCTAAGGATAAGAAGGTCAGAGATATCTTTATCACAGCACTTCATAACAACATGCTATACAAAGTTATGAAGTGCAAAACATCCAAGGAGGTTTAGGACAAACTCAATGTCCTATGTGAAGGGAATAACCAAATCAAGCTAAACAAGCAACTCCTACTAATTCAATAATATGAGTTTCTTACTGCCAAGGATGGTGAATCTCTTGATGATCTATATGAGATTCATCCAATTAATTAATGATTTATCTACCTATGGTCAGGAGTATTCTGTGCTTCAAGTAAATCACAGATTTCTGAGAGCTCTTCCCAGACATTGGGATCCAAAGACTACTGCAATCAGAGAAGCCAACAAAGATCTAGGTCTTCTAACACTGGATGAGATTTATGGAAATTTGAAAGACCTATGAGTTGGAAATCCAACAATGGAAAGATAAATCTATTGCACTGATTACAGAGCCAAAGAAAGAGAAGCTTGATGGACACATGAAGGTTTCCATTGAGAAAAAAGATTCCAACGATGAGGAAATAGAAGAAAGTGAGACTGAAAAAAAAGAAGTTAGGAGTTATACACCTGAAGAGTTGGATGAAATGGATGAAAGCCTGGCCTACATTGCTAGGAAATTTAAAAACCTGAGATTTCAAAGAGGGAAAAATTTCAGGAAAGGCTCATCATCAACATCTACTACTGTCAAGCCAAGTCAATCAACCATGATTGATAAATCCAAAATCAGGTGTTGTAACTATAATGAGTTTGGTCACTTTGCCAGTGAATTCAAGAAGCCCAAAGCTGAGAAAAAAAAAGACTTCAAGGATGATCAAGTAGATTACAAAAAAAAGTACTTTGATCTTCTCAAGAAAAAGGGAAAGACATATATAGCTGAAGGCAAGGACTGAGAGGATTCAGATGAATCTGATGCTGAGGAAGAGATTGTAAATTTGGCTTTAATGGCTAAATCCTGAAGCAATTTTGAAGGAGAAGCTGAATAATAGAACTCGTCACCAACTAAGGTAAATAACTTTAATATTTCTTCAATTTCTAAAAATGAATGTGATGATACCATTCAAGAAATGGCCAAAGAGATTTATGACTTGCATGCTAGTTTAAGATCTCTTACAAAAGAAAACAATAGAATTACTGAGACCAATAATGCTGTTTCTAAGAGAAATACTTTATTAGAATCTGATTTGTTAATTTTAGAAAAGGCCAAAACTGAAGCTCTTAATGCTAAGAGACATCTTGATGTATTTGGTCTTGTTAAGATCAAATACGGGTTGCGGAAAATAACTTAGGAAGATTTCGTAAAGAAATTAATCACCAGAAATCAACACTAAAGGATCAATTTGTTCAGTTTGCTTAAAGAAATTAATCACCCGCAAGCTAAAACAAATCAGTTGTGAAAGTATAAAGGAATTAACCACCAACTTTCGGATAAACGTAAGTAAAAACTCACACAAGTTTTTTTTTTAATCAAAGTCTGTCGTTTTCTCCATTACAATTAACTATTTATACTTCAATAACCCTAATTCTCATATGGTAAAAATTCCACATTGGGAAGAAATCTACTTCTATAAGGAAACAAATATTAATAAACTAATGAACTTTAAACCGGATGGATTAAAACTGCTAAATTGCCTGATCAGAGACTATAATCCCCGACAGTATAAAATGCTGACCAGAGACTATAATCCCCGACAGTATAAATAACTGATCAGAGACTATAATCCCCGATGCGTACTTCAGTCCCCGACTAGTCCCTGATGCACCGTTTGAACCCGCGCAATCCCCGATAGCTTCCTTAATCCCCGATGTGTTACTTTAATCCCCGATGTTCGTAATCCTTGGTTCAGTCCGTAATCCCTGATGCCTTTTTAAGCCCGCAACTGCTTATCTCCTTATTCACAAGCAAAGTAACTACAGGTTGTTTAGCAGCCCCTAACCAAGAACCTCCATTAATATCAATAGAAAATAAGTCCATGGATAGTTCTTTTAAAATGATATTTACTCTTTCACTTGTCAACAACTCCAATGGATCATCCTCCTCTTCTTCAGAAACAATTGTCCTCAATTGAGCTACATCGTCATCATGAATATAAGGGGCCAAATCACCAATATTAAAAGTTGCACTTACACCGTATTCTCCTGGCAACTCCAATTTGAAGGCATTGTCGTTAATCTTCTCAACAATCTTGAAGGGACCCTCCGACCGGGGCATTAATTTATTCTTACGCAGGCTAGGAAACCTTTCTTTCCTCAGATGTAACCAGACAAGATCACCCACCTGGAATTCAGGTTGCTTTCGATGTTTATTGGTTAGAGCCTTGTACCTTGCATTGACTTTCTCAATTTTGGCTCGTACTTGCGCATGCAACTTCATCATAGCTTGAGCCTTCGCCTTAGCATCAAAATGGATATATTCCCCTTTTGGCAAAGAAATTAATTCTACTGGAATTTTTGGATTTTCACCGTAGACCACTTCAAAAGGTGAATGTTTTGTAGCGTAGGTAGGAGATCTATTGTATGCAAACTCGGCATGTGCAAGCTTGACATCCCAATCCTTTGTAGTTTTGCTCACCAATCCACGCAACAAGACTCCTAAAGTTCTATTGGTTACTTCCGTTTGACCATCAGTTTGCGGATGATGAGACGTGCTAAAACACAGCTTAGTACCCAACAGTTTCCATAATGTCTTCCAAAAGTAGCTCATAAATTTTGTATCTCGGTCACTGACTATGGTTCGTGGCATTCCATGTAATCGAACTACTTCTTTTATATATATATCAGCTATTCGAGACGCATCATCGGTTTTATGACAAGCTAGGAAATGCGCCATCTTGGAAAACCGATCCACCACCACCATGATTGAATCATTACCCCGTTGTGTACGAGGTAATCCCACGATAAAATCCATTGATACATCTTCCCAAGGAGAATCGGGTACCGGCAGTGGAGTATAAAGACCCTGATGGAACGTACTTTTTGTCTTTTGACAAGTAGCACATCTCGCAATTATACCGGCTACATCACCCTGCATCTTCGGCCAATAAAAATGTTCTTGTAATATCGCCAAAGTTTTGGTAATGCCAAAATGCCCAGCCAATCCTCCTCCGTGAGCCTCCCTTACTAACAACTCTCGAATTGACCAAGATGGAATACACAAACAATTTCCCTTGAATAGGAATCCATCTTGGAACAGATAACTACCGACAGTTCCTTGTGAGCATGATTCAATGATTGGTTGAAAGTCTACGTCTTGCTTGTAATACTCTTTAATTAATTCAAATCCCAACAATCTTGAACTCAATACACCCAACAATGTGTATCTTCTTGACAATGCATCTGCCACCACGTTGTCTTTCCCTTGTTTATGTCTTGACGAGAAATTAAAAGATTGCAAAAATTCAACCCACTTAGCATGTCGAGGGTTTAATTTCTGTTGACCGTGAATGTACTTTAAGGCCTCATGGTCTGAATGCAATATGAAGTGGCTCGGCCGCAAATAGTGACTCCAATGGTCAAGTGCCCTCACTATTGCGTAGAACTCTTTATCATAAGTCGAGTAGTTTAGCCTTGCTCCATTGAGCTTTTCACTAAAATAAGCAATTGGTCTTTTCTTCTGTACTAGGACAGCTCCTATGCCAACTCCACTTGCATCACACTCTACTTCAAAAGGACTTGAAAAATCTGGTAGAGCTAAGACCGGCGTGTCACACAACAATTCCTTGACCTTCTCAAACGCCCTTTGTGCAGCCTTCGTCCACTCAAATTTTCCTTTCTTTATACATTCAGTAATGAGTGCAACCACACTGCTGAAGTTTCTGACAAATCTTCTATAGAACGAAGCAAGTCCATGGAAAGATCTTACTTCCGTTACTGTTGTTGGTACTGGCCAAGATTTTATAGCCTCGACTTTCGATGGGTCAACTGAAACTCCATTTCTTGACACGATATAGCCTAGGAAGGTTACGCTAGGTACCAAGAAGTAACACTTCTCCAACTTGGCATATAGCTTTTGCTTCCTCAACATTTCAAACACCAATCTCAAGTGTCTAAGATGATCGTCAACATTTTCACTATAAATGAGTATATCATCTAAGTATACCACCACAAACTTACCCAAGAAAGGTTTTAGTACCTCATTCATCAACCTCATGAAGGTACTCGGTGCATTACTTAGGCCAAACGGCATGACTAGCCATTCGTATAATCCTATTTTTGTTTTGAAGGCTGTCTTCCATTCGTCGCCTTCCCTCATCCGAATCTGATGGTATCCACTGCGAAGATCTATTTTGGAAAATACTGTTGAACCATGCAGTTCATCTAATAGATCATCTAGTCTCGGGATTGGAAATCTGTACTTGATAGTAATGTTATTTACTGCTCTACTATCAATGCACATTCTCCATGTTCAATCCTTCTTTGGTACCACCAAAGTTGGTACAGCACAAGGACTCATGCTTTCCCTTACGTACCCTCGCTCCATTAATTCCTCAATCTGTCTCTGTATCTCTTGAGCCTCCTGTGGGTTACATCTGTAAGCTGCCTTGTTCGGTAAAGACGCTCCTGGAACTAAGTCAATTTGATGCTCAATTCCCCTGATAGGCGGTAGACCTGGGGGTAAGTCTTCAGGAAATACATCCTGGAATTCTACCAACAATTTTTCCATGTCTTTATTTGGTTCTTCTGGCTTCTGTTCCGATTGAAAACCAATAGCAATCAATAAGTAGCCCTGACCTCCTCGTTCCAATTCAGTCTGGAATTGTTTCTCCGTCATCATTAAACTCTCCTTGCGTACGCCAAGAGAGGATAAAGGTTTTAGGGCCGTCTTCTTATTGCCTACCTTGGCAATGTATACATTTGTTCTGCCATCATACTTAACGAACCTGTCATACTGCCATGGTCTCCTCAACAGTATGTGGCATGCATCCATGACACAAACGTCACATAGTACCTGATCTCTGAACTTGCCAATCTCAAACGAAATCAGCGCTTGCTTGGTTACTTTGACTTCTCCTCCATCACTCAACCAATGCAATTTATACGGTTTAGGATGGGGTGTTGTCGGCCAATTTAGTTTATCAATCAGCGTAGTAGAAACCACATTGGTGCAGCTGCCCGTGTCAATTATTAAATTACACAGTTTATCCCTCACCAGTACTCTGGTCATGAATATTTTATCCCGTTGGTCAGCTTCCAATGGAACTGGTTTGGCTTGCAATAACCTTCGGACTATCAATTGTGAGCCATGCGTCTCAGGCTCTTCCTCAGAATCAGCCTCAAAATCAGCTTCAACTTCTCTACAGTTATTCGACTCCTCTTCTTCAAGTGTTTCTCTCTCACTCGAAGCATAGGATGCCTCAATTTCTTCAACATCACGGAGAGTCATCACTCTATTGCTAGGACAATCACGCTGCATGTGTCCATAGCCTTTACACTTGAAACAAATTCGTCTGTCCTCCGCTACCAGTGGAGTGGAAGCCTTTTCTTTGTCCTTCTTGAATTTGTCAAAGGTAGGAGTGAATTTTGGCGCAGGTGGTGCCTCGTTCCTCCTTTCTACTCTACCTCTTTCCAGCGGTTTGTTTGCTGGTCGCACATAATTAGTGACCTTGGCCTTCGCGTATTTTTCAGCTCTCATGGCCACCTTGCATACTTCTTCAAAAGACCAATAGGGTTGTAATTCCACCCTTTCGGCAATATTGTTGTTCAGTCCGGTTAAGAAACGAGCGATCTTGTGCTCCGCCCTTTCTTCAAGATCGCACAACATGGCGAGTTTCTCAAATTCCACCGTGTATTCTCCTACCGGCAGTGCCCCTTGTCTGAAACTTTGCAGTTTTAAAAACACATCTTGCATGTAATCCGTGGGTAGGAAACGTTTTTTCATCCTTCTTTTCAAAGCTTCCCAAGACCCAATGCGTGGCTTGCCTTCTCTTCTTCTTTTGTTCTTCAAGTTTTCGTACCACAAATTTGCATAACCTGTGAACTTTAGCACAGCCACTTTAAATCTTTTGTGGTCGCCGTAGTCCTTATATTCAAAGACTCTCTCAATACGTTGCAGCCATTCCAAGAATTTCTCAGGCTTCATACTGCCATCAAAATCTGGAATATCTAACCTCAGACCCTTATCGTCGTCAGTATTGTCTCCATGCCTCCTAGGTACTGGTCTGGCCACTTCTTCTTCTTCTGAATCTGAAGTGCGAACAGATCTCGTACTTCTGTTTGGACTCGTAGAAGGATTTCTACGATCCAATCTAGCCAAAATCTTGTTCATCTTTTCGGTCAGGTCGTTGATTTGCCTATCACGTCGCAAGTTTTGTGCTTGCTCCATGGTAAGCCCTCGCGGAATAATCTGTTCTTCTTCTCCAACCATTGTATTTGAGTTTGTTCGAATGAATCAAGACAATCCGTCCACCAAAAGCTCTGATACCAAGATGATGTATTTGGTCTTGTTAAGATCAAATACGGGTTGCGAAAAATAACTTAGGAAGATTTCGTAAAGAAATTAATCACCAGAAATCAACACTAAAGGATCAATTTGTTCAGTTTGCTTAAAGAAATTAATCACCCGCAAGCTAAAACAAATCAGTTGTGAAAGTATAAAGGAATTAACCACCAACTTTCGGATAAACGTAAGTAAAAACTCACACAAGTTTTTTTTTTAATCAAAGTCTGTCGTTTTCTCCATTACAATTAACTATTTTTTTTTTTTTTTTTTTTGTTAAATTGGAAATGCTATAAAAGAAAAAGAAGATACAGAACTAACGAGGGGCATACCCCCCGGCCTACTAGCACAGAACGCTAGCCAGGGAAACAAACCCAAACAGGAAAGTAGCAACCTAAACAGAAACAGAGCAAGCTAAATCGCCACCTAAATAACAAAAAGCCTGGAAAGGCAACCGCTGAAAACCACAACAGCTAGAACAACACTAAGCAAGATTTCAAAACCTATCATGATGTCATCACTATAGCATAGAGGCAACATCACTGCAGCAACAAGGAAACACAGAAACAACACCATTACCAATGCAGAGCAGCAAAACCAACAACATTACAGCAGCAGAAGAGACAGATGCAACACCACTGCAGCAACCAAAATGGAGCAGGAATTGCGCAGATCGGACAGCAACACCTCCACAGCAACAAGCACCAACAAACACCAAACATCAGCAGTATAAGCAAAAACCACTTCAGCTGCAGCAAATAACTAACACTGCGGCATTGAAACTGCTGCCAACAGCAGAAGCAGATTCACTAAACTCAGCAGAGAATACACTAAATTTGGAAGGCAGCAGCAACAGACATCACTACAACAAGCAGCATAAACTGCGCAGATGTAAGAAGCAACAGAAAACAGAACCATCAATCTGCAGCAGAAAAATCATTGCAGCAAGCAAAAGGATCATAAACTACGCAGCAGCAAATTGCAGCTGAACACAGAAACAAGAATCTGCAGCAGATCCAACATTACATCACTGCAGCAGTAGACCAGCAGCAGCAAATTTCAAAAACACTACATTGCAGCAAACAAAATGAGGCAAAAACTGCTAAGAACGAACAATTTCAACAACAACATAGAGGCACTTTCAGGGTAACAGCAACAAAGCATCGAAACAACATCAGTGTAACAACATTCTATAACTAATAGAATTAAAGTAATTTCCAATTTGCCAGATTAGGGTGCAAATGTAGCGTTTTGGGAAGGCCTTTCCAGCTGTGCAACTTGAACTTAACTGTGGAAATACAATCCTGAGCAACATAGTGTGCAGTATGCCCTTGACCTCCGTGCTTTCTATGATTTCTTTCAAGCCACACAGTATTAATAAACTAATGAACTTTAAACCGGATGGATTAAAACTGCTAAATTGCCTGATCAGAGACTATAATCCCCGACAGTATAAAATGCTGACCAGAGACTATAATCCCCGACAGTATAAATAACTGATCAGAGACTATAATCCCCGATGCGTACTTCAGTCCCCGACTAGTCCCTGATGCACCGTTTAAACCCGCGCAATCCCCGATAGCTTCCTTAATCCCCGATGTGTTACTTTAATCCCCGATGTCCGTAATCCCTGGTTCAGTCCGTAATCCCTGATGCCTTTTTAAGCCCGCAACTGCTTATCTCCTTATTCACAAGCAAAGTAACTACAGGTTGTTTAGCAGCCCCTAACCAAGAACCTCCATTAATATCAATAGAAAATAAGTCCATGGATAGTTCTTTTAAAATGATATTTATTCTTTCACTTGTCAACAACTCCAATGGATCAATATGATTGTGTTATTATCTAAGATTCTTAGAAAATTTTGTGAGAACTCCGAGGTGAGGGTATTGCTTCGCCTAAACCTGAAAAATAGAATTGTACTGTTATTAAGCATTTCAGAGATTTTATTTTCTTTTCCTCTATGTTTATATACTTGCTGAGCGTAAATCACTCATTTTTGTTTAGTTCATGATTTTTAGAACCCAAGTTAGATGTTGTACCATGACAGCAAGGGAATGGAATGAATTGGTTTGCCTATAAGGAACACCCAAAGATGATAGTTACAGTTGTTGTAATAGATTAGTTTCCACTGCAAGATTTATACTCTGAATTTTGTAAGGATGTACTATTAAATACCTTAGTACATTAATGATATATGGATGTGATGTTATCTATTTTCCCTCTATTGATGGTGCTCGAGTCCTATGTGGGATTTTAGGGCAGTCACATTTATTAACATCCATTGATTTATTGACAAGAGGAATAGTGGAAGTCTTTTTCTCAATTTTGGAATTATCCATTGATGGAACAAATTTAATTATGTGTGTAGTGGATAAACTACTACTTGTGCAGCCTCTACTGATGAAAGATGACTTTGGCATAAGAAGCTCTCCAACTTAAACTTCAAAAACATCAATACGTTGGTGAGAAAAGGTTTAGTATTTGGCATTCCTCAATTGGAGTTTACACAAGATGGATTATATGAACCATGCCAGAAAGGAAAGCAGATAAGTGTATCATTCAAGAGTAAACCAACAACATCAATTACTGATCTATTACAATTACTACTCATGGATTTGTTTGGACAAGTAAATGTGATGTCAATTTCAAGAAACATATATGCATTGGTTATAGTGGATGATCACACAAGGTATTCATGGGTGAAATACCTTTATTCAAAAGTTGAAGTCTCTCAGTTGATTATTGATCACATAAAAAAATTGGAAACTGAGTTAGGAAAGAAAGTAAGGGTTATAACGAGTGACAGTGGTATAGAATTCAAGAATTCTCATATCAATGAATTTTTCATAGAAAAAGGTATATCTCATTAATTCTATGCTCCTAGAACTCCAAAACAAAATAGAGTTGTTGAGAGAAAAAAATAGAACCTTTATTGAAGCAGCAAGAACAATGTTAGAAGAGTCTAGGTTTCCAACCTATTTCTGGGAAGAAGCAATTAGTACTGCGTGCTTCACACAAAACATCTCCTTGATCAACAAAATGTACAACAAAACACCTTATGAGTTAATGACTGGAAGAAAACCAACTCTCAATTTTCTTCATGTGTTTGGATGTAAGTGTTTTGTTCTGAGAGACTCATCAGAGACTAGAGGGAAATTCGACGACAAGGCTGATAAGGTAATATTCTTAGGTTATTCTCTATGTTAGAGATAAATGATGATAATAATGTTTAGAGAATAAATGTGCAACTGTAAATACTCAAGATATTCTATAAACCGTAGTATATTTGCACGAGTTTTTGCATCCACTGATGGTCGACTTAGTCATCAGGGATGAACTACACTGCACTGGGTGAGTCATCAGTGTTTACTTAAATGAACTCAACAGTGTCAAGGAATGGCTGTTGGTACTTAAAAAGATAAATATTCCGCACAACAGACATGCCAAGAAAAGCCAACAAAGTATCAATGATCAAAAGGATAAGTATTTTTAAAAGGCATCAGTAAGAAGAACCCATCAGGGGAAGCCTAAAAATATTTTATCAAGGCGATGACTTTGTTAGGGGAACCTGTTAGGCGATGACTTCATCAGGGGAACCCGTCAAGCGATGACCTCATCAAGGGAAGATGTCAGGGGAACTTATCAGGGGATGACCTAGTCAGGGGAAGACATTAGGGGATGGCATCAGGGGATGACCTCGTCAGGGGAACCCATTAGGGGAAACACTCTTGTGTCCAGACTTTGGCGATAACATACCTCCCGATGAGTTTGGTGATAACTAAATATGACTTAGGCGATGGCTTATCTTGCGATGAGTTTGGCGGCAGTCGTTGTTTATCCACTGATGACGAGTTTGGCGATGGCTAACACTGAATTTGGTGACAGTCATTTTTATCTACTGACGACGAGTTTGCTGATGACTTAACTTGCCCGATGAGTTTGGCATTGACTTAGATTACCTGACAAGTTTGGCAACGACAAAAGATCAACTCGTCAGTGGAACCCTTCGGTGGATAACAAGCAAGTCATTACATCAGTGGATAAATGAAGCATTGATCAAGCCTCCATCAAGGTTTGACATCGGTGAACAAAGAAACAATGATCAAGTTACATTTAGTAACTTGTCATCAGTGGATTGTTATGACCTAATTCACACGTCATTAGGACTTACATGCAGTTGGCTGCCCCCATCTACCCTAGTCCCTGCTATACTTGAAGACCTAGGGTATGTCAGAAATCACAGTACCAAGAAGAGGAAAGATTTCCTGAAGAAATGGGACTTCGTTATGGATATCCTCCATAAGACCTTGATGTGTAAGTTTATCTCCCAAGATGAGGCATCAGCAAGGGTCATCTCCCAGGTATCCCTGCTGAAGTCTGAGCAAGAAATAAATTGGGCCTAATTTTTCTTTGATCTGCTCAAAGAATTTTTCTCTAGCAAGAAGAAAATAAAGATCGGACACGGACGAACACTGTCCCTGCTGCTCAAGGGTATTCTTGGAGACAACATCCTAGCAGGGACCAGATCAAAGAAGCTGCCCAAGAGCAAGATAATTACCCCCTCCATTTTGCAAAATTATGAACGCAACCCTGCTGTAGAGAGAAGAACGAAGAAAGCAGCAGAGTATGCCAATGTTCCTACTGAAGGACAGTAGGATGTGCAACGTCCTACTGTACGACCTTCTGTTGCTGCCATAGTTCCTGCTATCCAACCCAGCAGAAAAAGAAGAGCTGCTGCTCAAATACAGCGGCCGAAAAAGAAAACCAAGGTAGTTGCTGCTGATCCCGACTTTGACCCAACTACCCTCGATTCTGAGGAAAGAGAAGTGTACGATTTCTTTATGGAATTGTACGATGAAGATGCTATTGCTCAAGCCATTGCTGAAGGAGGATCAGATGTTGAGCCTCCTACTGAGGATGAGCAAGAACCAGACCAACAGGATATACCTTTTGCTGTCCCCATCACCACTGTTCCTGCATAGGATGATATTTTCAAAGAAATAGATGACTATCATCCTGTTGCCCCTGCACCAGTGATTCCTGCTGATAATAGAAGAGTTCATCTAATGAACTCTTCAAGGAATATGACTCTGTTATTGGGGCGATCATTGCTATTAATCAACTCAGTTGTAGACACCTCAATTTTGGGTTTTTATTTTTATTTATGTTTCGCCTTGATGTAATAAAATATGGAATGAGGCTTGGTGGATTTAATTTTGTGTTGAGTACAAGATTGATAGTTTCTCCTTTTTGAAGTGAATGGTAAGAAACGTGGAGCAAAGCAAGGCGATAGTAGCAGCGTCAGGGGATATTTCTCGCCATCAGGGGATGAAAATGACTAGCGCCAAAGTCATTCTCGGCCATCAACAAAGTCGTCGGGCCATCAAGGGATGAAAATGACTAGCGCCAAAGTCGTTCTCGGCCATCACCAAAGTCGTCAGGTAATCCATACTAGTGCCAAAGTAGGGCCATCAGGGGATGAAAATGACTAGCGCCAAAGTCGTTCTCAGCCATCGCCAAAGTTGTCGAGTAATCCAATTCATCGCCAAAGTCGGCATTAGGGGATAAAATGACTAATGCCAAAGTCACTTTTAGCCATCGCCAAACTCGTCGGGAGATATGCTATCACCAGAGTCTGGACATTAGGGTCAATTACTCAGCGCCAAACCCTTCAGACAATCTAATTCATCGCCAAACTCTGGGCGTTAGGGAAACATGTTTCTCAACGTCAGGGCATGTATTTCAGAGCCAAGCCAGGCAGTATCCTCTCAAAAGGATACTACTTTTGATAAGGAATTAAACATATTTCTAACTAGTTCCTCTCAAAAGGAATTAGTTATTGATAATAGTCCCCAACCAGGGACATAGTTGAGTGAGGCACATACACTGACCATAGCCCCTGATGAAACAAACATCAGGGTCTCTGAGAGAACACTCCCTTCTACACCACTTCCTTCTTCCTCTGTTCCTCAAATTTCTTCAGATATTATGACACAAACATTGAATGTCATAAGATCAGATTCTCCATTTTCTCATTTCATGGAGGAGCCAACACTCCCTAACACAGTGATTGATAGTCAACACACTCAAATGGTTGACTTATTTTTACTTGATACAATCACTGTTGATCAGCCCGGGGACATAAATTCATCTGTATATACTATTGCAATAAGTCTTTATATTCCCCCACCTGTACATACTTCTATAGAAATATACACATCTCCAATTGTATATACACAAATTTCTTCCACTCCCTCTTCTATCACTTTTGTGGAACCAGTAACTACACATAATTTACTTGAACTGGCCACAATAATTGATCTCACAACCCATAGGAGCCCATCTAGGACAATTTTGAGTGAGGATGTGAGAATACTTAGTGAAGAGAGGCAAAGTCAAACCCCTGAGAGGACTTTGGCAAAAGGAGAGACTGAGAGTACCGCCTTAGATGACATAGAAAAAGGAGAGTCTAAGAGTGATGCCTTAGGAGGCACAGAAAAAGGAGAGATTGAGGGAAATAAGGATGAGATCCTTGTAAATAAAGAATATAGAGAAAATATAATTACTGAAACTGTGAATATTGTAAATAATTCTAGTTCCTCTGAAAGTGATGAAGATGATACTCCAGCAGATGATTTTTCCTAGTTCATTGGAGTTGATTTATACTTTCAGCAAAATCAAATGGCTGATACTGTACAGTTACTCAAGCAGGAGCTCTCGAGAACCACTGATCCAATCTTGATAAAAGTGTTAAAATCACAAATCATGATTGGTCAGTCTGTAGATATTGAAAACAAGAAGCTCTATACACACTTCACCAATAAAATCAACAGTGTACAACAAGTTGTCGACTCCTTTGTGACCAGCCAGACTCTACTCCGAATGAAGAAACAAGCCGACAATGTTGACAATAAACTTGCTGATCTCACCTCTCAGATGTCAAGCATGGAAACTCTATAACTATCCATGGCTGACACTCTAAACAAAGTTCTTCAAGTCACATCCCAACTCTCAACTTCCACTGATGATGCTATCAAAAAGGGGGAGAAATCTACTAGGCCATTGTTAGGGAATGTTGTTGAGAAATCAACAATTTAATCATCAAGGGATGTGACTAGTCCTGCTCCAAAACCCAAGGACAAAGGCAAAGGCATCCTGATTGAGGAACCAAAGAAAAAATCATACACTCAATCAGGGCCCAAGCTACTTGGAGATGCCATGAAGACAGCCCACTTTCCAACACCTGTTGAAGCTGTAATTGACGGGAAAGTGGAGTTGGTCTACCCTCAAGACAAGAAGCTCGTAGAAGCTGATGCACTCTATGCACAACAACTTCAAGAAAAAGAGGAGAGGGAAATGGCAAAGGAAAAGGAGGAAGAACAGAAGAAGAAAAAGAGTGTCAGGCCAAGATCCTTCAAGAAACCTCAGCCAAAAAGATCTCAAAATCCCAAGGGTGCATCAGGGGATAAAAACCAAGAAAAAACTAATAACCCTGATGCCACCAAACCCAAGTCATCCAAAGGCAAGGATCAAGCACCTTCTCCTATAACCACAACATATGGTCCACCCACTCTAGCTGAATCCCTAAGAGAAGAAAGACGCAAAAATCTGACATTCATGTTCTCAATAAAAAGCATAAATGTCAGGTTTAACAATAAAAGGGATCAGCTAATTTCAGTACAACTAAAGAGTGGGTCACAATTCACTATAACAATGGACTGGTTTAGGAGAATGGATGCTGAACAACTGGGATTAATCCTGAATTTAATCTCCAAGTCATCAGCGGCTAACAGAGACTTGAGGGGGATGATAGAGAAGCTGAGGAGAGTCATCAACGATGAAAGGAGTTTGCCCACAGCCTTGGAGAGACCATTGAAGTTATTCTACAGATCCACTGATGGCAAGAAAAGAGCATAAGAATCAGAGACGTTGATGGCCTTGACCTAAAGGAGGCGATGCATGTTCTAAGCCAAATTGCTTATCACAAAAATGAACATGTCATCCAGTTCAGAATCCTGCTGATACACAGGGTGATAAAAGAGATCGAAGAAACCAGAGCTGATGATGGGAATGATGCTGCAGTAAAGGATGTGCCACCTGTTAGAGTGTATGCCTTAGTGGCCAATTATGTAATGATTGTGACACTATATTTATGTTATGTTTTGGTTAAATGATAATTTCTTTTATTATGTTTTATTTACTGCATTATATAAATGTTAACATAATAAATGTCCTTAGAAGAATGATACTAATTATATGGATTCAAGTATGTGACTTGAATATGAGATCATATAAGTATGTAATGTATCATTATTCTTAAATGTCCTCATTGTCAGTGGGACAACAATAATACATTGAGACTAGTATGTGGATTAACTGATGGCCATATCTCATTGGTCATAAATATATACGAGATATATTAAGTTGATATATAGGTACATGTTAGAGAACATTGTACTGGACATACCCACCATGAGAATTCTACATGGAGCGTTATGCTATGTGTCATAAGTAATTCTCATAGTGACAATGATGTAATGGTCCTTAGACCTGAAGTCATGACATTTCTACATAAGGAGTTATGCATTTTGACATTATCAAAAGTCACCTTTAACCGGGTGGACGATAAAGGTGATTGTTGGATGCATAATGAGTTATGTGAGAAATGGGAATGCTGTAGACGAAATTTAACCCTCCTATAAATTAGTGGTGATATCTATAGGCCTCTTGATTGAGTGAGACTATGAAATGCATGGCCATGCTCAAATAGAGATCTGTTTCATATAGTTTACTTATTGATCAAGAAAACTAAGATTAAATTATGAAGAGGATGACACATCCATGCCTTGAATTTAATCTTAGATATCATGGTTAAAAGGATTAAGTTACATTGAAACATTGGTCACGAAAGGTAACGTCGAATCTATGACTTTATTATTACTTGGGTAACAGTGATGTATTACTAGATGCCACTCACTGTTTATAATTTTATAATATGATTTAAAATTATTGCCAACGTAATAATAACCTACAGGGTCACACACAAAGAACCTTCGTCAAGGAGATATAATTTAAATGTCAATGATTTTAATATATCAATAAGATTGATTTAATTAAATCATGGCTTTAAATTATATATATATATATATATATATATATATATATATATATATATGTAATCTGTATGAAGTAGAGTCCTTTAGAAGGAAATACGAATATATATTTATTTGTACATATATATATATATTAATTAAGTGAGACTTGATTAAAGATATATCTAATAAATAGAAAATTTGGATTTTAATTCTCCTAATTAGATTAGGTTTTGGAATTACTCTATAAAAGACTATATATATGATATATCAGCTATTCTCTCTAACTAATGCTTCATGTATTCTAAGAACCCAATCATAAGAGAGATATATGTATACCTAGCCGCTCATAAGAGAGAGACTAGAGTTAAGAGAGATAGAGTGAAAAGAGAGATACAGATCATACATCTAGTACTGTAGCTCTCCTTGTTCAGATCGTAAGACGGTTCGTGGGTGTTCGTGTGGATACAGTAGAGACACTGTCCAGTTAGATTGCATTAAAGATTTGGAGACGATCAACACCTTCACCAAAGCTTTAAATTCGCACTTTTAATCGGTAAAATCTTAAACTATCTGTATTATGTTTCACATAGATCCTCGGGTTTGGGTTTCGTTTTTTTTAATCGTATTTTTCGCTGCGTTTTATCCTATGAAACCCAACATCACCAGTAAAAAGATTCAAAGAATATCCTAAAATGATCACAAGCCCCATGGGCGTTGAGTTCAAAAATTCTAAAGGGGAGATCATTACCTTTTACTGGTCACAAATTGCTGCAACCAACATACAAGAGATCAAATATGTCCTTGAAGCTTTGGAATCAAGCAAAAATGTCAACATTGTGAACTTCAAAAGACTTCTTTAAAGGGAGCTGGAGCAATTGGAAACAGGAGGGGAAGACAACAGACTCAGGATTCCTGATCAAAATCCAGATCAAAGAAGACAAGGCCTTGGAAGTGACTTTCAACCGATTGAATCAAGTCATCCATTACCTTTTGTCTCAGCCAAAAGGAAAAAGGATTCTGTTAGGTTTTAGAACATTTGATGATGATTGTCTTTAGATTACTTAGAGTACAAATGTATAGAAAGTGTTAATTAGTAACACTGAAGTTTTGTAGCCAGCAATTATCTCTTTGTTTGTAATTCATTCATTCTTTGTAAAGAGATATAATTATTTCTTATTTGTAAGTAACTGCTGGAATGAAGTATCAAAGCTTTAGTAAGTCAAAATGTGTATTTGATCCGTTGGAGTTTACAAAAAGGCTTGTCGGAGACTAGGAAAACTTGTCAGAGACTAAGGATTTTTTATTTATCAGAGACTAGTTTTGCCTGTTAGAGACTAAGGCTTACGTCATCAGAGACTAAGTCTAAAGGGGTCGGAGACTAAAGCTTACGTCATCGGAGACTAAAGTTAAAAGCATCAGAGACTAATCTGACGTCATCAAAGACTAAACCTTTAAAGCATTGGAGACTAAATAACTCTATCGGAGACTACACAATCTGACGTCATCAGGGACTAAAAGCACCAGAGACTAGTGATGACGTCACCAGAGACTAAAGATGAAGCATCAGGGACTAGCATCAGGGACTAATCGTGATTTATTTCCTGAGAGATACAGAGTTTGAATTAAAAAGGAATGTCTTCCACGTAGTTCAAGATATTATTGAAGACGTAGCTGGTAAGGAAACTAACCAGAAATCTCTTCCTAATCAAAAAGGAAAGATTGTATTTGATTCGAATAAGGAAGCTGAATCAATTTTGATTCAGGATAGGAAAATTGAGTTTTCAGTTTTAGAGAAGCTGTAATTAGGTTTACAGAAAATTGTAATTTGAGGATGTATAGGTTTTTTATAGTTTGTATCTTTTCCTATACAGAATAGAAAAGAAGCTGACGATCATATTGTGATTGTTAGAATTTGTATTCAATTGTTAAAATCAATACAAGCAATTGTTTATAAATTGATTCGTGTTCTTGTTCTTTATTTCCGCAAGTAATTATAAATTTCTTGAAGAGCAAGTAATCGAAAAGAATTCAAAGAACTTGTATTCAACCCCCCCTTCTACAAGTTCTCGGCTATCTCACTGGGAAAACAGATTCTGATGTCTAAAAATGTATATTTTTGTTGTAATAGATATAAAAAAATTTGTACAGTGATTTTTTTTTCTTCATACACAATTCTTTCTTGTATATAGTTTTGGTTTTGACATCACCATCAGTGCATCAAGAAAATTTATGGTTATCAAAATGATAATTATAAATAGGGGGAGATTATTAGAGTTAAATAATGATGATGATGTTTAGAGAATAAAATGTTCATTTGTAAATATTTAAGGTATTTTATAAACCTTAATATATCTGCACAAGTTTTGCATCCACTGTTGATAACCTTGTTCATCAGGGGATGATCAACACTTCACAAGACAAGTCATAAAACGGAAATTCTAAAGGACTTGATAAGTGAAGAAGAATGTCTGTTGTTACTCAAAAACAGTTAAAGTATTCTGCACATCAGACATTCCAAACGAAGCTTCAATAATTAGAAATCGTTAGGGGAATCCGTCAGGGAACCCATTAGGGGATGACAAAGGCAGACCAACCCGTCAGGGGAATGCGTCAGGGTATGGCTGTGGCAAGTCAAACTCATCAAGTGAAACGTGTCAGGGCATGAACAAGACATGTCAACCTGTCAGAGGAAGACATCAGGATATGACAGTGTTAGGCTAACCTATCAGGGGGAATGCTCAGCACTGCATCAGTGGAAGCCATCAGTGTATGTCATAAGTCATAACATTAGGAGATCAAGAAGCACTTAGTAAACTCAAGTGAAGTTTGAAGCACTGATCCAGTCTTTAACAAGACTTGTCATCAGGGGATTCAGAAGCACTGATCAAGTTCACATCAGGGCTTGCCGTCAATGGATGGTTGTGACTACATACACCCGTCATTAGGTCTAACACGCAAATTAATGAAGCTTGTTACAGAAGCAAGAGATATAATCTAGAAAGATATCTCTTGAAGTTTGTTGGTCCAATGACATCTCTCGAACATTAAATGCACGCAAATCAGGGGATGAAAAAGAGGCAACTAAAGTAGCAACAGTCTGACACATAGTTCCTAAAGGACAATGATGTGACATATATGCGGCTACTTCATTTTGCCTACTGCAGTTTCTAAAAAGATCACTCAAATTTTTACTCATTTCCTATGGAAAGGTTCTTCTCTTTCCAATTACGGATGCAAAGTTGCTTGGAAACATGTAGCCCTTCCTAGAAGGGAAGGTGGCCTTGGCATTAAGCAAGTGGAAGATTGGAACAAAGCTCAAATCCTTCACAGGTTGCTGCAAATTATTGACTGGAACTGCAATTCCCCTTGGGTCACCTGGATCCGAAACTATAAACTTTCTCGTTATGGTTTCTGGACAGTTCCTACATCTCAAGACTCCTCGTGGATCTGGAGGAAAATTCTCAAACTTCAAGTGTAAAGACCCAACTCGAATAACAAATAAACAGCAATTACATTTCAAATACCATATTCAACAAGTCATTAAATTCAACATCAAACGATCTGAAATATTAGACACTTCTAAATAGCATAAACACAACCTATTATACAAAACATATCTTATACATTACAAGCCAAAATCCTAATCAGCCCCGAAATATACATTCTAAGAAAAACTATATGCACAAATGGACTGGAGAGAGAGAGTGTGATCACGGCTTCCCGACCTCTGTCGCGTCGAAGTATGCACAAAGCTGCAAAACAGCTCAAAAGCTATACTGCACAACCTGAAACATTTAGCGCTTTATATGAGTCGCAACTCAATGAGTAAACCCCACACATATCATACAATTTACATATATATAATTCATATAACTCAAATCAATTCAGATATATCAAATATGCAATGCTATATTCTTTTCTTTTTCCGGTAATGGCTCGATATGTCAGAGTATTGCCCCGGGAATTCCTGTATACAGATCACAAAGATCTTTCCAATAACCAACAGTATGAACCCGTAGGTTTAATCAAATAAATTGCTGGCCAGCCAGTGTAATAGGATGGATCCCAGAGGTGGCTCATACGGGTTTTCACCTCGTACAGCACTTAGTCCACCTATGTTCTCATGTAACCAATATAACCAATATATTTGCAAGTACCTGAACACATCAGCCATACCATTTCCTTTAAGTCATATGAAATCAAATGCACAATATACATATAGTTCTCATTTCAATTCAGTACCAATAGCTCATATACATAATTCCTCATATTGATAACATTCCAAATATAGTTCGGATCACTACAATTACCAATAGCACATATTTTCAGCTTGTACACCAAACTGTCAATTACACATTTAACTCATCAAACACAGCAAGTAATCCCATATAGACATGATACAATAAGCAAACAATCATATATTATCCAAGATACACAAATATAACACATAAGTATACCATGGGTTTACTCACAAATTCAGCGAAACTAACGTTGTTGACCTCCCCTCTCGCTGCCCCCGAAGTTCTCTTCTCCTATAGCACATATTGACATGTTTAAAACTCATTCACCATGCATAAGTACCAATCTATATGCATGAAACATGGCTATGATGCATGATGTAAGCTAATTTCAGCAGCAACAGCAAGCTAATTTCAGCAGAAACTAAGTGCAGCAGCAAACTACTTTTCTAGCCAACTGAATCAATATGCAAACTCTATTTCATTAACATCTAATAACTCCAATATGCTACTGAAGTGCAGGTTATTAAACACAAAAGAATGGAAGGGAAGAACTCACTTGATCAGCTGCAAAAACTGCACAACTTAGCAAAATCTGCTATGCTAAAAATCTGCTATGCTAGAAAATCTGTTCAGCTTGTTCTCCCCTGTTCTCTCTTGTTCCTACTGATTTCTGTCTCTCTAAGTGTTCTCCAGCCGAAAATGGGCTGTCCCTCATGTTCTAGTGGCTTCTTGTTTAGTCCAAACCAAGCATGAGGTGGCAAGGTGCTTGGTTTGGTCAAACAAGGCTGCCCACCCCTTTTTTTTTCCTTTTTTTTGACTTGAAGACAGCAGCCTAATGCAGCCAAAAGTAGGTGCAGATTTCTACTTTTTCTACTAAGGGTCTCAACTAATATGAAATTGCAAAATGGCACAAAAGCTTCATAATAACCGCTAATTACCCCCTTAAACGAAATCTGCATTTTTGACATCCTAACTCTCCTTTTAAAAGCGTTCTAATTATGCTTGCTTTCTAAATGATGTATTCTTAATCTATATGGACTGATATATTATTGTTTATGCAATAAAAACAATGCAAATGTCAAATATCAAATGGAATGCATGTTCACGAATATACGATTTGGGACACGGATGTGACAATTTTCCCCTCCTTTAAAAGAATTTCGTCCTCGAAATTCAATACCTGACTTTGGAAATAGATGAGGATAAGATCTTTTCATGCTTTTCTCAGTTTCCCATGTCGCTTCCTCGACACTATGATTCCTCCACAATACTTTAACTAAGAGGATGTCCCGATTCCGAAGTTGTTTAACTTTGTAGTCGAGTATCTGTATTGGTTCTTCAATGTAGCTTAAATTCTGCTTGATTTCTATTGGTTCATTTTGAATCACATGAGAAGGATCTGATCGATATCGGCGAAGCATACCAACATGGAAAACGTCATGAACACCCGATAAGTCTGGTGGCAATGCTAAGCGATATGCAACTGGGCCAATGCATTCAATTACCTCGTATGGACCAATATATCGCGGACTCAATTTCCCCTTTTTGCCAAATCTGATTACCCCTTTCCACGGTGAAACTCGCAGAAACACTTTGTCACCGACTTCAAACGTCATTTCTCTTTGATGCTGATCTATGTAACTCTTTTGTCTATCTTGGGCAGCTTTAAGTCGATCTTTCACAATCTTCACCTTGTCGACAGTTTGTTGTATTAATTCAGGCCCTTCTAGTGCTCGCATACCTTCTTCATCCCAATACAATGGACATCTACATTTTCTGCCATATAAAGCTTCATATGGTGGCATTCCGATACTGCTATGATAATGATTATTGTAGGCAAATTCCATCAATGCAATGTAATCATCCCAACTACCATGAAATTCAAGTACACAAGCCCGAAGCATACCCTCTAGCGTTTGGATTGTTCTCTCTGATTGTCCATCTGTTTGTGGATGAAATGCGGTGCTGAAATGAAGTTTAGTACCCAATGCTCGCTGGAGGCTTTCCCAAAATCGAGAAGTAAAACGTGGATCACGATCTGAAACAATGGATATAGGTACACCATGTAGTCTAACAATTTCAGTGATGTATCTCTTTGCCAATTGTTCTAATGAACAACCCCATCTAATTGGTAAGAAATGAGCTGACTTTGTTAATCTGTCCACAATTACCCAAATAGCATCATTCTTCTTTTGCGTTTTTGGTAGGCCAATAACAAAATCCATCGTAATTCTTTCCCATTTCCACTCTGGAATCGGTAATGGATGCAACATTCCTGCTGGTGCTTGATGTTCAGTCTTCACTTGTTGACAAATAAGACATTTTGCAACAAAATCAGCAATGTCTTTCTTCATTTTTGGCCACCAATACAAAGTCTTTAATGTAAGGTACATTTTTGTTGATCTGGGATGCATAGCATAAGGTGCACAATGAGCTTCTTCCAAAATTTCTCTACGTAAATTTTTAACATCCGGAACACAAATTCTATCCCCAATCATCAAGGTACCATCACTATGAATAATAAAATCAGTACTCTTGCCACATTTAACTTTCTCCATTATTTCAGCAAATAAAGTATCTTGAGCTTGAAATTCTCTAATTCTTTCACCTAGTACAGGTCTGATCTTCAAAGTTGCAAATAAAGAGCCACTAGCATTCATATCAAATTCAGTGTGCATAGCTCTCAAATCCAACAAATAAGGTAATATGTTTACCTTTAAAGATGCAACACTGCTACCCGAAGATTTAAGGCTCAAAGCATCTGCCACAACATTCGCCTTTCCCGGATGATACTCTATTGTGCAATCGTAGTCTTTTAGCAATTCCAGCCATCTTCTTTGTCTCATATTCAACTCTTTTTGAGTCATCAAATATTTCAAGCTTTTATGATCAGTGAAAATCTGAAATGTCTCTCCATACAAATAATGACGCCAAACCTTTAATGCAAATACAACTGCTGCAAGCTCTAGATCATGAGTAGGATATGAAACCTCATATGGCCTTAACTGCCTGGATGCATATGCAATTACTTTACCATATTGCATTAAAACACAGCCCAAACCTTGATAAGATGCATCGCTATAAATCACAAATCCACCACTACCACAAGGATTAGAAAGTACCGGAGCTGATGTCAATCGTGCTTTCAACTCATCAAAACTTTCCTGGCACGCCGTTGTCCACTTAAATTCAGTATGTTTCCGAAGTAGCTTTGTCAAAGGTTCTGCAATAATAGAGAAACCTTCAACAAATCGACGGTAGTAACCCGCCATGCCTAAAAAGCTTCGAATTTCAGTAACATTCTTCGGAGACTCCCATTTAACAACTGCTTCAATCTTCTTAGGATCTACCTTTACTCCCTCTGCTGATACAATGTGACCAAGGAAAACAACCTGATCAAGCCAAAACTCACATTTGCTGAACTTCGCATATAGTTGTTTCTCCCGCAATGTTTGCAACACAATGCATAAATGCTGCTCATGCTCTGATTTATCTTTCGAGTACACCAAAATATCATCAATAAATACAATAACAAACTTATCAAGATAAGACTGGAATACTTTATTCATCAAAGCCATAAACACAGCCGGCGCATTCGTCAACCCAAATGGCATGACCAAAAACTCGTAATGGCCATATCGCGTTCTGAATGCTGATTTAGGAATATCTGATTCTGCTATTTTGAGTTGATGATAACCAGATCGCAAATCAATCTTACTAAACACTTTTGCACCTTGTAATTGATCAAACAAATCATCTACCCGTGGCAATGGATATTTGTTCTTCACCGTGACTCTATTCAGCTGTCTATAATCAATACATAACCGGAGCGTACCATCTTTCTTTTTAACAAACAAAACTGGTGCACCCCAAGGAGATACGCTAGGTTGAATGAATCCCTTTTCTAACAATTCTTGCAACTGAATTTTTAACTCTTTAAGTTCCAAAGGTGCCATTCTGTATGGTGTAATAGAAATAGGAGCAGTACCGGGTAAAAGCTCAATGCTAAACTCCGTATCTCGATCTGGAGGTAAACCAGGTAAATCAGCTGGAAAAACGTCTTGAAACTCATTTACAATTGGGATATCTTCAAGTTTCAATTCTGGCTTTGTTGTGTCTAAAACATGAGCTAAAAATGCCTGGCAACCACACTTTATCATTCTGAATGCATGAGTAGCAGATATCAAACATGTAGGAATAATCTTCCTTTCGCCATGAAATACAACACTTTGTTGGTCATGTAATTCAAATACAACCTCTTTGGTGAAGCAATTAACAATGGCATGATGTCTACTCAACCAATCCATCCCCAGAATAACATCAAAATCACGGAATGGCATTAATAACAAATCAGCAACCAGATTTTCCGTTTCTACTCGAATGTCACAATCCCGATATATGTTATTCACAATAATAACTTTCCTTAAAGGAGTACTAACATTCAGCTCATATCCCAATGGTTCAAGCAATGTATGTAAATGAGATGCAAAACCTTGTGAAATAAATGAGTGTGTAGAACCTGGGTCTATCAATGCATATGCCTCGTGATGGAAAACAAATAGTTTACCTGATACAACCTCCGGTGCAACAACTGCCTCATTTCGCGATAATGCAAACACACGGGCTGAACCTTGTGATTGTGTGTTTTGAGCTGCCGAAGTCTCACCTCTATTACGCCCAGCAGAAAATGGTTTACCTCGGCCTCTACCTCTACCAAATGTAACCCCCGACATCCGTGATTGTTGAACTGATGATTCTGATTTGCTTCCCTCTGAACGTTTTGGACAATCACGAAAATAGTGCTCCTTATCTCCACAATAGTAACAGCCCCCAATAAGCATTCGACACTCACCAAAATGATGTCTTTTGCAAGTGATGCAAAAAGGCTTCTGATTTGTGTTACCCGAATTCTGACCACAACCTGAATAGGAAGATCCCATCCATCCTCTTTTCGAACCAGAAAATCCACCCTTATTATTGCCTCCTCTAAAAGGTTGTAGTTGTGCTGAATACTCCTTGCGCTTCACACCTTTACCGCTGGATTCACCAAAATCAGATTGAAAACCCTTCATTTCATTATGTAATTTCTCTGCTCTAACTGCAGCTGCCATTAATCTGGAAAATGTTTTTAGATCATACGGAGTCAGTTTGTTACGAATATCATAGGACAAGCCTTCTTCAAATTTGTGGCACTTCTCTTCCTCCGTAGAAATCAGATTTGCTGCATATGCCGACAATTGTGTGAATTTCAACCCATATTCAGCAACTGACATATTCTTTTGCTTCAACTCAATAAACTCTTTCCTTTTTTCATTCTTAAAAACTGGTGGCATGTATCTATCATGGAACTGAAGTAAAAAGTCACCCCAATGCAACACTGGTGGTTGAATCAATGAGCGCGGAATTGTCTTCCACCAACTATAAGCATCACCCTGAAGTAAGAAGACCGCATAATCAAACTTCTCATCTGAAGTACATTGCATCTGATTGAATACCCTCTCCGTGCTTTCTAACCAAGCTTCGGCTATCGCAGGATCAGTAGTTCCTGGAAATGGCATAGCTCCAAGTTTTCTCAACTTTTCAAATCGACGCTCCCTTTGTACTGGCGGAGGAATAACCACCTGCTGTTCAATATTTGGATGCAATGCATGTTCATCTCTATTTATATCATGCTGTGGATGTGGTGCATCAACAGGGCGATCAGCCGGTCTCTCTCTCCTACGTGTTGCACCTCGTACCATGATTCTATATGTGAAAAAAATGAAATGTCAAATACCTTCATACTAATCAAATACAAACTTTATGCATGAATGAATGCCCTTTCTGGACCATATCCCTGCTCGGATACCAAAATTGTAAAGACCCAACTCGAATAACAAATAAACAGCAATTACATTTCAA
>CM025783.1:23284217-23300461 GCA_014636745.2 Centella asiatica | reverse complement strand
GCCTGTCGGAGACTAAAGATGACGTCATCAGAGACTAAGAATTCCTTTATCAGAGACTAAGAATTCCTTCATCAGAGACTAAGACTGATAATATAAGAAATTCTGAAACAATTCCAGAATCCTAAACATATCATATATGTCCAGTATTGTATAACCCATCATCATCTCGACATCCCATCGCCGATCTTACATATCAAATATGCAGAATACCCAATAAGCATGTATCAAATATGATCAGAATACGTAATTCCAGAATATCCATACATGTAGAATATCATATATATTCAACATAAAATTCGATAAACATGTATTAATTGCATATATCAAATATATTGAATACAATTAAACACATAAATCCATATTAACGTCTCGCATATAGCTCTGATACCACTGTTGGGTTTCGTAGAATAAAACGCAGCGAAAAAATACGATTTAAAATAAAACAAAACGAAACCCAAACCCGAAGATCTATGCGAAATAATTTAATACAGATAGTTTAAGATTTTACTGATTAATTGTGCGAATATGAAGCTTTGGTGAAGGTGTTGATCGTCTCCAAATCTTTAACGCAATCCAACTGAACTACGTCTCTACTGTATCCACACGAACACCCACGAACCGTCACACGATTCGAACGAAAAGAGTTACAGTACTAGCTGTACGATCTGTATCTCTCTTTTCTCTCTATATCTCTGAACTCTAGTTTCTCTCTTATGAGCAACTAGGGTTCTTAGAATACGTGAAAACGTTGGTTTGAGAGAATAGCTGATATATCATATATATAGCCTTTCATAGAGTAAATCCAAAACCTAATCTAATTAGGAGACTTGAAATCCGAATTTTATATTTATTAGATATATATATATATATTTAATCAAGTCTCACTTAATTAATATATATATATATGCACAAATAAATATATATTCGTATTTCCTTCCAAAGGAGTCTATTTCATACAGATTACATATATTAATATATATGTATTTAATTTAAAGCCACGATTTAATTAAATCAATCTTATTGATATATTAAAATCATAGACATTTAAATTATATCTCCTTGACGAATGTTCTTTGTGTGTGACCCTGTAGGTTATTATTACGTTGGCAATAATTTTAAATCATATTATAAAATTATAAACAGTGAGCGGCATCTAGTAATACATCACTGTTACCCAAGTAATAATAAAGTCATAGATTTGACGTTACCTTTCGTGACCAATGTTTCAATGTAACTTAATCCTTTTAACCA
Organism: Centella asiatica; assembly: GCA_014636745.2. Lineage (NCBI taxonomy): Eukaryota > Viridiplantae > Streptophyta > Magnoliopsida > Apiales > Apiaceae > Centella > Centella asiatica. The sequence goes on along the minus strand of CM025783.1, from coordinate 23,299,210 downwards.
TGATATCTAAGATTAAATTCAAGGCATGGATATGTCATCCTCTTCATAATTTAATCTTAGTTTTCTTGATCAATGAGTAAACTATATGAAACAAATCTCTATTTGAGCATGGCCATGCATTTTATAGTTTCACTCAATCAAGAGGCCTATAGATATCACCCCTAATTTATAGGAGGGTTAAATTCCATCTACATCATTCCCATTTCTCACATAACTCATTATGCATCCAACAATCACCTTTATCGTCCACCCGGTTAAAGGTGACTTTTGATAATGTCAAAACGCATAACTCCTTATGTAGAAATGTCATGACTTCAGGTCGAAGGACCATTACATCATTGTCACAATGAGAATTACTTATGACACATAGCATAACGCTCCATGTAGAATTCTCATGGTGGGTCTGTCCAGTACCATGTTCTCTAACATGTACCTATGTATCAACTTAATATATCTCGTATATATTTATGACCAATGAGATATGACCATCAGTTAATCACATACTAGTCTCAATGTATTATTGTTGTCCCGCTGACAATGATACTCGACTAGGGACATTTAAGAATAATGATACATTACATACTTATATGATCTCATATTCAAGTCACATACTTGAAACCATATAATTAGTATCATTCTTCTAAGGACATTTATTATGTTAACATTTATATAACGCAGTAAATAAAACATAATAAAAGAAATTATCATTTAACCAAAAACATATCATAAATATAATGTCACAATCATTACATAATTGGCCACTAGGGCATACACTCTAACATACTATGCATCAAAAGATAAAATGTACATCAGGGGATAAATTGCACATTAGAGGATAAATTATGCATCAGTAGTTACTGTGCATCAAGAGATAAAATGTGCATAAAAAGATAAATTACACATTAGTGGATAAATTATACATCAATAATTACTGTGCATCAGGGAATAAATTACTCATTAGAGGATGACGTGTCCATTAGAGTCTAATATGTTAATCAGAGACTAATATGTTTATTAGAGAATAACATGTTCATCAGAGACTAACACTGGCCATCAGGGGGATAATTTTAGTTAAGCATATGGATTGAAAATTTGTCTATCGAAGACTAAGAATTTTTGCCTAGTCTCTGAGCTTTTGAGTATTTTGAAAGAACATAGGCTATCCATGTAGATTATCATCATGGGGAGATTACAGTGATGAGAATACGTTTTAATTAACGAAAGTATTGAACATGTTCTCATTCTAGTTAAATGATCAGACAAACACAGACTTTATTTATCATATTTCTCAATGAAATTAAATAACTAATTAAAACTTCAAAATTACCTTACAAAACTTTCAATCTGCAGCACTCGCTGTGCGAATATTATTTTGAGTTTGAGAGTGTTTAGGAAGTGAAGAGTAGTAATATCAGGGTCTTCTTTATATAGGAAAGTCTGTGAAGACATATGTCAAGCGTGGTGTATTCCACACATCTAATTAGCATAAGACGTGAAATTAACTGAACCACCAATTCATTAAATATAATAAAAAATTATTTGATCAGTCTATTTACACGTATATGTGTACTTCTCAAAAGTGTCGTACAATAGTAATCTGCGGTACTAATGACTCAACAGTTTTGTTGATTAGCCCCTCTTTCTTTGTAACAGTAACAGTAATAATACATACTAATTCTACTACTACATATACTATTACTGTCCATGGTAATAATAATATTTTAAATTAAAACTTGGTTCTTTCAACATTCATAAAAAAATATTTGATTACAATTGTAAATACATAATGCTAAATAAAATTTATTTAATTAGTATTTTAATATTATAATAATATTTACAAAAGTCTAGAATTTCACACAATTTTTCAAGAGAATTCATAAAATTTAAATTTGAGAATACAATTTTTTAAATCCATAAGATTAGAAAGTTACTACCAATATCACCAACGGTGTCTATATCTTTTGGAGTGTCTGTAACGAGTACAAATGACAAGGTGATGAATTTGAGCCAATAGATTCGAGCTTATCATGAACAAATGCCAATAGTATGCTTCACGTACCTGCACTAAAATTAAAACACTAAAATTTACATCAAGAGAAAAGGTAAAATTAAAATTAAAACTTTAAAAACTTACATCGAAGCTTTAAAATAAATATTTCATGTAAAATTATTTTTTTTATTATAAACAATTTAATCATCCGTAATGTACACAGTTGTCATTGGCAATTTTTTTATAAATAGATAAAGAAACGTTCTTGTATTCTAAAATAATTTAGAGCTTATCTTTCTGACTGACTTTGTTTATTAAATCATGAATCTAATGGCTCTGATCTACAATATTTGTCTGTCTTGATCAAAGTAAGTAATTAGTACTTGTACCAAAGCTTGTAGATAACATAATTATTCCCATGTTCGTACGAGAAAGCATGTGCATAACTAGCTAGAAATATTAAAAGCTGAAATCCCATTTGCCAAAAGATATTCTACTTTTTATGGGAAAGTTATACTATTCGCCATTCTCATCGAGCCAATCAGTGAAAGACAAACATCATCGATCAGAGAGTAAGGATTCTACACTCTACTTATTAGAGTGTGTGTGTGTGTGTTTATTGAATTTGTGCATTTTTAAAACTATGTTTACGCACACATTACGTTATACTACCTGCGTTTCAATATAAGGATCAATAGTACTCTTGCATACAGCAACTAGCTAGTTGCTATTTTATATACAATGACACTGTCATAAATTTGGGAATAAATTTTGGGTGTCTCTTTATACGAGGAACTGACTAATTAGTCTCTTTTAAAAATTAATACGGAGTTTATTTTGTAAAGATTGGATTGGATTGTTAATCTCGTATGATAAATAGTCTCTCACATGAGATATTAAATAAAAGTTGAAAAATAAGTGAGTTTAATTAATCCTAAGTATGAAAATGAATTTTTGATAACTATTTCATTTAATCTAGAGCAATAGTGTTTTTTTCATAGAGAAATCTCCGATCAAGGATAGAACAAGATCCATTTTGCATCATATCTAAGGAATTCCTTGGTTCAAGCCGAATAAGTAATGTCACTCGATCATTATCAAACTGACTGCAATCTTTTTTTGTCCACGAGGATCCCACCAGAAGTTTTCGCAACTCAATCATAGATGATGGAATCATCAAAGATTTGACCTTTTCAAACTTAGTATGAAGTAAAAGAAACAATCACAAAAACAGTCACTATTAATTTAATCCCATGAAATAATCGAGTGCTAAGTAATAGTCCGAGTGACTATTAATCCCACTTAATTTGGTCCAACAAACAAAAGTATAATAGGTATGCTGAGTATATATAATTCCTTATTTAGATATATAAGCGAATCCTCCACTCGAGGTTCGGTGAATTGAAATTCTATTAAGTCTCATATTTAAAAGATTTTGATTCATCAGGAGGGAGTATTTATACTACTTGAGCTAACTCACAACTTGATTCATTCTTATATACATCTATAAATAGCTCTACTGTATAGCAGTTAATTCAATCACAACATATCTCTCTCTCTCACTCTCACTCTCACTCTCTCTCTTGTTATATTAGTGCATGCATGTGAGTTATTGAATAGATGTTGATGTGAAGATAGAGTCATGGAGCCACTTAGTGTAGGGAGAGTAATAGGAGAGGTGGTAGACAGTTTCAATCCAAGTGTGGATATGAAGGTTACATATAACAACAACAAGCAAGTTTGTAATGGGCATGAGCTGATGCCTGCTGTTGTTTCTTCTAAGCCTCGGGTCGACATCGGCGGCCAAGACATGCGAGAAGCTTACACACTTGTAAGTCCATCCATCTCCATCATATATACCTATTATTCTCATTTTCTACTTCTTCAGCTACATATGCTATGGTACCATACCATGCATATGTCATTTTGTTTTTAATTTTTTTTTCTAGCTAGGTAATATTAAAAAATTATGTATTTTTGTATTTTATTATATAAATATTTTTAACTTATGTAAGATAAAGCATATGGTTTTAATATCTTTTTTTATTATTATTTTTTTAGTACATATAAATATTTATCTATGTCTACACATATAGAACTTCTATTTATTGTTTATATATATTTTTTGTTCTACAGTGTATTTTTTATAATATATTTGGAAGCTTAACATCTTGTGGTTCTATATATTAATTTCTTTTCGTATTTCAATTTTAAGTCGAAGTAAAATGAATTAAAGTAAAATCAAAGTAGTATATGGATTTGAATCAATAAAAATTATTTTAGCAACAATAGAAAAAAAAAATTGACCAACTTAAAAAAAATAATTCAACAAAGTTAAATTTGTATGAAACATGACTTATCAATTAAAATTAAAATATAGTAATATAGTAATAGATAGATAAATGATTAATGTATAAAACCAGAGTTTTAATTCACTAGCTGCCCTGACCTAATGAAGTGATTGAAATTTTGAAGGTAATGACGGACCCAGATGCTCCGGGCCCTAGTGATCCATACTTGAGGGAGCATCTTCACTGGTAATTTTGTTTCATCAAATCTGTACAATTTTTTTTCTTTTTCTTTCTTTTCAGTTACATTTTATAGCAGTGTTAAAAAAAATTATGTGAAGAGATAATCATGACCCTTTGAAGAAACGACAAATTTAAATTGATATGAGCAAATTTAACATTTTTACTAGAAGGGTATTTGAGTAGGACAATTTCTAGCAACAATTTAAACTATACATTTGTACTGAAAACATTTTACACCATATATTTTCTACCTTATTTTTTCAATTATCACAATCTCACGTTTCTCTTTCAAAACCGAAGGTAGTATAAAACACCTTTTCGCTGTAAAGTGGAGTTGAAAATTGTTAACAAGTCAACAACCAACTTTCTGAGTAATTGTCCTCTTTTATATATAGTTAATTTTATTAAATCCTCCTTATATTTGAAATGATCCTAATTTCAGGGTTGTCACAGATATTCCTGGTACAACTGATGCATCCTTTGGTGAGTCTCTCCACACAGTACAGAAACACTATAACACAACCACTCCTGCACAAACTTATTGTTTTCAAATGGCGCGCTTGATTACTCGTTGAAATGAAATGAGAATAAAATAAATTTAAAGAAGAAAAAGTAGTTATGGAAAAGAAGTTAGGATGACAAAATAAATAGGGGAGTTTGGAAAAATATGATAGAATGTTGGAATGACCATTCTTTATCTTTTAGGTAGTATTTATGATTTTCATTCGAAAGTCTTTCACCATTGTCTTTTCTTCTTTAATTTCATTACATTCTCATTTCAACGAGTAACCAATCATAACATAATTGTTTTTAAGTTCTATCTAACAAATGAAATGAAATGAAGAAGAAGGATAAATAATTATGACATAATCTCTGTGTGTGTGTGTATATATATATGTATGTATGTATGTATGTATGTATGTATGTATGTAGATTTAATGTGTATGATTTTATAATTATATGGATGGTAGGAAGGGAAATAGTGAGCTACGAGGCACCAAAGCCAACGATAGGGATCCACCGTTACGTGTTCATACTTTTGAAGCAAAGGAAAAGGCATACAGTGAATATGGTGCCGCAAATACAATCAAGAGACTTTTTCAATACAAGATGCTTCTCTGCACAAAATGGTTTAGGCCTACCAGTCGCTGCACTCTACTTCAATGCTCAAAGGGAAACTGCTGCTAGAAGAAGATGATCCATAACGTACTAACCCATATATATATATATATATAGGGATTGTTTTTTTTTTCCCCCCTAAAAATACAGTTTGTCTATGTGTGCCTATAAAACTTTAGTCACAAATAGTTTACGAATTCAATAGCATATATATCACATCTCTATCTTATATTGGTTGAATGGTAGCATATATATTTAAGTTTTTCCCGCCAAAACCTACAATCAAAACTTTGAATGCATAATTCGTATGTAGCCACGAACCCATTAAGCCGACGAGTGTAATTGCTTGCATTTGAAGGAATATGTTAGGATTTTGCATGCGTTATTGTGTAACACTTCTGTATTTAAGTACTAAATGATATTTTGTAATGATGAAGTTACATTTTTGGTCCTAATACATGACTAAAATGTGCATTTCCGATTATACACGCACGCGCATGTCTATACGCGTGTGTATGTGTTCCACCTGGTCGTTTGTTAGCTTGGAACTGTTCAACTTAAAAAGTCGGATGAACGATGTATTCTATCTCTTTGCCAGTGCCTCCATAACCATTCCAACCTATAAACTCCCCCAACTCCTTTCCAAAATTAAAAATAGATTTAACTTTATATTTAATTTTGTTCTAAAGTTTCATAAGCTTAAATTGATATATATTTAGTTTGCAATAATGGCATATTGACTTTAACTTTGAATCCAAACAAATGGAGAATCACCACGGGGACTTCATTCTATTCCAAGACTTTCTCATAAACTTGTTCATCCAGCAGATTTCATTAGCATACTGAAACATACGAGCACATGTCATGAAACCCATATATGTTCAGGTAAAATAATAACAGAACATTTAGATACAACTGGAATTTTCTACGTGCTCATAACTAATATATTCCTCAAAGTTGGCTGATCTGCGGAATATCATGCCTTCAATCTTCATAGCTATGAACAAGAGTTTTCATTCTCTAAGGTAAGCTCGTTCAAGAACAATCAACACTGGGCCATAAACGAAATGTAGCAGGCCGCGGTGATTCTCTCCAATTCGAGCATAATCGAAAAATATCCCGACTTCCAAGTTTCACAAACCCTTTCTGTAACTACACAAATTTGTTGATCCATTATAGCTAAATCTGCTGACTTGGTTCCATATGAAGTGTTCCAACGGCAGAACAAACTTGGGGGTTAGGAAATAATAAGAGTTTGAAGTCCGATATGGACATATTTGCTTCTTCTGCCTCTGATATATCACCTGGAGGATATCCGACCAAGTAGTTGTTCTGCAAACCAGTCAAGCATTTATCTCAGAATTGCACTGCTGCTCCCTGCTACAGCTTCTTCTGCTCCAAAACAAGCTCGAGCAACTAGATTTTCCGGGTCTAACTACAAAAATTTTGTCTTGGTCAACTGACGTGGATTGTGAGCAAGGAGATTCATTTTGTGTTTCATACTCTCTGGGTTCAAACGATGGGCATGTTCCGTCATTGCAGGTACACAAAGGAATGGTAACGGAAGGAAATGGGCTACAAGTAACTGGGCAGAAGATGTCTGTAGAAACAGAAGTTACACGATTCTTTCCAATCTCAGGAGTACAAGCTGGTGTTGAATGGTCCGATTCACGAGAGTGAATCATGCACGGGGTACATAGGCCAAGGGACATATTTAGCTTGATTTCCTTTGTTAGGGACCCAGGCAATTTCGCAAAAGCAACAATATTATGTCGGCATAGAGGACACGGAATGGACCCAGGAGGATCTACCAACTCGGATGAGGTATTGTTTGTTGAGCAAAGGTAGAGTGCGCATCTTACACAAAGTTCATGCCCACAACCTGAAGAAATATAGACTAAGATATATCATTTGGAAGTCAGACAATAATTCACATAATAATTGAATACATTCAAGTTGGCTTGCTTATATATCATATTTGAGCCAATTTCAAGTACCTACGATCAAGCTTGATATTTTCTATTTATTACGGCATCAATTGCTTGGTGAACCAAAAATAGGACAGCAATTGCTTGGTGAACCAAACTCCAACAGAGATAGTAGTGATAATACGCTAAAAGATATGATTAAGCTTGGATGGTATATGTTACTATCCAGTCTCATATGAGCTCCAAACAAACCAAACTAAATGAATTTTGAATAACTACATGTAGTTTAGCCCTACTACTGAAGGAACCAGCAGCCATGTACTAAGCAGCCACCATATGCTACATATGATGCATAAATTTATCTTCAAGTAGCAGCTTTCCTGACTTCACAATTCCAGACGTCAGTTTCATGACTCTTATAGAAAACATTATGTTAAATAGACTACACTAATTGTCTTCAAGAATATTATGGTGAGATGAATTTTAAAATTAGTTTTATATATTCAGACATAAAGCTTCTTAGATTTGAATGAGTTCACACACAATATTTGAAAGACTTTGTTTAACTATGTACCCTATGGACTTAGCAAAAAAACAAAAAAAAACTATGTACCCTATAGGACAGTCTGAATTTTGATTAATGTAATTATTATGTAAATTCCTCATTTATTTATATTTCCAATCAATAAAAGAAATACTGCCTTGTAAGGTATGATATTGAGTCTTGACAATACCACCCCAACCCCAAACCCCCAAGTTAGAAATTCTAAAAGGGCCTGATCCTAGAGTCTTTCGCATAAACTTCTCCGTAACTTGAAAATTAAATCACGGCAAATTCTAGTCTGTAGATTGGCACTGAAATAGTAGAATAACAAATAATATTTAATTAGATGATGGATTAATATAACAAAACCTTTACATGAACGACATTAAACATAACAAAGAGAAAATAGTAAACCTTCTGCAGCTATGGTACACGCTCGCTCTAGGCAAACAGCACAATTGTCGGCATCATCAGAAGTTGCCGAAGACTGCAAACCAAACTCTCTGAATTTAAAAATAAAAAATCATTAGTGATTATATCATTGTTCATGCAAATAAGGTTCATGCATGCCAAAATTCTCATATGTTCAGACAGTGCAAAATTCAACTTTGCAACCTTTCTAATTACTCAAAATTTGAAGCTTCAATTTGTAAGGCAGAAAATGACAAAGTGTGAAATTCACCATCAAAGAGGAAACTAATACAATGGCACCAACCGAAAGCCTGCAATAACTCCCTGATTGGCTTCAATATGATGACACACAAAACATACACATGCACACACTCAAGAAACTATAGAAGGGACACCTTGACCTCCTCTTATTCTTAACTATGACATTCAAAATTATCGTTGACCACAAACTAATTCACTTTAATTTGTCGAAACAAATTTCCATTTCAACTAAACTACCCATAATAAAACAAAGACGATCATACAGTCCAACATTGTAAGCAAACCTCTTTTGTGAAGAACAAACAAATATTTTAATTACAACAAAGCACATCCTACGATTTTTAGAATAATATGCATATTAATGTTATTACGTTTGACAGAAAAACTTTGCATCAAGAGATTCACCATGAATCCATATAATATACACAATCCTTTCCAAGTTTTACCTCTTTCCTCAACACTGCCTTTGTCATATGTGGAGAAGGATTAGTCAAGACATCCATAGCAACCTTTTGTTAACTATCACCATGTCTACTGAATGCATTACTATATGCCAATCATTTTGCTTAAATAATTTGAAGCTTCATCAAGTCATAAATTGGATTAAATATGCTAATATTTCAGAGAACCAGTACTCTCCTCTCACTTAGACATCAAAGCAGATTTTTTTTCTTCTATAACTTGCAGATCAATATGTAATTCTTAGCTTGTGCAAATATGTGCTAGAAATATCCCAAACAAACCAACAAAAGCACCAAGAGCTTAACCACAGTTGGCGAACAGGTCAAAGGCTAGCACAAGCTCTGTCTTGCACCTATCTCATAAATCTTAAAGGGGGTCAAAGGTTAATATATTTGTAAGAAAAGATGGAGTAACATACTTTTCTTATATGCTATAGCATTATCTAAGACAAAGTGGAAACCAAATAAGAACCTCATATAAAGTACGAAATGAAGTTTTCTTTAATGGCAACTCATATAAAGGATGATATATAAGTTTAATTTCCACTGGCAGATGACCAATGCTTCCAGTTTGACAATTTGGATACATGTGATAGACTCAGGAGTGAGACTATTTCGGCAATACTAATTGCAATAGTACTACTGAAAGAAATCATTCAGCTCTAGTTCTATATCTATTAAGTTGAGAAATCTATCCTTTCTGCATGTATATGCAATTAAAACCAAATTACCTTGCTATATTTAGAACACTCATGAGTGGTAATGATAAATAATTGGAAGGAGGGAATACTGGAATTGTCAACTCAGAATCTGGTGCAAGCAATGGTTCAAGCCAATGGCGTCCCCATGTCCTAGCAACATCAAGAGGAAGGCACCTGAACAGTTGAACAAAAATTCCATGGAGAATGGCAATGAATGAGCCCAAGAAAATGAATGAGCATTGAAGGAACCAATACACTAGACTTACCCCTGGCTATTCAGTGTCAACCGACTGGCACCACTGGCAAGGAGGATCTGCAAAGATAAGAGATTATCAGTCAAATTATATTGAATTTACTGATGTCAACAAGTCAGCAAATATATAACTGATTCTTGCCTGGCAACATTTCAAATTTCCCCCACAGGCAGCATAATGCAAAGGAGTGCTCCCCGCTCCTACAAAATGATAGGTTGCAGCCATTATATCTCAAGAGCATGCAAGTCACCTCATATGTCATATCTTTGAATTTCAGAATAATAATGTACCAATTAAATCCATTGATGCTCCATAATCAAATGTGACAGCTGAAACATTGGCATGAAGATTTAGAAGGAGCTGAACGCAATCAAAAAATCCATTCAGTGCTGCCATATGAAGAGCGGTGATACCACCATCAGCAGCCTTATTCACAAACTTAGTCAACACACTGCAATAAGATGAATAAATTAACAACACCAGCAATCACTGCTCAAATTTTATGAATTCATGAATTTATGTAAACTCAAAATTTTAAATTGATAATAATTATAATAATTTACATCATAAAATTATGATTATATAAAATAATGATTTCGTTTATGACTGATTTATGGCTATTTCCATAATTGCAGGTGATTAGAAAATTGTTGCTTATCATATGATGGACAAAAATTAAGAATGAAATACAAAAATACGAAAATAAATAAAAGCAGGTTTGTGCTTTTATATACGGTATAGATATATCTAGAGCTAGCTCCTTAGCCATGCATAAGGACGCAACTACAGAAACCGTAGAATTGGATTTCAGTTGTTCAAACAAGAAAACTAATTGAAGATTTTGCATAGGAATTGGGAAATTATATGAGCTGAAGATAATGAAGGCATCCACATGAGTTTATGCTTCATCACAAAAGTACCTCAAAATGTAAAATGTAAACCCCTTAACCAGTATTACCTATGGTTTCCGCAGATCCTTAATCCTTCTAAATTATACTACATATCATTTCCATTCGAGAGGTACAAGTATTACTATCAATTGGACATATGGTAAGTAGTAAGTATTATCGTTAGCATGGTTGCTAACTTCAGATTATTGCTAAGATCACCATACATCAAACTAAGGACTAGAACAAAATACACAAGTGATTGGCAAACCTTTGATCATGTTTGTTTCTAAATTTGGAGTCATCTCCTGCATCACCGTTAGTTTGAGATTTTAGAGATTCAAAAGGGGAACTTGGAACAAAATCAGCCACTGCCAGTCTTAAGCACCTAACGTGTCCATTAAATGCGGCAAAATGGAGAGCTGTTCTCCCACTGAGATAGTCTGCTCTTGTAACCTGAAAAGGTGTGCCATCACAATATGGGATATAACATTAAGATTTTCTAGAGTACATACAGCAAGGAAAAAGGGAAACTCACTTTACATCTAAACAAAAGAAGAGTCTGAGCAATTTCCCAGTGCCCGTATCGACAAGCTTGCATCAATGCTGTCTATTCACAATAAATAGAAAGATACAACACAGATGATCAAATCAATCGCTTATAACTGTATTGGCTAAAAATACACATAATTGAGCTCATCATAGGAGAAACTAGAACAAATCAACTACTGAATCAGTAAAATCAACATCATGACCAGAAAGAAAAACCATAATCTTGTACCTGCCCACAATAATTCCTAGAATTCACGTCAGCTCCATTTTCGATCAATAATGCAACAATCTAAGACACAGAATACATAAAATATCATTCAAGGATCGAAAAAATTCAAAAGGAGTATACAGAAATAGAGAAATTAGAAATGGGTTGACCTCATTATGGCCTTTAGCAGCGGCGAAGTGAAGTGGAGAGTTAAGGCCGCCAAAGGTGGAGTATTTAGCGAGGGAAGGGTTGCAATCAAGCAGCATTTTTGCTTCCACAAAATCGCCATCTCTCGCAGCCGAAACCAATCGCTCTCCAGACGCCGAACACCCGAAGGAATTTCCCATTTTTACAATCTTTCTACAAAATTTCCCAAATTTATGAGGCAACTCGTGAAACTGGGGGCGAAATTAGGTCGATTTTTCGGAAACAAAGGGGAATAAGATGACTCCAAATAGAAGGGACAGTAATTAGTATAAAGTGTAGAAAGAATGGGAATTGTAGCAATAAATTAAACTTTGAAGTTGTTGTGTAGCCGGTGGTCGTGTTCATCATTTATTTTGATTTAAATTTTAAAATTTTAAATTATTTTAATATAATTTATTAAAAATTTAAACGGAACAAATGAAATTATAATATATATAAGTTATATAATATAAAATTATAGTTATAAAAATTAGATTGGATCGGTCGGTCGGATTGATTGAATCGAGAATTGATACCTAAATCAATTTGGTTCACATAAAATACCAGATCGAACCAAATAAATTAAACAATTTTCTTCAAAAATTGGTGAACTGGACGAATCTTTTAAAAATCAAACTGAATTTTAAAATATTTAAAATTACTTTTCTAAAAAGAATTATTCATATCTTTTACTTTATAACAAAATTAAACATATAATTTATTTATTAACGGCACAATAAATTCATTAAAAATAAAAATTAGGGTTTGAAACATTAAATTTTTAGAATAAGTAAATAATAATAGTCAAAAGTACTTTATTTTATCTTTTTAATTTTTTTATTAATTAGTAAATAATTATAAAAATTAGTTATTGTGTTCATTTATTTATTTACAACATAGTTATAGTTTAATTTTGGTAGAGAAAATCTAAAAATTAAGTATATAAAGTTATTTTCACATATATATAAACAAAATTCTAATTCAAACGGTTCAATCAATGGCTTCATCGATTGAGCCACTAAACCATTAAACTAGCAATTTGATCAACTCAATATCTAATCTGATTCTAATAATTAAACATAAAATAAAATAAATGTGGATATTTTAGAAAAAAAAGATATGTATTATTGCTAAAATATATAAAATAAATAATCTTTTTTGTATATAAAAAGTCAAACAAATATTTTATTCAAAACCTTCTAAATAAGTGTCTTCTATTATTGTTTCAACTCGGTTCAACACTGAGACTCCGAACGAGTTACAAAAAGTCAAATAAAGATTTTATCCCTAAAAATTCTAAATAAAGATTTTATTCCTAAGAATTCTCTAATTTTATTTTAATTTGGTTTAACACGACTTAACACTTTTACAATTAAAATTAAATTTGTCATCAACTATAATTCTTATGTAATAAAATCAATTTATTTAGACTTCTAAAGTTTCTAATTTTTTATTATAATAAAATTTATTAAAACATGTACTAAAATAATGATGAATACTTATAAATTTTAGACATTATAAAAAAATTTAATTTTTAAAATTTGATTATACAAATATATAACTATAAAAAATAAATCAATCTCTTGGGAACTTCAATGTCACCATTGTTTAGTGACTCATGAATCTTATAATATATACCAAACATTAATATATATGTCTAATTCTGACATATACAAAATACCTGAATTTTTTACTAAATAAATACCGACACTTTTGTCATCACAAATTCACAAGATATCTGAATACTAATTTACTAAAACTCTGATTATTCTACTATTTTCTTGAATCATAAAGCCCTTTTACCTTCATCGGTTAATGCCATTTACTCTTAACTTAATGGTAGATATCGTAGATAATGCTGCTTTAAATTGCAATTAGTCCAGAAATTCGTGCACAACACGTATTATATAATTAAATATATATTTTTTAGGAAAATAAAAATAATTAAGAATTATTTACAATATTTTTGAGTTAATTATATGAAAAAAAAATACTTTATTATCTATTTTTTTTATTTAAATTTGAGTCAAATTCTTAAAAATAGTGATTGTATATATAATTTGTTAAATAATACTCTAAAGTAATTCTTATGTAATTTTTATTTTATTTTGATATATGTAATTTTTTTATTAGCTACGAATGTTATTACATCTTTTTAATATATGTGTCAGGCACATAATATTTTTCATTTTGGCATATGTATTATTAAGTATTTTTATCTTATTTTTATTTTTAATTAAATATTGTTTGAGTGATTTTTAATAATGAATTCAAACATAACCTTCTTTATTTTTTTTGTTTTTTGATAATGGTGAGAGTATATTACGTCTTGAACTAAAAAGTTAATTCTTGATTTATTACGTTCAACCTAATTCTTGACGTTATTCACTTGGAAGTTAATCTAATGGATCTTGGATATATTAAGACCCGCAATTTTTAAGGGATTCACATCTTTTTTTATTTATAAATTTGACAGATGATTGATTTTCTTATAATTTGATTAAATTGTAATTGATCAATTATGATAAATTATAGGGGCAAGCATGATGCGGTTTTACTTCCAACCCGCTACATGAAATTACTCGGGTGTAGTTTCTAAAATTCAAAATCGCATATGAAACCAATAACATTGGTTTGGTGCATTTGAACAAGTGCGATGCAGTTTAAATTGAGTGCGGTTTCAGTTTTAAAACCAATTAGAATGACTTGACATTTAAAAAAAAATACCAATCTTATTAAAAAAAATTTAATTCAAAGTTTAAAACACCACAATAATTTAGAAACAACTTTAATGTAATAAAAATTTAATTCAATTATAGTAACAAATGTTTATAAACAATTATTTTTATAAACGAAACTTAGAATGATGCATGTAAATATTACAACATATTTATTTTCAAGAAAAATTCTCCTTATATATATATATATATATATATATATATATATATATATATATATAT
>CM025783.1:23263409-23284207 GCA_014636745.2 Centella asiatica | reverse complement strand
ATATATATATATATATATATATATATATATATATATATATATATATAGATATATCATTATTACTATTAAAATCAAACATAGAGTTAAAATTATTCATAAATAAGAAAAGAGATATGTTAAATACTATTTTATTTTTAATGATGTATCAAAACCTAATTTGAATGATAAAATAAAATAATAATAAAATACATTATGTATGTTTCGATTTTAATATGTACGATTTCTTTTTAAAACCGCTTCGATTTTTCAACCCCCGAAAACTGTCACATAAGCCGAAACCAATGGTGTGATTTGAGTATGTGCAATTTGGTCGATTTTGGTGCAGTTCCGGTTCCACTTTTGATTTCTTGCTCACCCTTAATATATTATATGATTATGTTTATTATAAATTTGGTTATAATTATTTTAATTAAATAGGTTTAATTAGTGATTAAGATTATAATTAATTTGATTGTAATTGTTTTATTATGGATTATTTCTACTTGGTTGCATGATTCTTCTTTTCTTAAATTGATTAGATTATTTTTTTTAATAATATTTATTTTACAAAATTTGGAAGTAGTCTTCGATTCTTATTTATGGTAATAATTATTTTTAATGTAATTAATGACATTTAGATATAAGGGGTGAAGTTCTTGTTGTAATCGGGGTACAAAAAGAAATACTAAAAAATCCAATTGAGAAAAACACGTTAAAAAGTCCTCTTGATCATGTTCTTTTCTTGTGAATTAATATATATGAATAGAAAGTTTATACCAACCTCAAACATATATACTATCAATAAAGGGCTTGACAAATAAGTAGCAAAATAGGTTATAAATGAGTACTCATTCGATTTTTATTTAGTTGTCGTTTGACTTTTTTATATATAATTTTATGTGAATTATATTATATGTTAAATATTTTATTTTATTTTAAAAAAATTGTTAATTAAAATGATTTTGAACAAGAATTAATATAAATAAAATCTATGTTAAATACAATATTTAATATAAACAAATATATACCTAAAATTAAGTGTAAAAAGTCAAACAACAACTAAATAAAAATGGAGGAAATGAGAATGACTATTTCTTTATTTATTTCATCGTTTGTTTCATTTCTTTGGAGGTTGTCATGTGCCTTTTTAGAGTTTAGTTTCTTAACTAAGAAAAACTGAATAATAAAGCACTTGTCGATTTAAAAAGAAAAAAAAAATAAATTAAGAAAGAAATGGAAACCCAACCAACTTAAAAACGGAGGGAGTAATAAATAACTCATTTAATGATGAATAAAAATAATGTTATCAATGAGTCCGATGAAATAACTCATTTGCCAAGTATATCCAATTTACGCTTGGATCGACTTGTTGAATGAGATGGCGTGGGCTCAATCAAATTAACCTTTAAATTAAAATTCAATTCTTTAATAACTTAAGAAATGAAATATAGTAACTTATTACAAATGGGAATCGACCATGTTTTCTTAAGCCATGCTTAAGAAATCCTAAGGGGTAATTCTTGGTCTCACGCTAAAATAGTTAATAATTCTTGACAACATATATGAACTTTTTATTATTTTTATGAACAGTGTCTGGCGTCGGTGCGCGTTAGGCACACATCAGATGTCAACACGCGTCAGTCGAACATTACTAAAATAAACTCACTAAAATTAACCTCATTAATTTTAAGAATATTAAAATAATCTCACAAATTAATTGTATTCTTTGTAAATTTGTTTTTTAGCAATGGCAAAGTTTCATTGATGAACAATCCAAGAGAGTTGGATTGAAATTTGATACAGAGAGTGAGCTGAAAATTAAATCACATACCTTATTACAAGCAAGCATCAAAAGTGAAGTTGATGATAAAAATTCTTTTGAGCTGTTCATCCATGCTTGAAAATCATATAATTGAATCAAACCACTTGCTTGTAACCACTCGAACAATCTGATCTTTTCTCTATTTGCAACGTAACCAACGCACGAATACTCCTCCTCATATCTAGCCATGTTTCTCGCCAACCAAATACACCGTGTTGTAGCTGCTCCAATAAAAAGACCCCATTTCTTTTTCCTTCTCTTTATGAATTGCCATTGTGAGAGCATACCGCAAACATCTTCGAGAAATGCCCAAGACAGACCTGCCCATTGCATTATGTGAACCCATACCATTCTTGACCAAGCACAATGAATGAATAAATGACTAGCTGATTCTAATGAGTCCTCACACCACATACACAACGTTTTTTCATAATCGATTGTAATACCTCGTTTAGATATAGTCTCCATAACTGGTAGTCTATCTTGCACTGCTAACCATAAGCAAATTTGTATTGGGGAGGGGATCCCTTTGCACCAAACAAAGCCTGCCCACGATTTATTTGAAAATTTTTTGTTATCTTCGATTTGCCTTTCTAAATTGCCACCCCACAAAAAATTTCTCCTTATTCTCTCTAATCTATTCATAACTACAGCATGCATCTTGAATATTGACATGTAATGAATTGGTAAATTTGAAAGCACAGCCTTGATCAACACTAATCTGCCCCCTATAGATAAGTATTTCTTACTCCAACCATTCATTTTACTTTCGATTTATTGATAATAGGCCTCCACGTTGATAGTTTCCTTGGGCTTGCCCCAATAGGGATTCCTAGATAAGTGCATGACAAATTTCCCAAAATACATCCAAACCTTGAGGCCAGAAATTTCCCTGTAGATTCTTCGATGCCAAAAATTATCATCAATAACTTGCGGTAATTGATCGTCAAGGCAGAAACAAGCTGAAAATTCCACAGTAAAATATTATAATAATCCACCTCATATTTAGAGGCTTCGCCAAATAAAATGGTATCATCAGCGAACTGTGCATGAGTAATTTGCAGATGTCCCCTCCTTAGTCGAATGCCTTTGATATTCCCTCTGTCTTTGGCATTGTCGATCATCTTGCTAAGAGCTTCTCCAACGATAAAAAAATAAAAATGTGACAATGGATCTCCTTGTTTTAGTCAGTTTTTAACTGTCTCCAGAGTTTTTTCTTTTTCCTATTACTATGAGGAGCATAAACATTTACGATGATTACCTGCTCATCATTCCATCTTCCCCAAACCGCTATCCAATTCATTTTCATCTTGTGTCCCTGCTTTTGAAACTTTGAATTATCCCATATTGTGATTAGACCTCCTGATCTACCATTTGAGTTTGATGTTATCCATTCTACCATATCGAAGTTCCACAGTTGCTGGATCTTCCTTGAATCTATATCCTCTAACTTTGTTTCTTGAAGAGCCATCGCATCTGCATTCTCTTGCTTTATTATATCTTTTACCATCTGACATTTAACGTTCCTAAACCTCTAACGTTAAATCTAAGAATAATCATTCCTCAGAGCTTGAGCCGTCAATTTCTTCTTGTGAGCTAGATGTCTCCACTTCCCCCACTTCTCTTTCAGAATCACCTCTAATACCCTTGATGAAATTCTTGAAGCTTTCTTTTAGTTTTCTCTCTTCTTCCTTGTTTTCCACTTTCAATCCACTGGTCTTGCTAGCTCGCACAGCAAAATTTTCTTCTTTTCGTTTTCCATGACTTTCTTGACTTTACTTTTATTTCTTTTGTTGCCTCCCTTCTTGCTTGATAGAGATTTCTTGCCTTTATTTAACTCCTTAAGTCTCTCTCCTTTACGAACCTCATTACTGTTGTTGTATGAATCCTCTGATGCATTCAAGACATATTTTAATTGAATTTTTTAACTTAAATGTTTTAAACGAGTAGGAAATAAATGAATTAATCCACGTAAGAGTTACGAATGTGTATGTAATAGAAGTAGTTAATACAAACTCTAAAACTTAACGCAACCCTTCTCCAACCCAACCCCGAATAAAAATAAATCGAATACGAGTTTATTTTATATAAGTATTGTATATGTGAATGAACAAATGGATTGACCAATTCAAATTGGACTAATCTTTGAAAAGATTGGTGTTGACCAGTCCTAGAGTTGATTAGATCAGGTTAGGTCTTTGAAAAGATTGATGTTGATCAGTTCTAGATTTAATTGATGTTGATCAGTTCTAGATTTAATTGATGTTGATCAGTTCTAAATTTAATTGGTGTTGACCAATCTTAGATTTGATTAAGTCAGGTTAGGTTAGTCATAATTGACATCAGGTTTCTTAATCCTGGTCCTTTTAAAAAATATATAAATTTAACCAATTTTTTACTTTGCAAACACAAAATAGATACTTTTCTAAATAGCCTAACTTTAATCAAAATTACTTTTATGATTTAACATATCCAATTTTTGAAGGAATAAATTTATTTTCTTTTGTAAATTAAATACAAAAAAGTTGGACGCAGAGTAAAAAAAATAAAAATATAATTTATAAAAAATTAAGAATAATCTTTATTCTAGCTTTAAATATACATACATACATACATACATACATATATATATATATATATATATATATATATATATATATATATATGTAATTTATTTAATAGTTATTATTCTTATAGTTTTGTTGTAACTTTGTTCTAACTTTATTTAATCTAAATCTAACAATAAATCTTTTAAAATTTAAAATTAATTAAACGAAAAATAGATTAAAATGTATTTTATGACAAATAGTTATAAATAAATAACTTATTCCTATAAAAAAAAAATTATATAGTCATAACCTCTAGTTATTGAAATAGTTTAAAAAGATATATAAAAACGTACTATTAATCTCAAGATTGTATTGTTTACAAACTCAAATGAATCAGATTAATGTCAGCTTAGAAACAAACTTTTAAATTAAATTATAGGAGAATTGATAGTTGTCCTATACTACTTTTGATTTGAGGTAGTAATTATTATGGCTGAAGGTATCAACATAAATAATATACGATTTATAATAGGAATATGAGTATTACCCAATTAACTAAACTCACAGGTTTATATGTATTTCATTTGCACTCTAATATACGCTCTCTCTAATATACTTATACATGTTTGATAAGGACTAACTAATTTAACCCAATCCCCAAAAGAAATGGAGTAACTAACTAATAAACAAACTAGAAGGAGTAGTAAACAAACTACTAGTTAATAGCCACATACTAACAACAGGAAATTTTGGATAACATTAATTGGACTAATTTCAAGGATTCCATGGGGTTCTTAGTGTTTAAGGTTTCTTTGTTCGGGGCTGAAGCCCTTTTTTCTAAAGAGTTGAAAAAAACTAAAGGCAAGCTAATATTATCAATTACAGTCTTACAAAAATAAATATATATAAGAAAAAATATCAAACTAAAGAGTAGTCCTATATATGTTGTATATTTGTCTTAAAGGAGTTGGAAACAAATTAATTACTGCGATACATTTTTAAGTTAAGAATCTGTACATGGTAGAAGTAGTAAATACAAACTCTTAAACTTAGCACAGCCCTCCTCCAATTCATCCACGAATAAAAAGGAATAATAAAAAATATAACTTTACGAAACGAGTATTGGTTTATAGAGATTTACCAACTAAAAAAACATTTTAAATAGATATTAAAGATATAGATAAACATAGTTGATTAAGTAGATATTGATATGGATATGGATATTTTTTCATTCACAAGATTTGAACTCAAAATCTTGTTTAAGATAATAAATTTATTAACACTTGAACCAATGAGTATGATAAGGGTATAACGTTTATTTTCTTGCTACTACACTGTTCTCCTCATTCAAAAAATATAGTACTCCGTATAAGTTTTGAAAAGTTATTTGAACTTTTTTATATATTTTTAATGTAATATTGTCCTCTACTCCTAACCAAATCATGTATACTTATATTTTACAAACTATTAAATTGAACATACTATTTATTAAAAGATTATATTCATTCAATATTCAATAGAGTCAAATTAATGTTCAATAGAAGAATAAATAAAATTAAATTATAGGCGAGTCAGTAATTGTCCTATAGTATTTTCGAATTGAGCTAGTAATTGTTATGGCCGAAGTTATCAACATAAAAAATATATATATGAGTGTCATGCATAACAAAATCCTACAAAAGAAACTTGGAACCAGGATAAAATTGAGAATTGAAAGAAGTGTGAATTGTGAAAATATGGAAGTCAAGTTCATTGACAAAATTCTAGTTATCTTCAAATTTGAAATGGTGAAGATCCTATGATTTTAGTCAGATTTAAATTGGTATTAAGATATACTTAATATTTTTTGTTCTTAGATTAATATACTTAAGATAGATGGGTATAGTATAGCCATAAATTGAACTCGGGAATATAGATATATTGTATAAAAAAGGAAAACATAAACCTTCTCATCTGGAAAAAAAAAAAGGAAAACATAAACCTTTTCATACCCTTGTTTCAGTACTCAGTAACCTATAAACTTTTGATTGATTTGATCGTATACTTTAAGACAATCGTCCTCAATTCAACCCCAAATAAAAAGAAAGAAGTAACCAACTAATATATGAATTTAGTGATTTAATAATTAATAGAAATTTTTGGGATAGATATTAAGGATTTGGACGGATTGAGTACTAGTTTATAATAGGGATTTAAGTAACCAACATAATTTGGACGGATTGAGTACTAGTTTATAGGGATTTAAGTAACCAACATAAACTTCTGGGATAAAAATTAAAGATTTGGATAAAATGATAGATATTAAAGATTTGGATAAAATGATAAATATCATTATCATAGATATGGATATGATTTATTTTTTTCAGATAATTAATTAGCTTATCTCTATATATATACCAACTAATAATGAAAGTGTCATCACCTAAAAGCAAACTTCGATACTTTCTAGAACCCTAGATTAGAAAAAAGGCAGTGAGAGGTGATCGAGATTCGAGATGGGTAAGGGAGGAAATTCACATGGCGCCACCGATGGTGAAGTTGGAGAGAATATGGCAGCTTGGCTTCTTGGTGTCAATAATCTCAAGATTCAACCTTTTAAGCTACCAACTCTTGGTAACTTTTTTTCTCTGGATATTATAATTAAAAAAGAAAATTCGTATACTGATGTTCATTGTTGCTTTGTTTTGAATTTTGGTGTTATGCTTTTTTGTATAATTAATTACTTGTACTTTTAACAGGCCCTCATGATGTTAAAGTTACTATGAAAGCTGTTGGTATCTGTGGGAGTGATGTTCATTACCTTAAGGTCAGTCGGTCAATGTTTCTTTCTTGGGAGGTTGTTTTAGTATGTTGATTGCAAAGAAAAATTATCAGAATGGTAAAATATTTACTAAACGGTAATTTGTATATTGTATGAGTTCAGCACATGAGGATAGGAAGTTACGTGGTTAATGAACCGATGGTAATTGGGCATGAGTGTGCTGGGATTATAGAGGAAGTGGGCAGCCAAGTGAAGTCTCTCATGCCCGGAGATCGTGTAGCCTTGGAGCCTGGGATCAGTTGCTGGACCTGTGAGCCTTGCAAAACGGGCAGTTACAATCTCTGTCCAGACATGAAGTTTTTCGCCACACCACCCATCCATGGTTCTCTTGCCAATCAGGTAGAATCTTTGTAACTACCCCGTGAAAATCACATGTTAAGATTGAGTTCATATAAGTTCAAAATTTGTGCATCTTTTGTTTCTCGATCATGTGAACAGATAGTACATCCTGCGGATTTATGTTTCAAGCTTCCCGACAATGTGAGTTTGGAAGAAGGGGCCATGTGTGAGCCCTTAAGTGTGGGGGTGCATGCTTGTCGTCGTGCTGGCGTAGGTCCCGAGACCAATGTACTGATAGTGGGAGCAGGACCAATCGGCCTCGTCACATTGCTTGTAGCAGTCGCTTTTGGAGCTCCCAGAGTTGTGGTTGTAGACGTGGATGACTGTCGTCTATCTGTTGCAAAGGATCTTGGTGCCTATGCTACCGTTAAAGTCTCATCCAACATTCAGGTCATTGTTATCTTATACCCCTCATTTTGTCATTCTTTTTAATATTACTTGTTTTCCAGAATATTGATTTTATAAGCTTGATGCTGAGATGAGCAAGTCTACTTCTATATTGGCGTCAAGTATTTGCAGTCCATATATAGTTTTGGTTTCTGTATGTGTTTAGTTCAAAGGCCTTGTATATATTGGTGCGTGTTTATGTCCCAATGGCCTAATTTAAAGAACTATAATGCATTTCTGCTTTCTGTTTTCCCTATATAATTTAGCCGTTTCTGCTACTGCAAAAATTTTTATTGAATCGAACAAAGGCAAAAAATGCTCTCCCTTTTTGTTTTTCTTCAGAGGCATGTACACATTTGTAACTGTTGCTACAGCATTGAAGAAATCCCATAATTCCCTTTTCAAAATTCTCTTTTTCCATCTCTGCACGTATACTTTTGGAAAATCGTAACCCTTCCGTTCTTGATTCCTCAGACCCACTGTATTTTCTTTTCTTCTCCATTGCTGAACCAGATTCCTCCTATCTGCTGCCCTTGTTTTAACTTCTGCACCCTTCAACCTGTGGTAAGTTCCATAGAACCTACCATTGCTGTCTCTCCATGTGACTATCCTTTTCACTCTCCGTCTGTCTCTCCATAAAAATTCACAGGTCTCATTTTTCTCATTGTCTGCAGAATCGATCTTTGTTCTCCATAGGCATTGGTATATATCTGGTGCCTTAGTAGCCTAAGTCAAAGTATTCGTTTTCATTTTTTTAACACAGTTTTTTTCTAGATTTCATATAACGGCATAATTTACTTGAATGTAATTTTGTTTTTATAGGATGTAAGTGCAGAAGTTAAACTTATTCACAAAGCAATGGGGGGAGTCAAGGTGGATGTAACATTTGATTGTGCAGGTTTCAGTAAAACCATGTCCACCGCCCTAAGTTCCACCGGACCCGGCGGAAAGGTTTGCCTTGTGGGAATGGGTCATAATGAAATGACTGTCCCCCTCACCCCTGCTGCAGCTAGGTACACGTCCTTTTTTTGGTTATTTTTGAGCTTTTTGAACTTTTGTTTTTATTGTGAATGTTTATGTACGCGTCATTTTTTTGGTTACTTTTGAGCTTGTGCTTTTATTGTGAATACTTATGAATTTTTTGAAAAACTGTTACAGGGAGGTTGATGTGGTAGGCATCTTCCGCTACAAGAATACATGGCCGATTTGTCTCCAGCTTATCTCAAGTGGTAAGATCGACGTGAAGCGTTTAATAACACATAGATTTGGGTTCTCCCAGGAGGATGTTGAGAAAGCTTTTGAAACTAGTGCTGGAGGTGGTAATGCTATCAAGGTCATGTTCAATCTGTGAAGGTTGCTGATCTTCGAGAAACTTCTGAAGATGTTCAAGTTCTCGCTTAAATTTTTTGTTTTTTCTTTCTTCAGTTTTCATTTTACTCTATTCTATTCTATTCTCGTTTTGAAGTTCATGTGAACAAAACCTCTGCTTTTTTCAATTATAATCTTATGTCGTCTTGATATGGTTATCTAAAACTATGATAGTTTATGGTAATGCCACGATTTAAGTCGGTGTTGAATTGATCTCAGAATGTTGCATGTAGTAGGGATCGAAGTTATATACTTATCATTTATGAGTTACACACTTCAACATGAACAGTTACCTAGATTTGATGTAAACAGAAAAAATTAAAAAAAATAACAGGTGGAAATGCTATGATTTAAGTCAGATTTGAATTACTGCCCTTATTCCTATTCCCTCTTACGATTTATACGAGTATAAACATTCCTGCTTATATTTTTTTTTAAATGACATCTTCTTTTGCTTTATGAAAAATTATAAAAAAAAATGCATTAAAAAAACATTTAAAGTATTAAATAGAATAAGAAAAAAATGGCATCAACTTCGGAGGCTCTCGTACTTTATATATATATATATTAAGGATAATCGGGTTACTAACTCGAGTAACTTCTTAATTAAGTTATTGTCTTACTACTTATAATCAATGTTATTAACATAGAGCTTCTATTTAAAGTGATTACGGGTAATTAAAAAAAAAATTGCAATGGTGTCAAAATATTAACAATACCTATAATTCTTAAATCAAGAATCCTGATTTTCTAAAACGAAACGTTGGAACCAAAAAAGATTTTCTAAAACAATGTTGAAGGTACAATTATATATTTTTAACTTATTTCAAATTGCAAAATTTCCTCGTACATGAATTAATGAAATAATGTTTCTAAATTTTTTATTTTACTAGTAAATTTGAGAAAACAAGTATTTTTCAAATCAACTTAATATGCCTAATTAATTTTCTCAAACAAGTTGATGGCATCATTCACCACACCTTATAGTCTTGTACGGCCATTTCGAAGCCCAAAGGTTTTAAGCTAATTAAAGTTGGAACAGAAATAATCAATCTCACAACACCAAACTGAACAAGTACTCAAAAAAAATAAAAATACAAAAAACTTCATGCAACAGAGAGTACATATGTTAATATTTCTCTCTCTATATATATAAGCAAACTAACAAACAGAACTAGTAAGAGTTAGGTCCCCTCCCAGATCAACTGAGTCAATACCCGAACCACCATTCCATGTCCTGTATCCAGATAGAGGACGGTGGATTTACCACGGTTCGTTCTTGACTCAGTAACTCTTAATTCTGTGCCAACTTTCAGTTAAGAGCCTCCTTGATATTCTGAATTGTGCGA
The DNA here is from genome assembly GCA_014636745.2 of Centella asiatica. Lineage (NCBI taxonomy): Eukaryota > Viridiplantae > Streptophyta > Magnoliopsida > Apiales > Apiaceae > Centella > Centella asiatica. The sequence goes on along the minus strand of CM025783.1, from coordinate 23,273,593 downwards.
GAGATTAGAGTGTTAACCGTCTCAACCGACTCAACTGTGATTTTAGCGGTGGGGAGATCGTTCACCAAGATCTGGAAACCCACCGTCAGCAGAGAACCACCACCATCACGACCGCCATCTTTTGCCACCATTTCATTGTTAGGTCCGCCTGAGTCCGGAAAGCAATCTGGAACTATTGCAAAACCAGATGGCAGGAGATCTACACATGCAGAATCTCCACCGTTCATGACCGCATTCATCGATGGCATGTCAATGGCTGAAGAAACTATTAATGACCCGAATGAATCCGTGGATGTCTCTTGCAGTAACAGCATATTATTCTGCTTTGAATCCGAGCCTGATGCCTGCGAAGTGCAAAAATCAATTAACAGATGATGAGCAAGGCATGCGTTATGCATAACCAGTATGACTACTAAAAAAGGCTAGTAAAATTTAGACTTATATTTCTAGTTTTGGAACGAAGGGAGCGGTGTAAAACACTCACACTAGCACGTAAAAGAGAGATGCTGTTGCCGGGAACTTGTCCCTTGGGAATGTGGACCACTTGTTGCATCAGACCACCATGGGATAAAACATCCCACTGGCTCCTCATTTGTTCGTTTTGCAGGAAATCAAACAATCGCTGATGTTGAACAGGAATCCAAACAGACATTGTGGCACTTAAAACTACCCCAGAGGGCTCTCCGGGATTATGAACACCTCTTCGTATCATCATCCTTGCATCTTCACCCATATTCCTAACTTGGACAACCTCCCATTTGTGTACAGTTGCACAAACCCCAGCACAGAAGTTCCGAGTCATGCGTTGAGCCAGTTCTGCCATGCTTCTCCTACCACTCGGAGTGACGCCTGTTTTACATGCAACGTTTTAGAATCCAACATTACAACTTATTGAACAAAAGATATAGAAAGAGAAATATAAGGACAAATAAATGACCTGAGTGATCATCACTAGGTACAGTAGAGGACATCATTGCAGCATAAAATTCGCTTTGTCTTTGAAGTGTTGCAAGCCACCTTTGTGCACCAAAACCCATTCCAGACCTGAGCAGAGGACGGTAGAGGTGGTGGTTTGCATTCTCATCATATTCTGTATGTTCCACCCAGATAACCTGCAATTTTAATGTTGGTAGATAATTTTGTAAGTAACAATTATTTGGCCAAAAATAAAATTTACACTCCGCAATGGCCAAACACAAAGTTGCAAAAGCACCAATGAGATGAAACAAACTTAAATTGCATATGAGAATGAAATTAATTTCCAGTACGCTATTTGGCAAAAACCACAGCAGAAAATTATTCAGAAATTCCACCTAAATTATTGAACTTTGGTAACTGGTTTAATCATGGTTTGATATTTCACAAATTAGCTCATTCTTCCTAGATATACGAATTATATCTAGAACACAAGTATACATATTTGCACACATAACCACATCGCTTTAAGTCTTATTTTAGATTCTAGAAAATTATTAGGTTTGAATCAAAAAAGGTCATTAGTAAGACAAGTTCTTCTGAAGAACCAAGAGTAATGTCAACAACGAAGTTTGTTTATGTCAGCAAGGTACGAACAAGAAAGCATCCTTTAAATTATAAAACTACTAACATTTAAACTTCGTAATAGATGAAAAAATTTTAAATTCTTTAGATAACAATAAAGATATAATGATTCGTTATCTAAGGAGTTGAAAATGTACAATATCAGACTGTTTCCAGGCCATATAACCTCGTGATACTAAATATGTCGGCGACAGATCATATGTATTGCTTTAACAAAGGAGGATGCTTCCAAGGGCTTTTTTATTCTTATTTCAATGACTATTATAATATATCTGGGATGCATAAATCTAAGTAAACGTATCCCACTACACATTCACTCGTTTGGAAAACAAGACTTGATTTTGTAATTTATAATGGTGTAACATAAACCGAAGAAGCATCTTCACCAGGACATTATTAAAATAATGATAGAAGGTTCAGATTCTTAGGTCAAAGTCTTGTGGTATCTGATCGGGACGAAATAAAATAAAGTCTGGCTGTATCTTATTAAGATTAAATACGTACTGCTTGGAAGCACAAGTCAAGTAGGCTAGAATATTATATGTCTATTACTCACCATAACGCGTAAAACTGAAGTTTGTTCAGAGTCTTCATTAGATGGGCTTTTCTTTCTTTCTTTTTTTTTTTCCTTTTTTTTTATAAACCATAGGAAACCTAGTAAACCAACTAGTGCAACAAGAAGAAAGTATCCCATTAAAAGTATTTGAAAAACGGATAAGGAGATTGCAAATAAAGAACATGATAAAATAATGCAATCTTTGGCAGCCTTATCGAGCTTAGTTGAAGCAACTAATTAAGACAACATAGCTTAGGTTCGACCTTCCTCCTTAAGGATCTATATATTATCTTACAAGATTTTATAATTATAAGAAAAGATGATACAAAATCAAAACAACTTGTTTATAATTAACCAAGCCGAGTTTGATTAAGACATGTCTTAGGCCTCTCTTTCCATGTATATATAGAATGTATTTCGGGGATTACCTTAGAGTACCCATTGGGCATATCATGCACAACAAATCCAGAAGGAAGCCTCCTACAATGCATAAATGCGTGTGCATTTGGACCTTCGCGGATTGCATCAATAGACACGTCAACCACAGCCCACACTCCATCTGCATGTTGTTTGCAGAACCGAAGAAATCTCACTTGACGAACTGGGACCAATGGTGAAATTACTTGCATCTCCGCATGCATCTAATAGTAAGACCATCAAGCTTGAGTTTAGTACCCGAGGTAAATAACATGAATGATAAAAGAACAAGTCAAAAGATTTACCAGTTGCAGAGCACCATTTTTAGTTCCACCCACGCCACTAGCAATAACATCAAGAATAGAGCTGCTTCCAATTATGCCAGGGAACGTTTTAGTACATCGATTCTGTAAGAAAGACAAATTTTGAAAGGGTTAACAAACAATAAACGGCAAGAACCCCTACTCAATTTGTATTCTATCTTAGAGGAGCTAAAAAGACTTGAAACTTATTTGTCTACAGTCATAGAGAAATTAGACATCTATATAAAAAGTTAAAAGGTGTTTCGAAGCATAATCTCTTGGTCACTCTATAAGCTTTTTCTTTGAACACAATTCTGTCTAGGTGATAGACCACTTAAAAGTACGTGATTTCACGGAACTATAAGACGAGTCACAAAAGAATTTGAATCACTTACTGCGTCCATCATTATCTCCATGAGGGCCGAGCTGTTGATAGTTGAGTTACCAATTGCTCTTGTACCCTCAGTTATCAAACCTCTCGGTTTCATGTCAATACAAGGAATAATTGTCCTAGTGTATTCTTCAAAATTCAGTTTCTCCACGTTTCCATCCAAGCTTCTGAACCATAAGGGATTATCACTGTGAGCCAGTTTCAGTAACTCATCCATTGCTGCCAAAGCCAGTTCAAGAAGCATGGATTTCTCAAAAGGTATATCAGCACCAGTCATGCCAATTAATGGCCTGCTTGAGGGGGCAGCCTGCATAGCATTTGAAACCCCATTACCAAAATCAAGTCCCATGGGTAGTGCTGTGTCTATGGGACCTAATCCACCATAGCCATTTCTTCCCACCGCAAGTTCCAAGGCAGAGTTTGCCATTACAGGGGGGAAGGAATCGGTTAAAGAGGTCAATGGTTTGCCCATGAATTTGTTTGCCAGTACACATATCCGATTCAGCTCATCTTTCAAGCGTGCATTCTCAATCCGAAGATGATGCTCCTCAAAAGATACCTCCCCAAGAATTGCAACTCCACCACATTCACTGCAAATTGGATTCCTCATGGCTTCCTTAATTGCAATATTCTCAATCCGGAGCTTATCATTTTCTTGTTTCAAGATTAGATTCTCATGACGCTCCAATTGGGTCTGATTATCACCAGCCAAAATTTTAGTTTTATGAATAATCATATTTTTAGAACTTATCGACATATATATCAATAAATAAAAAATACAACAAAAAACCTTCATTTGTGTTCGTCTATTCTGAAACCAAAATTTGACCTGCTTCATTTCCAAGTTCAACCTCTTGCCAAGTTCCAACCTTTGTTTCTCATCAGGATGAGGATTCTCCTTGAATGCACTAGTAAAATACAAGAACATAGCAATCATAAATAATGTAAACAAGAGAGTAACATATTACATAAACGAGGAAAATACATACGCTTCAAGCTCTTGAATCTGATAAGGAGTGTGTCTATGGTATTTCTTTTTCCTTCGGGATTTCTCTTTGGGGTTTTCTTGATCATCACCTGACCCAGCTTCTAAATTTTCACTTCCGGACTTGCTCTCATACTCATCTTCTCTACACCTTGCCATTGCACCAGGATCAAAATTTCCACCAATCAGACCCTCCATTTTGGGTTTCTACAAAAATATCCAAACATACGTATATATTGATTTATCATAACAACAAGCGATAACAGTTATCGAAAAGAAAGAGAGAAAAACAATTATAACATTACAAGGCTTTCAAGAGGAATCACATAAGTCACACAAAATTGCTTGTAGAAACAAACAGATATTAGATATATTTTTCACACACACAAAAACTGATATAAATATACACACACACACACATACACACACACACACATGTACACACACACACATATATATGGGGAGAGAGAGAGAGTCCATACAAGAGCAAGAGAGAGAGCTGGAGAGTTAAAGACAGGCTGAGTAGATGAAGTAAGCAGGTGATGGTGAGGAATGGCAGGAATAGGCATGTTGTTGGTGAAAGGATTATCAACCAACAACCTGGCATCCCCACCACTGCTATTCCCAAAGAAACCCCCAAAACTCATCAAATAGGCAAGAACAACAGTTCTTAAGCAAATATACACTATTAGAAACAAAACCCACAAAATTTGAAGATCAAAAAATGGGTATTTTCAGATCTTCTTTCTCATACATATCTCCTTTTTCTCCAATCTAAAAAAGCCACCAATTATAGTATTCAACTTCTTACACCAAGCTGTGCTCTAGCTAGTGAGTTGGGAGTCATAAAAATATAATAATAATGATAAGACCTCAGATTCACCAACCAAAAATGTTGAAAATTTAAGAACCAATTGAAAGGGTTGGTGCAGGACAACCACCCATAAACCCTTATTACTGCAGATGCTTCTTTCTCTCTCTCTCTCTCCAAGTAGCCAGTAGTACTAGTCTCTCTCTCTCTCTCTAAAAATCAACCCCCTAGTTCAAATTAGCAAAGAAAGTTTAGCTGTCAACAGTCAAGACAATGAAAGGTTTCCGTATTAAAGCTGGTAGGGGAAGGGGATAAAAAAGGGAGAAAGCTAAAAAATGAAAAGAAATAAAAAAGAATGAAATGGGGTGGACTTTTTCAATATACCTTACAAAGACAAACTATCAAAATCAACTAAAAAAGACCCAGTTGACTCTCTTTTTGAACAAATCTAACTACAATCCAAACACAGGAAACCCAGTACGGATGTAAAGGTAATCTTTGTAATTTTTCTACATATAATATGATAACATATGATATACAATTAAAAAAGAATATTGCATATACATTATCAATTTCGGGGTAATTCAAATCAACCAATTATTTAAATTAAAAATCTTTTAGCTGTTGAAATTTTATTGTCTCCCTTTTATCCCGGCACTTGCCAATATATTTAATAGGTTTTTTTTATATTATATTTAAATTAATGAAAAATCAATAAGAAGGTTTGATATCTTTGTCTTTCCGTCTTCGGTTTAATTACAACCGATATTCTTTGAATATTATATGTAAAATATTCATAACTATATTCTCCCTTTAATATTAAAATATACACAGAACATTGTAACTATGCATTTCTAACCGTATTCATTGTTTACTGTTTAAATGTAATAATACATTTCTAATGATATTTGATTCAATAACTATAATTAAAAAAAACCCAAGCAATCCATTATTTGGAAAAGTTATATACCCATAAACCAGATGAACAGAGATTTAGAAATTCTGCCCAATATATATTGGAGCACTAAAAAGGAGGACAACTGTATTTTAGGGGATTTGTGCCCAAAATTTCACAAGAAATAGCTGGTATGGAATAGAACTGCTCCTTTTTACCGATAACATAAGACAATTGTAATAGACTAATTAATCTATATATATACACACACACTACTTTACTAACAATTGTAGTAATCTCTCTCTATACATATATTAATATTAGTGTAACAACTACAATTAGAATAAAATAAGAAAAAAGAGCAGTATCGGAGTAGTAATTAATTGATTGATTCCAGGTTTGGAGCTGACTTACGGTGAATCCGAATTCCTCCAATGGCGGACACAGGCACGCAAATCGATGTGGCGAGGCGGTGGCTAATCACTAATCAAGTAGCAGCTGCCGCCTCAATTCCTTTTGATTTGACTCTATATATATATATATATTTCCAGTTACAAACGTACTACTACTATGCTTCTTCGATATATTAATAGAACCTTGCGCTAATCTCGATCGACTCGATAAGTAAAAGTAGTACTCTAATCTCTATTATATATGTTGATATACATCTTCTTCTATACATTAATCTCTATGTATATATGTATATTTATATAGGTGAAGATATTTGTATTGTGGGATTGATTTGCATGCAATATTTATTCTCTTCTCCAAGGTAGTGTAGTGTAGTGTAGTGTGTGTGTGTGTGTGTTATAGAGAATGTGCATATGGTGGTCCAATTGGCAGTAGAATTGATGAGAGAAGGGTGTTTCGGGCAAAGAAAGGGAAGGTGGGGCCCACTTTATTGAGTCCTAAAACGAAGCTCGAGATTTCCGCTCCCAAGGCCCACGGCCCCCGCTGATTCTCTCTCTCTCTCTCTCTCTCTCTCTCGCCCTTTTTTGTTGACTTGTCACTGCTCTTTCTTTTTTTAGGTTAATTTTGGGGAAATGATATTTTATCATGAAATTCTATTTTAATATTTTTTCTGTCTCATTAAATAAATATTTTATATTTTTTTGTCTCATTATATAAGTAATTTACATTTTTTAAATAGAATTTAATGATTCGTTTTCAAAAATATCATCAATCAAATATAATAAAAGTTAGTCATTTAATACAAAGAAAAAAATACTTACTCTTGTGTATTAAAAAAATACAAGGTTTTTTTATATATATAGTACAAAATTACTATAGTAATTAGTGATTTTTTAATATTTATGAATTGTCAAAAAAAAATCTTATATAAAAAGACCGAGGGAGCACAATTTTTACTACACATAGTATAAGTAGTTTATACACAAGATACAGAGTTCATATGTGAAACTATAAAAAAAAACCTAATAAAAATAGTGTTTCCCTAATTTTATCACAGCATATTCAAAATTTTAACTCGGTTATTTTTTGTTTATGGTAACATAAAAGTTTAGATTGGAGAAAAACTCTTTTCGTTTAAAGTTAAGAAAAGGCCTACAATGGTATAAATTATTGATAAAACTTTAATTTTCAGTATAATTGAATCAATCTCTACTAGTAATTAATCATTTTTTCTTTCGACAAACTCTCAAATTACTAGAATGAATTTTACATTTCAAATTCATCGACACTAGCCTTTAAAAAAAGAAATTTCGGGGAAGATATCATGAAAAACATAAAATTGTTTAGAAGTTGTCGTTTCATTAGAAGTTGTAATTTCAGAGTTGTAAAATTGAAAATGCACTAAATAAAAGTTCCAAATCAGAAAACCCAGATAAAATCAGAAGGAAATGATCCAACTAAAAACTTGATTAAAAAGCTTATTTTCAAATTTGTTAAAAATTAAACTAATTACCAAGAGGAGTTTTATTGAAGTTTTGCATGTGAGGATTGTTTAGGTGGGCATCAGCAGTGCGTGATGTAATCGGAGATGGAGGAAGATGGGAAAGAGAAGAGAATTTTTTTTCTCTGACGTCATTTATCTATTCGTGAGATTTTTCTCGTTTTCTTTTCAGTCACTCTCCATCTCCTGTTCTTTTTTTTGTTAAATTATTGTGTGGTCTTTTAGTCATTGGAATTCTTAATTGATTTAACTAATGAAATAACACTTATCTTGTACAAAAATCAAGAAAATGATAAATATATTAGATCAGTATAATTGTTCCTTGCCAAAAATGCAAGTTAATATTTTTAGTTTTTATTTTTTATAAATAGAGAACATCTCATCGATGCATCTAAAATTATGTATTGTTTAGGAAAATACGTTTCACATTTAACTATAATTTTATTTTTCAGATATATCATATCTCATACCTAACTACTCGATAATCAAAAGTTAGCCAATAACTATTACCAAAAATATAAAACATCAAAAAAAAACATGTACATCTTTCAAAAGTTAAGCATAAAAAAAAAAGCATAAAGGACTAATAATATAATTTATAATTAATAAATAAAATAAAATAATCTCTACAACAACTTATAGAGGTAACGACAAAAAAAAATATCGCAACAAAATTACTAAATTAAAAAAAATAAAATAAAATTATAAAATTTTAGAATGGATAAATTATTTTAATTTAGTATAAATAAAATAAGTTCAAGTATTAGGCTAATGTAAATTATTTTAAATAATTACTGAAAATATAAAAACAAATTAAAATATAATAAAATAAAATAATAACTTATCAAATAACTCGTATTAAAAAAATAACATTTTAACCAGTTGAATCAATCTTTGTCAACTGCTATCAAATTTTTAAATTGTAAATATAAAGGTTACAATATGAGTGACATTGGTTGTAAATAAACTCTGTAAAAAAATTGAAATTATTAAAATTACAAGGATGGAAAAGGTGATAAAATGATAATCCCTGAGAATAGCGTTCAACTACTGTAATTACAGTAATTACCGCTACTGTTACTTTTTACAAATTACGCTGACTAGCCAAATTATGGAAGGGAAACTTTCTTTCTTTAATACTCCATGTGAACTCGGCAACTCAACCCAGTTCATTCGGAAGGAATAAATAAACCAATACAGAAAATTTGTAAGTTTTTAAAACGTGGTTACTTTCTCTCCTCTTTTTTTTTACAATAAAATATAAGTTGATAGTTTTGAATGTTAAACATTAATTAAGTTGTTGCACTTTCAATACATCGTAAAATTGATATATTTATCTATTTTTAATTGACATAGTTATAAAAAATAAATTGTTTGTAATTATCAGTTTGACATAATTTATTCTAAAATTTTAGACTACTAATATCCGTTCACTAAAATAACTAAATTTCAATTTGTATACGCATGTACATATACGAAATCCTAAAGTTCAATTTCATATTGTACCAAAGAAAAAAGTTCGATTTCATATGAAAATAATTGATTCTAATTATTTAAAAAAGAAAAAAAGAAGATGAATAGTGGAATGTACTTGAAAAGTTTTATGAAAGATAAAGTTTGTCAATATGAAAATTCAAAAAGTTAATATGTTACTCAAACAATTTTAATATTTGAATTTCTAAAATATAAACGTAACAATTAATTGTGGAACAGAAAGGAAAATAATAATAAATTTTATTTTTGACAAATAACCACTATTTTTTAGTTTGGAAATAAATTAAATTTATTTCCCTGCCTAAGTTTATTCTTGATAATTACAATATATGTTGAATTCGAAATATAGTCTCGACAACTTAAAATTATCGACAAATCTAATATAAGAAATTTCACATTTCGTTGTGAGACTTTGACTTCATCACTATTCTAACACATCATTAAAGAAATGCGAGTTAATTCAGAAATAAATTAAATATTGTAAAAAGGCAATGGATAAAGTATTGGGAAGTCAAGTGAAAACTAAAGATACAAATCATAAAGTCTTTCATCTTTGTCTCCAAGAAAATTATAAATTGGAAAGTACTCAAAATCATTTGCTTAACAATTCGATATTTTATGCCTGATGATTGAGGTTTAGATTATTAGCAAACACAATAATTAATGCGTAATATACGTACAAATTCTTTCCCGTGGTCCTTTCATCCCATACAAAAATCTTGAAAAAATCCAGTTTATATCCTTTAATTCATTTATATTTACCCAAGAATGCCGTTATTGTATCATCATTTTATTTTCATTAGTGTTATTATTTACAACAATATTGGGGAAATAGAGCTTCATGCTCTCTTTTTTTCTATA
>CM025783.1:23239274-23263399 GCA_014636745.2 Centella asiatica | reverse complement strand
CCATATTAAGGAATATATGTAAAAAATTAGTGATGCTTCAATGCTTCTTGCTTTTCCTTATCTAAAAATGCCCTCTAATGACAAAGGGCAATAAAACATTGTCTTTTGACTATTGATTTGATAGATAGAGTAATAAGTGCCATTAAAATATTTGAGAATTAGTTGATTAGATTGGAAAGTACCACAAAATATTTACTCTTTGCATTCTACAAAATAAGATTGGAAAGTACCATTAAATTATTTGATAATTAGTTGCTTATTTTACTATTTGATAAAATATAACCTTTTAAAGTTAACTTTATTTCATTATTTTTTGGATTACTTTAATTTACTTTGTACAATCACAAATTTTGTAAAGCATAGGGTACTACTAAGTATAAATTTTGTTACTTTGATATTTTATACAAGTTGTCTCATGAAATTGATCTTAAAAATGGGTTAATATATAAAGCATTTAAAGTCAAATTTAATTCTAAATTTTAAAACGTAGAAGTATTTATTTTCATAAAGCATATTACTTTGACAATATCAATAATCTATCCTTTTATTTTTATATATACGGAGTAGCAATTAAATATCTTCTATACTTTTTCATATATTTTTGAACTACAAAAACAAAAAATTAAAGATATAATTTTGATTTGTTTTTAGATGTGTTGATGTTCCAAAATTAATACTACGAAAGATAAAATCATAATCTCAACATTGATACTGTTTTCATCCAAATTAGTGCGTGCGTTGAAGTTGATGGTTAATAGATTCATAAACAAAGTGAAAGCAGTTAAGGAAAAAGAAATAATTAATAAGAAGTAATAATAAATTAAAATCATAGAAAATTTGAAATATTAAGACAAGTAATAATAAATGGGAAAGGGTATAAAAATTAAATATTAAGAGGAGAAGGAGAGAGAGAGAGAGAGAGAGATCCATCTAAATTTGTTATCTTGTACAATGCTAATAGATTTCTTCGATTTATTCATTCACCAATTATACCCCGGTCTCTACCACATTTTATCAAATTTTAATTCACTATTCTGATTTCCTTCTTTCCTTTCTTTTCATTTTCTGATCAGCAAAGACATTAAAAACTAAGAATCACGTTTTATCAAATTTTGGTTCACTATTTTAATCTCTTTCCTTCCTTATATCATTATATAAGCTCTTGATATCCAACTTTCTTTTTCTCCCTTTATATTTTTTTGTTTTTGTTGTTACATACACATATAAAAAATTGTAACATTTTCAAATCATCTTGATTTTTCTCTAATTTTTTACTATATGTCAGTTAAATTTTTTTGTTAGGACTGTAATTGAATAAAATTGTTTATTTATTTGACTCATTTTAACTGGTTCAAGTTGACTTGACTAACTATTTAAACAAATCAATCTCAAATATGATTTACGTGTAATAGTTTAGACTCAACTAAATTTGACTCAAATCCAAAAACTTAAATCAGATTTGAAAATTTTACGAGTTATAGTGTTTAACTCTACTACCCTACTTAAGCAATTCAATTTTAAATAAAAAAATTTCTATTTGACTTTATTTGATTACTAAATTAGTGCAAGTGGATTCGATTTGATTTGATTTTTTGCAACACTTAAGTATCCTCATTTTGTTGTTTAACATGAAAAAAAAACTTTTAAGTTTTTTAATTTTTTGTACATAGTATTTAGAAGGGGTGGGGTGGGGTTGGCGGTGGGGAGAGTGTGAACATAGAGCATAAAATATATATATAATTAGTCATACACTCATTAACAACTATTTGATAGAATTTTTTTTTATAAGTTTGCAAGGTTTGAAATATAGATTTTTTTTAATTAGTTTGTAAGGTTTGAAATTTAGACATGTTAGTAGTATTTTTTTTTATCGGTTTTACCGAAATTCCAATTATTAGTGAGATCAATTGCTAAATTTAAATAATTCAAAAAATTTCATTTTTCTAAGAAAATAACCGATAATAATGAGAATATTTGCTTGGTTCATGTAGTATTTATTTGTAGAAGAAATCTTAGGACTATTTTAGAAAGAAAAGAATAGCAAGAAAACGGGTGTTGAATTTGTAATCGAGAACTTTGTCGTGATTTGCAGGTGGTGGCGACGGAAAATACTAGTTGCCCGCATTACACTTTCATAAGGTCCCGTATGAGAAAGTTGGGGCGTTTTATTTGGATCAATCTTTTCTTAATGACTTTTTCAAATTAATTTTGGAAAAGTATTGTATTCTCATTTGCAATCAATGTAAAAAAAAAATCTTAAGCATACTATACTGTACTAGAATTATTATAGAAAACAACTCATTTAAATAAATTTAGCTAATTAGTATCTGTGTATGACTCCAACTCCTTTTTTTTAAAGAGGGGAGAGGGGGTTGGGGGTGATGGTAAGAAAATAATAAACAATTTTCACCTTTTATTAAAACTAATTTTTTTTGCACACGTTCTATGTGCGTGTTGTAAAAAAAAGATAGATTTTAGTTAAACTGAAAATTTAAGGATGAAAGTTCATTTATTATAGCCAAAAGAATGTTCCAGCGGGAATGTAAAAGAATATCAAAGCGCCAAGAAATTAGGAACGTGGACTTCTACATTTGTGTTACTCCCTCAATTTCAAAATGCACGATATTTAATTTTTTGCAATTTCAAAATGTACGATATTTAATTTTTTGTAATTTCAAAATGCACGATATTTAATTTTTTGCATGTATATTTAGGTTAGCTTAATACATATTAAATATTTTGTTTAAAAAAATAAAAATTGAAAATCAAAAATATTTTAAATGAAGATTAATATGATATAAAAATTATAATTATATAAAATATTTAACATGTAATAAATTTTATCTAAATAACGTTAAAAAAAGTCAAACATCATGCATTATGAAATAAAATCAATAATAATTTGTAACCGTATAAAACCCTTCAAACTTTATTAAATAGATAAATAAATTCTAAACCACAACCATAAAGGAATAAGTACAATTTCTAGGTCTATGGGCTAATATTTATTCGAGGCCCAAATAGATCCATTTGACAGGCCTTGTTACAGAAAAATGCGCAAACGGGTCTCTATATATATAAAACCGGAAATTTAGACAGCTAGGGTTTCTTTTCGCAAATCAGCAACAGCAGCAGACGAACAGCAGCCGCCGCCGCCATGGTTCTCAAGTACGTTCTTCTTCTCTATCTTTTCCGACCTGATTCATCACATTTTACCGTTACTATTTTCGATTTATTATTATAGGATTTTGAATTATCTTAAACTGGTGCATCCAAATGAAAATTTCATTGAAAATGCATAAATGTTTAAGTTATGTTTGGTCCTGATCGTCTTAGATATGTTGCTGATAGAGTGTTGGTATACATGGTTAATGTGTTAATCGGAGAAGTGTTTCAGAATATTATGCTTTTATGTTAATCTAGTAATCCATCTGCTTTCAAATGATAGGCATAGTGAATATAAACTTGATTAAAATCTTATTAGTTCTAGCTAGTAAATGTTATTGTGATTTATAATTTATTTCAAGAATTATTCACTACAAAATTGGTAAACTTTCTGTAGTCATTTAAATTTTGAATGCTTTTGATCTCAAACGTAAATTTATGTACATGTTATATATATGTATGTGTCTATATTTTTGCTAATATATACTGTGTGTATGGGTGTGATATAAGAAAAAATCTTAGCTTTTGCCTGTGAAATTGATTTTCATTCCCAAAGTTATTGATTTTGAATTTTTTTAACTGTTATCAATCTTGTTTAATGTGATTTTGATTTTTTTTCATCGTATTTGGGGAATTTCAGGACTGAACTTTGCCGATTCAGTGGGGCGAAAATTTACCCAGGGAGGGGTATTAGATTTATTCGTGCAGACTCTCAGGTAAAATGCTACTCATTTTTCAAGCTTTATTTACGTCAATTGTAATGGTTGTCAATTTGATTCATTTGATAGTTTGTATGGAGCAATTAGTTACTGGCAATTCTTCCTTGATCAATTCAGGTCTTCCTTTTTGTCAATTCCAAATGCAAGAGGTACTTCCATAACAAACTGAAGCCTTCCAAGCTCACTTGGACAGCTATGTACCGGAAACAACATAAGAAGGTGAGAGAGTATCTTGTGCTAGTGGGTTAAACTTAAATAAGTTTATGCCTCACAAGTAGACATTTGTAGTTATGTATGTTTGACTTTACATTTGTATATGATATAGCTTGCTGTGTAAGGAACTCATTTATCTGCAAACTTGAACTTACAGGACAGTGCTCAAGAAGTTGTTAAGAAGAGGCGTCGCACAACCAAGAAGCCTTATTCAAGGTCTATTGTTGGTGCCACTTTGGAGGTCATACAGAAGAGAAGAGCTGAGAAACCTGAAGTTCGTGATGCTGCTCGAGAGGCAGCTCTCCGGTATATGATAAATTGCTGTCTTAAGACTTCCCGTAGCTATTTTTACTATTAAAACATATCAAATCATGTCATATTTGTTCACTGCAGTGAAATCAAAGAAAGAATCAAGAAAACTAAGGATGAAAAGAAGGCCAAGAAAGCTGAGGTCACAGCCAAGAAGAGTCAAGTTAAAAGTAATGTGCCCAAGGGTGCAAAGGGCCCCAAGCTTGGTGGTGGTGGTGGGAAGCGTTGAAGTCCTAAGGGCATATCATCTTGGTATGGCATGGTGATAATATCTTAACCAGTTTTGTATGAGTGATGCTGATGTTGTTTAGACAGATTTTGAATTGGAATTTTATATTTATGGTTGATTTCTGCAAGTTAAACACATTTCTCTTGAAATTGCTCTTTAGTGAAGTAATTTGTCATGTTCTATTTGCTCTTCTTTTGGGAGGGAGGGTTTTAACAAGTTCTACATGGTGCTTTCAGTTTTTTATGATATGTAATGTCATGATTTGTGGTTTTGCTATTGGGCTTAAACTAGTCATATCATACTTCTAATTGTATGAACAGTAATGAATGATGTCAAGCACAAAAGTACCAAATATTGGGTCTTCTTGGCCATAAAATTCTTACGCATGCCAGAAGTTAATGTTGAATAACCCATAAATCATTCTAAGGTCTGCGTAGATTGGGTACTACGAAGTTTATATGGCCCAAGGACGTGATATATCATGGATTTGTGTACATAATCTGTTGCTTGTTGTAGTTTTGGTCTTTCTTTGGGATTTAGCCTGCTAAGTTCCGAACGTTGCATGGACGAACTTAATTGACTGATGGTTGTTTCGGAGGAAATGGAGGTTTATGTTTTAGTAATTAATCTGACGTTGAAATGTTTCATGACATATTTCACCAAACTTATTTCACTCGAAAGAAAGCTCAGTTCTGCGTCTTTGTCAGACCAAGGCCTCCATGCAAGAAGTTATGGTTTTGTCCTAGTTTTCCAACTGATCTCACTAAGTTGCTTAATCGGTTGCATTATTTGGTATTATCTATTGATTTTTAAAGTTGGAATAGTTGGCTAATATGATTATGGTACTTTTTGAGTTGTGTTTAATTGGCTTCTTTCTTTGTCACTTTGTGCTAAAAAATTTCTGCTAAAAACTTTTGCGAACTCATGACTGTTTGTACGTCTTACTCCGAGATGCATTGTCCAGTAGGATCATTTTGGGATACTCTCTGTTCTCCTAATAAACTTTATACATTAAGTAGCATCTGAGTAATGGTAAGAGCCAAGGAGATAGCGATCACAATTTTCTGCTTGGCGATGGGATTTGTAGTCTTGTGTCATGATTCTTGATGCATAAAGCTTGGTTTCGAGTACTGAACTTCTCAGAACTATGTATTCCTGAAAGCTTGCAGGACTTCCAATTTGTTTTTTCGTTTGGTGTTGCAACTGGTTAAAGTTATTATTTTTAGTGAAATTATTTGGTGTTACAATCTGCTCACTTCTCTTTGGGGTGTTGGGGCATGGATTCTGGGGTTATAATCGAAGACAATTACTGCATAAGTTGCAGATTCATCTTCTGCCCGACTAATTCTAATTGATTCGCCTTAAGCTTTCAAAGTTGTGACTGCTTGTTACAAGAAACAGGTGTATGTTTTCTGTTGAGGAAAAATTATTAAATCCAGATATTCAAGAATGATATGATTAATATTTCCATCAATTTCAAAATTACAGATATATTTACACTTTTTAAGTTATATGTTTGTATAATAAACTTTTAAATTACAATCAGTTTAGTTTGTTTTAATTGATATAATTATTATAATTTTATAGTTTATGATAAAAATATGTGGTCACTATAATTTGTATTTAAAATTTTTATAAATTATATTAATTTTGAAATTTAGTATGTCATTATTTAATTTAAAACATAAAATATGTCACCAATTTTAGAAGTAGTACATCAATATAGAATGTATGAGTTTACATGAACTTGGAGTATTAGTTCTCATGCCAAGTCTCATCATATTTTTTGTCACTAAGTTAGGCTTGAAATCTCTCATCCCTCAATTCGAATAGATTAATAAAATTTCTTAATATTATCCAAAATTAAAGTTTACACCATTCTTTCTAAATTTCCTCTTTTTATGTTGTAATATTTTCAAATCTTATAATTCCATTTGTAATGGTCCCAAAAATTTCATACTAGATTTCGGGTACCGTTAATAATTGACAAAAAAAAGAGTAATAACATCCAAACATGCATATTATTTAATAAGAGAAATAATAGTAATCTCTATTACATTATCCAAAATAAATGTCTAACTGCGGAAGTCTACGAGAGGGTCACACAGGTTTTACAATCTAAATATTTCAATAATGGTCTCACGCTTTACTTTTTCCCTATCATCAATAAGAAGGCAATCAGGAAATACTCGTCATGTCATTCTCGCTTTGTCTTTATCAGATGGCTCGGAATTCTCACCATATCCTGTAAAACATTCGATGATGGCAAAGTGAGCGATTTACGCTCGCAAGTATATAATCAAGTACTTGGTGAGCCTTGAAAGATAACTAAAATATTAGGCTTAAGTATTTATGAGTTTGGATGGAAACGATTTCAACACCTTTTAATAAATTAGAGAAAAATAGTTTCTAAGATCCCCGAGTGATAACGAGAGATTTGACCTTTTGCTTAAAAGAATATAGAATAATTTCATATGCACCTTATAACCATGTTCATTTGGCGCACGTGCCCTTAGGAACTTCATCTCAAACAGTGTATCAACTGGCTAGCTTTAGCACCGTCTGACTTCATCATGATGGCATATATAGTCGATACAGAAATCTTTTATCTGTGAGGGTTCGGTTACCAATTCGTCAATTTTCGTCTTGTATGGATTCTAGGCCTGAGATGTTAGGTAGATGCATCCCACTACGGATATACTTTATAAATATGAGGCGAAAAATAAGTTTTATATATCCATATATGATTTATTTTGGCGTGTTAGCGAATTTGAACAGCTAACAATCGCCCAAAGAGTACTTGATTCTAGTGTAACATTTTTCATGTACATCAAATCAAGAGATTGTACATTTTTTAGGTTTGAATAAAATGAAACATGAATATTGACATAATAATATCTTGGATACATTACATATATTGAAATAATGATCATACGTATAAATTGAAAAGAAGTAGAGTGAGTATATACTTGACTTGAGTTCTTAGTAAATTTTATATTTAACAACTATCGTAGAAAACAATTATGTAAAACATGTACATTAAATAACGTGAGTAATCTCAACTTAATTACACGTGAGGATGCACATGCTAAGTGCTCATAAAATTCTCAAGCTTGATGATTAACTAATTGAGTCATCGTTCGTTAAATTGAGATTTGGTTGGAACCGAATCGGGGTCCGAAAGATTTTTGGACTGATAAGACGTTCGTGGGCTCTCGATAATTTAAATTTAATTGTTGGAGGCCCTAGATAAATTAATTCATATTAATTAATTAATTTTAGCTTAAATGATTTTATTAATCATTTATCATTCATCAAAATTTATTCCTTAATTATTATTTAATTGTTTTAATTAAATAATAATCATTTCGTAATTAAATCTTAATCATACAAGATTTATAGATCTTTTATCATTTATTAAACATTTGTTCTTAAATTATTATTTAATTTCTTTAATTAAATAATAACCATTTACCACTTAAATAATTTATTTCTTAATTACTTTTGAATCAAATGATCTATCAATAGTTTAATAGTCATTTAGAATTTATTCATTAATAATTATTTAATTATTTTGATTAAATAATAATTAGTCTTGATTCCTTATTTTAATTAATCAAGAATTACTCCTTGATTAATATTAGCTCAAATGATTTATTTAATCATTTAATATAATTTTAGAGTTTATTATTTAATTATTATTTAATTTTTTTAATTAAATAATAGTCATTAATGTATTAATGATTCATCACTTAGTTACGATAATTAAGAGAATCTATTATTAATTAAGTTATTTATAGATCATAAAAATTTTAATCATGTAAAAAGTTTATTTACATGTCAAAATAATTATTCAAAAGTCATTTATTTAACAATTTAAATTGTATAGGTATTTTATTTTATTTTTAAATTTGGATTAGGCCAAAAATAAAATAAGGGGACTAGGTCAAATCGTGTCGGGATCGTATCAGAATCTGGGCCACGGACCGGGTCGGGTTTGACCTGTCATCACCTTCTCCTTCCTCCTAGGGTTTCTACAATAGTGGGATACCGTCGGCACTGTCTTGGCCAGAGTCGTGGTTGCGGCTGCCTCTCCTGTAACAATCACGTACGGTGTAAATTCGGTGATGGGGACACCGCCATACCCTTTACCATAGGCAAATGTGCCCCTAGTTGCCATGCCGCAGCCTGAAAGAGACCAAAACGTGATTTCGTGGCTCGCCGCCAGTGAGCCCGCTATTAACATCGGTGAAGCTCGCGGCCGAGCTTCCAATCCTCATTTTTTCACCATTTTTGATTATTCAAGTATGGATTTGAAAAATAAATCACCTAAAAACTCATTCATACAATCTATTTCAAGTTTTAACGACAAAATCGCAAGAAAAGTGAAGAAAAACAGTTCGGGTCCTTTTGACACTGGCCGAGCTTGAACATACAGCATACATAACCATTTTTAAAATTTTTTTGAGGCAAAATGAAGCTATGAGCAGCAAGAATGAAAAGCTCAAATCAATTTGAACACACAACAAAGCATCTTGTCAAAATTTCAGTTTGAAAAACTAGGGTTCTTGATATTCTTCATTTTATTCTTGAATTTTTATTTTTATTTTGATTAAACTTTAAAAATCAATAACTCACAATTTACAGATGATATGCACATGTATTATACATGAATTTGATAGTGAAAAAAAATATTCTACACAATGATAATAATAGAAATAACAATAAATACTAAAATAAAATAGTAGTGTGTTTACTTTTTTAAAGGTTTAATGAATTAAATGCCAAAATTTTAATAATTGGTCCTAACAAATTTTAAATTTTTGTTTTGTGGATTTGCTGAAGGTAAAATGACTGAATTGGATACTAGGGTTTAGTTATAATGATGTATTTATACAACTTGTAAATCATTCTTGGCCATTGGATAAGTTTTTGAAAATTTTACTTGCATTGAATTTTTTTTCCCTTAGATTGGAAAACACCTCCTAGTTTTGCCATTTAAAGAAAATGCTAAAGTTTGGATTAATTAATGTTTACTTTAACTGTTTATTCGCTATTACAATTTTTTAATTGTTATACATAATTTATTGCATAAACCGAAAAGTTTATTTGCACTAGCTAGATAGAAATGTGTTTATGATTTCTTGCCATGATTAGTGTCTCGTAAATTTTAAATTGTCATGTTCGTTACAATTTTTCGTTAGTGGACGTGCGCGCATCGATTTGCGTAATTTGCACATATATTTAATCGTAAAATCTATCGGTCATTGAAAATGAACAAAAATTTCATAAATAACGAATTTAATGTTCGTACATTTTATTTGAATTTTCAAGTTCTCACACCATTTGTGATATAAATTTATAAAATTTAAAAGTATAAAAATTTGTATGTGAAAGTAACTTTTTTGTTATTTAATGATATTTTACTTCAAATTAATTAAAAACAAGAAATTTTGTTTTAATTTTAAATTATATAATTTGACACATAACTGGTGTGAAACGATATAGTACTAAGAATTTGAAAGTTAATATGCGGTATCGAGATAAATAAATAAGGATTTATGACATTGAGATACCGCATTAAAATTGTGTGGACAATAAAATTTACGGAGAAAGTTTTGAACAAATAGCTACCACTGTTTAATATTATATACTAATACAAATTTAACAATCTTTTTTTAAAAACATATATTATTTTAATACCGATTGAATCTCAACTCGATATACGTACTGTCTATATACATATTTATCAAATATTACCCTTTTATATATTTCTCTCACCCCATCCCACCTTCAAATAACAATTGTTGACTTATAAACTACACACAATAAGTATTTTTCATAGAATACATTTTTTCAAAACTCTATCACCCACCTCACCCCATTCCCACCCAAAATAATTACCGTTCACTTATAAACTATAAATAATAGGTAACTTTTATATAATAGTTTTTAAAAAAATTATCATACATTATACCACGCCTCTACCCCAAATACACACTGTTCATTATAAACTAAAAATCATATGTATTTTTTACATAATATATATTTTTAAAATCTATCACATCTCACCCCACCCCTACACCTACCCCTAAATACATACTATTTACTTATGAACTAGAAACAATAGGCATTTTTTACATAATATTTTTTAAAAATATCTATCACCCGCCCTACCCCACCATATCCCTAAATAACTATTGTATATTCATAACTAAAAATAATAGATATTTTTTTACATACTATTTGTTAAAAAAAATTATCACCCTCCCCAATTCTTTACAAAGTAAATTCATGAAATGCAAATAATATTTTTTTATGTACTTATTTTTACAAGATTATCACCGTATGTCCACCACACCACAAATACTTATTGTTCAATATAAAAATGTAAACACTTGATATTTTTATTGTTAAATCATATTTTATCAATAATATGTATTTTACTTCAAGTAATAGTTATTTCAATAATTTTTAGACCTACAAATAGTAGGTACTTTATTTTCATACCTATAAATAGTAGTTATTTTATTTTCAGTCCTATAAACAGTAGGTATTTTATTTTCAGGTCTATACACAATAGGTATGGGGCTAAAAAAATTTCAGAACTACTGTAAAATATAGTATGTATTTATTTTCAATCTTACAAACAATATGTAAAATGTTAGACTAACAATAAGTAAAAACACATGAACAGTAGGTAAAACGCTAGATTTAAAGAAAGAAGAAGAGGAAAATGCTAAACTTACGAACAATCGGTAAAACACACTGTTGGAAAATTACGGCATTAGAAGAGAAAGGAAATAGGATTTTAATATATGTATATTGCTTCTGTAATGCTTAACTTTTATTTTTTTAGATACATGATATCAAAGTCCTATTTATAGGCATGCTAGGTCGGTTACTGCAAAACCAAACAGACATATTATTCAAAAGTACAACTTAAGTCTAACTTGTTGTCACACCTTTTAAACAAAAGTATTCAATTTTTATTTTGCTAGTATAGTTCGGCAGCAGTCAAAGGAGAAAGGAAAAATAGGCAGCCGACTTCTTTAACTTTTTGATTTTTTCTTTTCACATTTGAGTTTAGTCTTCAATTTGTGTTGCGCTTCATGTTTTGACACTCCTCCTTGAGGCGCATTCACAAATTCCAAGCTTGCTTCGTAGGAACTCAAATTTTACTTTGGGTAGTGCCTTGGTAAAAATATCTGCAATTTGCTCGTCAGTGCTGCAGTGAACGAGACAGACTTCACCTTCATTCACAGCTTCCCTATGTGATTGATATTTTATTTTAATGTGCTTCGTCTTCCGGTGTTGCATTGGATTTTTCGCAATATCAATTGCTGATTTGCTATCACAAAAAATTGTAGTTGGCCTTTTCTGAATTTCTCCCAAATCTGAGAAAATTCTTCTAATCCAAATAGTTTGATTTTTTGCTTCACAAGCTGCTATGTATTCTGCCTCTGTGGTAGATTGTGCCACTGTATTCTGCTTGTGTGACAACCATGAAAATACACCATTGCAATATGAAAACATATGACCTGATGTACTTTTCATGTCATCAAGTGAACTAGCCCAGTCACTGTTTGAGTATCTTACCAACTCTGGATTTTTTTGTTGGTTTGTACCATATGCCAAAATCAGTAGTACCTTTGACGTACCTGAGTATTGTTTTGGCAGCAGTGAGATGAATTTGGGTTGGTTTTTGCATGTTCCTGGATAACAGACTTGTCGCGTACATGATATCGGGTCGAGTCGTTGTTAAATACAGTAGACTGCCAATGATGCTTCTGTACAGCTTCTCATAAGCTTTTGGTGAACCATCTTCTTTTACCAATTTTTCAGATAAGACCAGCGATGTCGTCATTGGTTTGCAATCTTCCATTTTGAATTTTTGCAGTAAATTCTTGGCGTACTTTTTCAGGCAGATGAAAGTTCCTTCGCTGCTTTGGCTGATTTCCATGCCCAGAAAATAGTTCATCAGTCCAAGATCTGTCATTTCAAATTCATTTTTCATATCTTTTTTGAATGCCGAGATCATCTTGGAATTGTTACCAGTGACAATAAGATCATCAACATATAAAGAGATCATTAGTATATCTGGTCCTTGAGCTTTCACATATAGTATATGCTCGCTTGGACTCCTCCTAAAGCCGAGATCAGTGAAATAAGAATCAATACTTTTGTACCAAGCTCATGGAGCTTGTTTTAGGTTGTACAAAGGCTTTTTGAGCTTTAGGGCTTTTTCTTCTTCACTTTTCACTATAAATCCTGGTGGTTGCTCAATGTAAATTTCTTCCTCGAGGTAACCATTATGGAATGCTGATTTTACATCAAGCTGGTAAATTTTCCAACCTTTCTGCGCTGCTAGGGCTAGAATGGTTCTAGCTGTGTCTTGTCTTGATACGGGGGCAAAGGTCTCGTTGTGGTCAATGCCAAATTGTTGTGAGAATCCTTTTGCCACCAATCTTGCCTTGTGCTTTTGAATTGAGCCATCTGGATTTACTTCAGTCTTGTAAATCCATTTAACTCCCACGACATTTTTGTGAGGTGGTTTTTTAACCAACTCCCATGTCTGATTTTTCTCGATCATCTTTATCTTCTCCTTCATTGCATGTCTCCATTCTTCATATTGAGATTTTTCATCATAATTGCTGGGTTCTTGAACAACATAGTTGCATGACTTAAATATTTGTGGAGTATCTCGATACACACTTGATAGACGTCGTGTGCGCCGATGGTGGAGATTCAGATGATGAGTATTCATTTCTTCTTGGAGAATTTGTTGGTGTTGATTCAAAATTGTCAAATTCTGAATCATAACCATAATCTTCTTGAGCTGGAAATTGTGAGCAGGCGGTGCAGTTGATTCCTCACTTTGACTAAAAACGGGAATCATCGTTGATTCGTGATTTTCAGAATTTTACTCCCAATTCCAAAAAGCTTCTTTATCGAAAGTTACATCTCTGCTCACCACTATTTTTTGAGTTTGTAGATTGTAAATTCGATAGCCTTTAGATTAAGAACTATATCCCACAAAAATTCCTTTTTCTGCTTTTGCTTCCAGTTTGTGCCTTTTTTGAACTGGAATATGCAAATAGCAAATGCAACTAAATATCTTCAAGTGTCTGACTGATGGTTTGTGTCCATACCACGCTTCTAGTGGTGTCATGTCAAGAACAACTTTGGTAGTACACCTATTCTGAAGATATACCGCAGTATAAACTGCTTCAGCCCATAACTTGTTTGGTAACTTTTTATCACCCATCATGGATCTTGCCATATCCATGATTGTTCTATTCTTTCTTTCTGAAACACCGTTTTGCTGCGGCGTGTATTTAACGGTCAGTTGACGATGTACACCTTCTTCTTCACAGTATTTATTAAATTCGGAGGAAGTGTACTCGGTGCCGTTGTCGCTGCAGAGAGTCTGGATTTAGATGCCACCTTGATTTTTAACCATCTTCTTGAACTTCTGGAATGTCTCAAACACCTCAAATCTATTTTTGAGAAAATAGACCTAAGTCATTCAGGAAAAATCATCAATGAATAGGATGAAATATTTATTGTTATCCAATGATGGAGTTCTCATTAGACCGCAAACATCAGTGTGCACCAATTGAAGTTTCTGTGAGGTGCGCTATGCCTCGCCTGTGGGAAACTGTTTTCGGTGCATCTTCCCAAGTTGACATCCATCACAAACTCCCTTGAGATCACTAATGGTGGGTAAATCTTTCACCATGACTTTTTGAGAGAGCAGCTTGAGACTTTGAATACTGCAATGCCCAAATCTTTTGTGCCAAAGTGAACTATCTACTCCAACTTTTGTTATGAGTGATTTTTCAATGGCGTAGTTCCACTGAATCGGAAATGTCTTGTTCTCCATTTTGACACTTGCAATCTCTTTATTCTTTTGGTCAAAAATTGCACAAGATTTATCTTCAAATAATAACGAGTAACCGTTTGTTATCATTTGAGGCACACTTAGCAAATTTTGATCCAAGTCGGGAACGTAAAGAACATTTTCGATGAACCTCGTACCCTTCAATGTTTGAACTGCAACAGTGCCTTTGCCTTTGGATTCAACCAAGGCTCCATTACCCATTCTTACTGGTACTTTTGTCGTAGAATCGATGTTGATGAAGCAATGTTGGTTTTTTGACATGTGGTTTGTGCAACCGCTATCAATTAACCATACATAACTTTTCTTTTCCGTGGCAGCTTGACACGCATAGAACATGCGTTCTTCTTCTTCAATTTCAGAAACACCAGCTTGTTGATTTTGTTTGAATCTGCAGGTTTGGTCGGTATGATCAAACTTTTTACAGTTAGAGCACTGGGGTTTTCCTTTGTGCGAACAATCTTTTTCAAGATGTGTAGGCTTTTTGCAGATACCACAAGGAGGAAATTTCGCCTTCTTTTCTCTTTCCCTGGGGTTGCTGAAGTTGCCTTTGTTGTTGCCGCCGCGTCGGTTTTGATTTTTTCCACCTTTTTGAAATTTATTTTTGTGCCTTGATTGGGAAGCACCTTTGGAGGAAGCTTCGTTCCGCCGGGAAATTCTTTGTTCGTGAGCTTGTTGGTTCCCTAGACTCTAGACTCCTCAATGATGCTCCCCACGGAATCAAATTTTTCGGTGAGAGAAATTAGTATTTTTTCTACAACCCTTTGATCCGTGATGTCGTCACCGTAGGCCTTTTGTTGATTAACGATTTCAGTCACTCTAGAAGAGAATTCTTTAATATTTTCTCCTTCTTTCATTCGGAGATTTTCAAAGTCTCTTCTAAGAGTTTGAAGTCGTATTGCCCGAACTTTGACGGTACCATGAAATTCGTCTCGCAACGTCTCTCATGCTTCCTTTGCCGAAGTAGAATTCATGATCCTTGGAAATATTGTGTCGGTGACAACTAGATGAATTTTGGCTAATGCATCAGCATCTTTTTTTTGCCATTCTTTCATCGAGCTAGTTGTCGACGGTGAGCCTTCGGACGTTGTGGTTGTGGTTGTAGTGGAAGTGGTTTCCGTAGTTGTCGCTTCTTTTCTAGTCAACTCTACGGGCTTTGGAATTCCATTTTCCACTACATCCCACAAATCATAGGCTTGTAGGATGGTTTTGATTTTGATGCTCCAAAAATCATAGTTTTCTCCGTTGAAAATGGGAACAAGTTGGTGCGAGGTCGAAGTAGAGGTTGCCATGGTAACGGATATAAAATTTGATTTGGTGCAGAAGTTGTGCTATGGTGGAGCCGGAATTGTGCTAGGCTAGTGCCAAGTTAGTGCTGTCGTTGATCGACTTGTGCTCTAATACCAGTTGTTGAAAAATTATGGCATTAGAAGAGAAAGGAAATAGGATTTTAATATATGTATATTGCTTCTATAATGCTTAACTTTTATTTTTTTAGATACATGATATCAAAGTCCTATTTATAGGCATGCTAGGTCGGTTACTGCAAAACCAAACCGACATACTATTCAAAAGTACAACTCAAGTCCAACTTGTTGTCACACCTTTTAAACAAAAGTATTCAATTTTTATTTTGCTAGTATAGTTCGGCAACAATTAGAGGAGAAAGGAAAAGTAGGCAGCCGACTTCTTTGACTTTTTGATTTTTTCTTTTCACATTTGAGTTTAGTCTTCAATTTGTGTTGCGCTTCATATTTTGACACACACAAACAGTAGGTAAAACGCTAGATTTAAAGTAAAGTAGGAGGATGAGGAGGCAACGGCTGCAATGGTGATTGTGAGGAAACGATAAATACAATAATGTTAGATCTAAAGTGAAGATGAAGAAGGAGTAGGATGTGGTGATAAATATAGCGGGAATGGTGGTTTTATGGCGACAACCTTGTAGATATGAAGATAATGACGACAACGATAGTGGTGTTGCGCTTGCTAGAAGGAGGAGATGGAGGAGGAGGGGGAAGAGAGGAGGTAGAGACAAGGGAAAATGATGATGAAAGGGCGTCGATAGTCCGGCGGTGGAGACAGTGGCAACGAAAATAATAACTGTGGTGGTTGACAACAGAGGAGAGGGAGATAGAGATAGAGGGGAAAGAAAGCTATTAGGTTGAAGAAGAATAAGTGAGAGAAAGTGTGTGAGAGAGAAGAATGATGTGTTTAAATGAAGGTTATTTTTTACAATTAATTGAAAATTGGTATCTACTTGTCTAAACCCAAATTGTGTGCTACCTAAATGTCTATATTTTTCTTAATATGTTATTGGCCCATCTTTGCTCCAATAAATAAATTGGTGCGTACCGTTAATTTTTAAGCAGTGATATTTTTTGTAACAAAAAAGAAATAAAATATTTTTTTGCATGTTTGAGGGGTTATATCATCATTATGATTTGGTTTTTTGGTTTTCTGAAATTTTTTTAGAAAACAATTAAATTTTTTTTTATAAAAATGAATCTGTATTATTCTATAAACTATTAGTCTTAGCAAATCATATTTTTCGACAGTGGATATCATGTTTTAGATTATCTTTTTTTTTTTTTTAATTTGATGAGTAAATATTTGAATGGTGACTATATTCCAAAATAAAAATAAAAATGAAGACATTATAAATATTCAAGCAAAACTTTGGTATTTCATATTTTTATAACCAATAGGTTAATTGTGAGTTGGAACATAGATTATAATTTATATTTTAAAATAATATTATATAATAGTTCCTACTTACAACTGATTCTGATTTGATAATTTTTGATTTATTGAGTTGTAGGTTCGAATGTGTGAATAAGATACCGTAAATGGTGAAATATATAATTTTTTTTGTTTGAAAAGAGTTTAGTAGCGAAAATGGTCTCATTTATGTTTGATAGATAAAATAAAGAACAAAGTTGTTGAAAACAATATAAACTTCAGCCTAAAACAATATAAATATTAATAATTTATTTCTTACTCCGCTATTTCTCTTTAGCCTAAATTAAGTTTACTAAACGACGATCACACAAATTACTTTTTGATTTAAATTTAAAATTTTATAATTGTGTTTCACTGAACTTCTTTTCAATGATACATGAAAGGTATTTAAACCTATAAACAAGAAATAATAAATAAAAGTTGAGCCAATGATCAATTATGTTCAAGTTCAGCTGTAGCTTGCTGTAGATACATTTTCTCTAAATAAAAAAGGTGTTGTGAGAGATGAGAGAGAGAGAGAGAGAGAGAGAGAGAGAGAGAGAGAGAGAGAGAGTTAAATGTTTATTTAAGATTGATGCTTCTCATATTGTGTGTGTCAAAATGACTATAGATTTAGACGAGGCGTTCGAAAAAGCGACGGAATACCCTGTTCTTTCATGTTTTTACTTACTTTTATTACATTGTAGTGTTGCCTTCGACTTAATAGAAGGGAATGAAATAAGAATAATATAAAATTTATATTATTTACTAAATCATTCACTTAGATTCTTTTTATAAGATTATGTGAATTTTTAAATTTATCATCTTAAATAAAAAATTTATACATAATCTATCATTTATTTATTCTCATATTGTTTTCATAATTTTATAATTTTTATCTTTTTTTTATTCACTTATTTCATTCTCATACTATTCTATTCTGTTAAGTCAAACACAACATAACTAATTTTGAACATATCATTATATTTCTCGCTTTATCTTAAGACTTGCAGATCTTTTTTTTGTCACAGGTACAATATTATTACCATTATCTACTAGATAATGCACTTGTTCGTTAAAAGTTCTGAGTAAAAAATCTGCTAAAAGGGGTGGCATTTATGTTGAAATCCTTGCTTCGCAATCGCTTAGGTTGCATTTGATTATACATAATAAAATAATATATAAATAGATGATTGGACCAAATGATATAACATGCGAATGAAATAGATAAATAAAAATATAAATATAAATAAAAGACAAAGATTATAAATGAATGAATAAGAAAAAAAAATATGAAAGATAATGATTATAAAATTATAAGAATGAAAAAAAATAAAGGATTATGTATGAAATTTTAGTTATGATGAAATGGACAATCGCCATCTTGAAAGATGAATTTAAATATACATGTAATCTTGTGAAAAAGAATAAAAAAAGAAATTAACCTTATACACGAACAATTTAGTAAATAGTATAAATTTTATTTTATTCCCATACTATTTTGTATCATCTAATTAAACACTCCGTTAATTTTTATTTTCATTATGTGTTTCATCTTTAACAGGTTACATAAATATATTTCAAAAGTAATTTGTTAAATTTTATTGATTACATAAATGTATTTAAATGCGTACGAGTGATGTGTAACATGAATGTATTTGAAACGACAAAGTTTGTTAAAACATGTGTACGAGTGATGCGTATGATTTTCCTTTTTACGCGGTGGCATCCAAAAAAATAAAAAAAATTCATATTTGTACTCCTCGATTTCACAAAAATAATAATATTTAAATTTTTAATGATTTTTAATTTTATATATTTAATTAAAAATTACAAGTAAAAATAATAAATTTTTTTCATTAAATTTGTTATAAATATTACTTAAAAATCACATAAAAAATTGTAATAACAAAATTTGAAAAATATAATATTATAAATATATTTTTTTTAACAGAAGAGAGGGAGTAATATTAATTCTAGAACAGATTGAAAACTTATAGTAATCGTTGTTATACAATATTCACCATTTAGAATATCTAAAGATTTCTGTAAATCAAAACAATAAGATTTCATGGATTGATTTGATATATCAGACGTCTAGGATTTCTTACGTTAATAATCAAGTACTTGATCATGTGATCACAGACTCAACTGTCAATTGTAATTCATTGACATTTCACAGATATTAATTTTTTTAACTTAAAAAAGAAAAATAAAAAAGGAAAATCACAAAAGAGACTATTTTCCTTATTTATCTTCCTCATGGGACAGCATGCTTATGTTGTCATCTTATTTTATTCTTTTCTTTCTTGAATGGGGAAATGCTCAGCTGTGGAAGAAATTGAGCTTTAAATTCTGGGTCCCATGTTTGAACGACCTCCACAAATTCAAAATCTCTCTCTCTCTCTCTCTTCGTACTTATATACCACTTCTGCGAGTGCAGACAAATGGATTCCATTTTTCTCAGCATTGTAAGCAACCCGAGATCTCAATGACATATTTACAACATGGGTAAGACGACAAGGTGGTTCCGTTCATTACTCGGCTCCAAAAAATCTCCAACCTCTTCGGCGCCGGCCGCCGGCGACGGCTCAGCTTGCCGTTCTTCTAAGAATACCAAGTGGGGTCTCGTCAAATCCTCTATTGGTAGTAATCCCAGTGTTCTTAGTAATGGTGGCAAATCTTCCAATTCTTCCGGTGACCCTGTGGATGCTAACAAGCACGCCATTGCGGTGGCGGCGGCAACGGCGGCTGTAGCCGAGGCAGCTCTCGCTGCGGCGCAGGCGGCTGCCGAAGTGGTCAGGCTCACCAGTGGTGGTAGTAGTCGTAGACGCACTTTCTCTACCTACGGTGGTGACCGACGGCGGGAGTTGGCGGCAGTGGCTATACAGTCTTCATTTCGAGCTTATTTGGTTAGTGATTTTTTTATTTTATTTTTTAATGTTTCCCTTGAAAATCCTAAATTGCACCTCGAATTCGTAATTATTGCATCGTTTTTGCTTATATATTTGGGAAAATTTTGGTTGTGGTTAGTGGAAAATTTTGGTTGTGGTTAGTGGAAATTGCTTCTTTAATGAGGTATGTGGGTGTGTGTTTTTTTGGTTTTACAAATTTTGGGAAATGTTGTTCTTGTTTTCTGTAAATTGGAGTTTCCTTGTGTGAAAACCCGAACTTTTACCATTTGTTTCCTATTACTCTCATTGATCTGAATGTTTTGTTATTTAATTATTTCCTCTTTTTGCTAAATGGGTTTTAACTACTCCCAATATAGATCAAATTCAAAGAATATTGATGATGTTCTAGAATCCCAGAAGAACCCACTTGTCTAGGCGAAATTAGTTCTCTGTCACATTAATTTAATGAATGAATAGTACTATATTGAATATCTATCCTACTTTTACTCAAAATTAAATTTGCTAAAAGATTGTTCTTTTAATAATTTATAAATATTAGAATCTCCATCATATATTATCTATGTAAATACACATGGTATACAGAAAAATAAGATAAGATTTTATAGAAAACGTCTAGAAGTTAGGTGCCCTCTTTTTTCAGAATATATTATCGGTGAATCTCCTTCACCAAATTATAATGATATTTTGAATTTGAAACATGTAGGAAAGATTATTAGAAAATGGGAAGGTAGATATATATTTAATGGGCGGTTTGGTGGGTTAGTCATTATAGAACTTACCTCTCGTGTGTGGAATGTAGATGACCTTTGATAAAGGAAAAGGTTATGGAGTACCTTGAGTGAATGAGAAGAAATTAATGATATCAATGCTCTGGCTTTTATTTATGATGGCTGAGGCACATTGTGGGCAAATAATTTTCAAATTTTATGCCAACAAACTAACTGGCAAGAACCCAGAAAAGCACATAAAAGGCAAAAAAACCGTAAAAAGGAGGAAAGAGTGTAATAAAATTGTTCAAATGTTAAATTTTGATTGATTTATGAGTTCTTTCTTGTTAGTTTGTTTGTGTGCTTCAATTTACTTAATAATTTTTACGTTGGCTTAGACACAATTCTAGTTCAAGATATCACTTTTGACCACTAGAGACAGTGTGGTGAGGTTTCACATGTGAAGCTAATTTTAACTGATTTTAGATATATTCACATTCTACTGTCTGTAATTCTGTCAACTTGATAGTGTCATTTTTTTCAAACATTTTTGGAGTTCAACACTTTATCACGAGCAAATTTTGTTGATCAAAACAAATTCCATGTGGATTTACTTTTATTGTGGAGGTATTGGGGTTAGGTGGTGCATAAGTGCATAAGGTTTGGTGATTTGTACTAAGTTGGCACTAGCTCCCCTTAAGGCATGAACATAAAGTGGCCAAAATTATTGGTACTATTGCTTCATCAAGTTGAATTGATTTGAAAGCACCATTATGACTTTAATCATTTAGGTTTGTAGGTAAAGAGATGAAAATTTTGGTTCTTCAATTTAATACCGTTGTAGGGTGCAAATGAGACTAATCATGATACTGTACCTACTTTATTAGTCTTATTGGTGGATGTACGGCTGTTTAATGGAGTACTACATAATTTTTCAAATATAAAATTATTTGCAGCACTGCACTGTCGGGAGTAAATATGTACTTTTGTTTAGGCCTGCAATGCAGTGATTCTTTGGTTAAAATTGTCAATTATACTTGTTTAATGCTTTGTGGACTGTGGAATTTGCCTTTGTAGCACCCCTGGTCCTGGCTCTGAGGATTAATGTTGGATATACAAATGATTCTTATTCTCATCTGAAAGCTACTTTAGTAAATCTAAGGATCTTTAGTGTAATTCTAGGTTCTGCTTTAACATTATTTTGTATTCTGTGTTTAAACTCTGCAAAAATGTTCCAACTTTGTAAAATGATCCCCTACTCTTGCATGTGATAGTAGTTAAAGTAACTAAAAAGAGAAAAGAAAGGAAAAGAAAAGGAAAGAAAAGCAGGTTTTTCGTATGATCTATACTGAGTATGCATACCAGCATTTGACGATGTTGTGTTTGTGTCATGGCGGGGCACTTTAGGCAAGGAGGGCATTGAAAGCTCTGAAAGCATTGGTGAGGCTTCAAGCTCTGGTTAGAGGCCACATCGTGAGAAAGCAAAGTACAAATATGCTCCAGCGAATGCAGGCAATGGTCAGAATCCAGGCTCGAGCCTGTGCACATCGAGCTTACATGTCAGACTCACCACATTCTAGCAGCAAGTCTCCCCACTCCCACCAATTTGTATGTCCACTTCTACTGTTACAGTTATGATATCCCTTCAATATAGAAACTCATTTCTATGAAAGTATCATCTGAATTATCTTTCTTCCAATCTGTTGTCATTAGGAAAGGGTATAGGTAATAACAAAATTGTATTGTTGTGATATGAATCGCCTCAGGGTGCATCTCCCAAAACATTCAATCATCAGATTCGTGCATTTGGTACCAATAATAATGGGTCAACTCTCAAGGTATCCACTTTGCTCATTGCAATCTTTCGTTTTATTGTGTCTCCACAACCAAGTGCATCCCTATATAGAAGCAATTTGTGCCAGGCCTGGTAGGTAACGTTGAGCTTAATTTTGATCTTTTTGACCTAAATATGCAGAGAAATGGTTCTAATCCCAGCATCAAGGACAATATTGGACAAGAGAGGAGTACTAGTATAGGTTCACATTGGTTAGACCACTGGGTGGAAGAAAATTCACGGAATAGACAAAGGGACACCTCAATTAAATATGTGCGTGCTGATGATGAGAAGAGTGATAAGATCCTTGAAGTGGATACTTGGAATCCTCACCCAAATCTCAAGAAAGGTGACAATACCTTTCAGAGTTCGCAACATGTTTATGCATGGAATCACAATGAGAAAATATCCACACCATTTGAGTTTCTGACAAGGAACTCGACTAAATCTCAGAGGCCAAATCAAGTTCCTTCTCCACGAGATTCCCTAAAATTGAGTTCGCTGAAATTCAATCAAGAATATGATCAAGCAACTGCATGGGCTGTTGAGAATAGTCCAGTAGCATCCTCTGCCTCATCTAGGCAGGGTATTAATAGTAGAAGAGGACCCTTAACCCCTGCAAGGAGTGAATTTTCACAAAGCTTCTACAGCAATTACATGGGTCACCCAAACTATATGGCTAACACAGAATCATCTCAGGCTAAAGTTAGGTCACAGAGTGCCCCAAGGCAGAGGATGGATTATGAAAAGCCTAGTTCAACCAAGAGGTTTGTTCGTGGATATTGGGACGAAGAAACCAGCTCTGAGAAAGGTTGGCCTTTACATGGTAACTTGAGGTTGCGGGCTAGAGATTATCGAGGTTCTGGTCGCTCTGCCATCGCTGGAATGCCTGTCCAAGTTGATGCAATGGGTTACAATTCGATGTATGGCAGTGGACGATGAATAGGTGGTGGCAACACTAACAAGTTTCAATTATGACGGTTTTTAACTTGTTAGAAAATAAGCTTGATGTCAGTGTTTTTGTGGAAACTGTCTTTTAGAACTTCCTTTAGTCTCACAAATTGTGGATCATAGTTGCTTTCTGTACTGTATTTGATTGTTTTGTAAGGTGGTCTGTTCATGTATTAGTCTTTGCTTGTAAAAATCTTTGTTGGAATGGACAAATGAACGAGAAAATGTTGAATTTGCATGTGAAATTGCCATATTAGTTTTATTATTACACAAAAGAACCAATTTTTCAATTGACATTAACATGGCTTGACTAGGTTTGTTTTCCCCCCCACAACTCATGCCATTCTCCTTTGATAATGGTTTTCTCTCATTCTTGGTGGTGTTGGATCTCGAAATGCAAAATTGCAAATTCCTCACCCCCACCCCCCTAAACAACATCATCCTACCCCCCCACCCCCCCA
>CM025783.1:23224889-23239174 GCA_014636745.2 Centella asiatica | reverse complement strand
AAAAAAAAAAAAAAAAAAAAAAAAACGAATAGCAGCAATGAACCAGTGTACGACTGTTCTACAGTATTAAAAAATGTCCTTTTGTACTGGATTACTTGATGTTGGGTTGCAGATTCAACATAGAAATGAACAACAGATTTGTACATGACTGGTTGTCTATGAGCTCAGAAAATGCCTGAGAATATTTTCCTAAAAAATCTATCAGTCTGACATGCATTGCACTCTGTTTTGTGATCTTTAAACACTATACCTTTTTTTACGGTGCAGTTGTCCCATCCCAGTGATATCGGAGTACCAAAGAAGTATCAAAATTTTGATTTAGTTTCACCAAGCACTCAAATAAAAAAAAAATTTAATTACATTTTTAGTGCTACCTAAAAATTTTAATACTATTCGGTACTCCTGTCGGTAGACCTAGCAATGCCCCCCACATAAATTCCTTCTTCATTTGGCTTAAAATGACATGACAACAATAGTCATTGAAAGAATTTGTCTTATCACTCACATAAGACAAACATGTTATCTTGGATGCTCATTTTTTTGTCCAGCTCCATTAAGTACACTAGCTGAAACTACAACTACTTTTTTTCAATTCAATATGCATGTGTTCCACATGTACACAACTCGAGAGGAACATATAGAACTACTACTTTTGTTCAATGTACAACCCAACAGAGAATTCAGTACATGTTCTTGGGTTTGTTTCAACAGCAATGTAAATATGCAACTTTTATCAGTTAGTCAAGAACAAGGTTTACTAGGGAGCATCGTTCGGTTTGTTTCGACTTAAATTTTAAAAATTTTAGATTCTTATAATATAAATTATACGATCAAAATTTAAAATCTTTAAAATTTAAACTGAAACAAACGAGACTTATATATATCATTGCAGAATAAAATAGCTTCGGCCAAATCAAAATGCATACTAAACACTAACACAATATTGACCAATATATTTTCACAATTAATTGCTAAACACAAAATGAATAATATTTTTCTCCCCAATCATTCCCCATGGCTTAAAAAAAAGAAAAAAAATCTAATAAATAAATAAATAGAAATGCAGACAAGGATCCAAATATGTAAAACCCAAAATAGAAAGCAAGGGCCCCCAGATATCTTCAAGAAGACTTTGATCCTCCAGCTTGATCAGAATCAGCAGGATTAGTAGCAGTCCAATATTTATTTACTGCAAACAAAAGCTTCTCCCTCTCACGATGTCCATTTTCATGGTCTGCAATCCGACTGTCACAGTTCATTCCATCAGCAGTACTCTTCACCTTCACCAAGATATCAATGACCTCTCGGAAGATTACACTTCCTTCTGGCCGCAGTATTCTATCCATTTCTAGCAAAATATCTTCCATTTCACGTCTGTAACATGAAATGCACATTCAAATATGACAATGTCTCATGTTTTCTCCGAGTTCAGCGGATGTTAACATTCAAAATAGTTGCATTTGTATAGCACTAAAGTTTTATCTCATTGACGATTAATACAAATAAAGAGGGAAAATACAACTATTTACGTACATCAATTTTGTTAGAAATCTTCTTAACGCAACACTAATAAAACTGATATATATTTAAGAACATGACTTTGATTACTAAAATCAAACAAACAGTAATTAGAAAAACAAATAGTGCAGTTAGTATCACAATTGAAAAATAGAAAGAATAGAAATACTGTTAATCTAGGAGGCAACAACAATAATTAATTAAAGAAACAAAATCGAGATAAGGATACATGTGTATATATGATTTTACTTCAAGTATGATATCCTATGTATCAAATTTGAAATACTTAGTTTGTTGTCCCAGAAGGATATATATACATACCCTTGTGACAAAGTCATCGAACTCAACATAAACCCGTTTTAATTAGGATTCTACATTGACCCATACATTTTTAGCGCTTTTTGTCCACATATAATATTAATTAATAAAGTATAATTAATATTTATCAAATTATTATTATTATATTTTGAACATACATTCAACAAAAACTTATTAATCAGAGGAACAGCTGAGTCGTCAATCCTTTGAAAAAGGACAGACTGTTCTTGAAGAAGTATTCGCCCCATTTACGTTGCAATGCGAATGTTCTTCCATGATAAACAACACAACACAGATATGGTGCAATTCTATATCAGTACACAACGACTATCACATCTGTTCATAAAAAATCCAACTATTAAGGTTGCAAAATTTGTGAGGAAAATGAATTCTCTTGTATGTTCTGAGTTTTTTTCAATTCAGTATGTATCAACATACAAGATCAAAAGTACTTTAAGACATTTTTGAAACTAACAGATTCAGTAACATCCCCTTATAATACTCCTAATAACGTCTACCCACAATCATTTATTAATAGGTCGTTACAGTTGGGTAACACTCTACTAGAATAAAATTAAAATACTTCCTCAGAATCTGATAATAATACTTAACTTTAATTCGAATTAGTTTGGTCTTTAGAAATAAACTTTCATTAAAGATTCAACATTATCTGATATCAAATTATCCCCTGATGAAGAATATCATCCGATAGAAAAATATATGCGGATGAACAATTATCCTCCGATGAGTTATTTTATCTACTGATGAACAAATATCATCTGATGAGTTAATTTATCCATCGATGAACAAATATCATCTGATGGTCACATTATCTATTGATGACCAATATTCTTTGATGACTATAATATCTGCTGATGACCACATCCTCAGATGGACAAATTATTTGTTGATGATTATATCCTCCTATGGACAAATTATCTGGACCAAATGTCATAGTGGATAATTCTATTTGTAGATAACCATATCAGTAGGTAATTCCATCAGTAGATAACTTTATCAACAGGTAAATATATTTTTTGAAGAAATACTTCATCGAAAAAACACTTCAGCAGATAATTTCATCAGTTGATAAACACATTGCAATATAACAAATACATGCAATCTAAATTTAACCACTTATTGGAAGTTATTTCTCACTCATTTATCTATTGATTTTACTAAGACAATGTCTTAGTTCCAAGAACTAATAACATATCTTAGATTTCAGATAACATATCTTAGATTTCAGGAAACATCATTAGAAATCCACTTTACATAAATTCTAAAGATTTCATTTTCTAACAAATTTTACTAATTTCACTAACGTTAACGACCCCTTATTCTTTGTTACTTCTCGTTCATTACATGAAATTTTGCTTGATGAGTCCATAATTTATTTATTTTTACCACCTTAATTATGCTCAACTTATTATTATTAGATTATTTATTGCTATTATTTTATTTTGCAAGAAAATAAATAAACAAAATAGTTATGTGAAAATAGGACTTGTCAATAAACATTTTGAAGAATTGAAAACTCTTTCAAAAATGAATCTAGCAAGTTGAAGAAATTTTCACTACTTGAAGTGATAAATATTGGATGATATCAAAAGAGTTCGAAAGATGAAGTTGGAAGGAACTAAATACATTTCAAGTGATAAAATTTAGATAGATGAAGTTGGAAGGAACTAAATACATTTCAAATGATAAAATTTAGATTTTTTATATTTTAGAAATATATCTAGTTAGGCCTATAAATACTTATACAATTAAAGGTAGGGGACAAAAGCGATTATTCATAGATGTACAATATTTTCATAGTAATACTTGAGGGTTTTATTCAAGATTTTGTCTACTGAATTCAAGTAAAGTTTTCTTCTTTGTTCTTACTTTTTTATATTATGGAATCTTATCATCTTGTTAATTGTTTTGTTAATTTAATTATGAGTGAGTAGATTTTTAATCTAGGGTTAAGTTGAACCCTATCTATGGTTGATGTATGATTTTTCCCAATCCCTAATTTAATAGATTATGTATTTTTACTTATTGAATTGTGTTTAATTATCAATAACATATCATACGTGATTATGGGTATTGATTGATCTAATTATTTATTTATCAACGGAAGTTGGATTTAGATGGTTATGATTAATTCAATAGGGATAATATCTTATCCATGGAAATATGCAGAAGAATATTGTTAGGAAGTTAGGATGTTGTTCTTAATGTCTCTAATTTTGCATGATTCCATGAAAATAGGCTTGATTGCAAATTAGAGAAGCCATTAATACTCGGAAGAGGTTCTTGGTAATTAAAGGTTGTATCTTTCCTTTTGAGTATTATATTGTGATTAAGTGGGGAAGAGATTGCAAAGAACATGATAGTGGTAATACTTAACTTTAGATGCTTTTATTAATTGATTATTTATAATTAGTTTAACCTCTTAGTTATAAACTATGTTAATTGTTTAGTTGTTACGAATTAAAAGTAACTAGTGTTTAGTATCGACCCTGATTTACCTTACTACATATTTAGGATGATTAGTTAGGTTTATTATTTGATAGGTATGTGATAGTCTGTCATTTCTCGAAGAAAAAAGAATTTAAAAAAGAACAAAAGACAAAAACTAAAACTAAATAAAAGTAGTAGAGAGAAAACACTAAATCAGTATGAAGGAGATCATAAGTTCTATGATATGTAGACATTGATTCACACCTGTAACATTATAATAGTTATGTGGTAATTAGCCACAAGGCCAACAACACAAATCTTGACATGAATATTTAGCAGAAAAAAGTACAAGCCCTGACATTGCAGGACCGGGCTACATAATTAGCTAGAAATGTTGCATACATTTTACCAGTTTTGATATTTTCCAATCAATCCGCGTTCATATATAACGCCAAGTGTGTTGACCTTAGACTAAACAGGGATTACATTCATCACCCACAAGGGATCTCTCTCTCTCTCTCTCTCTCTCTCTCTCTTTTAATTTTTTGCTTAGTACCCACAAGGGATCTTTAATTAGAGCTGCAGTAAATCCACCCAAGAATGCATTCATATCCAAAACATTTCGATATCTTCCACCTTGCCCGAGTTGATTTTTCACATTTTTGTAATACGAAGCTCTTCGTTTCCATAGTTCAGAATTTTTCTGGAAAACCTCAGCTGTCACATCACTTACCAAAAGTCAAGTCTAAGAACTTTGTTACATTTATAATAGAGAAGTTGTGACACCCTACAAGAGTGACAACAAAAACAATTAATACAACTTCTGCAATTACAAATGGGAAATTGATATTTGCACATAAAAATGTGATATTTCCACATGTAAGTGTACACATTTTTTTAATTATGTGCAGTAAAGATTGCACAGAGGCCCAAAAGTGGAAATCCACGTTGAATATATCACTCCCCTACAAACATACCAATTTCTATAAACTTGACATTTGGCAAGTAGTTTGACTATTTTATAGACACGGATAAATTAAGTTAGATACGGTGTGTGTGAGTGCGCGTGTATGTTGGGATCAATATAGGTAAGAGCACAAACCAAGCCTCATCAAGTTTTGGGGCGAGCAGAGAGGTGGATTCTTGATAACTTTCTTCTTGTGTTTGCACTGCAAATGATTAATGGGTTTTTGCCAAATAGCAATATCACCCTTTTCCACGAACTTTGTCCAGTGGCTCTTCCAATTTATTGGTGGGCCAGAGAGAATCCAAAATCCACCAGGCCTAAGAATCCGATCCACTTCAATCAAGTAGGCACCATCTATATAATCCAAAAGCCACCAAAATATAATGTAAATTTTCATATTCATCAGTCAACATTTTATGAAAATTCTCCGATCTATGTATCATTCAAATGTAGTGAACACAAGGTATTGCTAATGTTATAACATACTTTTTATTCGGATCCACTTTTAATTTATAGTAACGTTAATGTCACATACACTAGCTCATATATTCGGAAGCACATCTTCATATTTGTCTAGCACATAAGCACATGCGCGTTAGTGTGTAGCATAACGAGAAAAAATGAAAAGTCAAGAAACCAAATACACGAATCTCAAGATAAATGGAGGAATTGGATAAACTAAAAGAATTTTATGCCTATGTTATTTTATGTATTAATAACATTTTTTTATTGGTCAACTCATTATAAACAACCGTAGCTTTTACCGATAGATAAATATTTACATCAACTTTTCGAAAGCAAAATTACCTTGCTGGCCCCAAGGAATGAGACAGCAGGAACACCTCGCTCCAGGGCAATCTGGACCTGTGCCTCGTGTGTGTCCCTCGGCGCAAACGAAAGTGGAAGGATGTCTCTTGACATAAGATAGGCTCCCCAACTTGCCACCTGCATTTGCACCACTTTGAGTTTGCAATAAGATAGGAATATAACCGAAGTTGGTACAGATTGAAAGAGCATAGTTAAATGATACATGTAAATTTTTTAATTTTTTTTGAACTCGTATACATAGTTTTCTAAATTTATGTATCCCTTTATTATTTTATACTCTTCCAATTTATACGGTTGAATTCTTTTAAAATAATTTGTAAATGGATAGATAAAAATTAATAGATCAAATATAAAAAATAAATTATAACTTAATTCTCTTACTCTGTCACTAAGTTCAAAGTATAAAAAATAAATTATAGTTCAATTTTTACTATGCTCAGACCTGACCATTTGTCTTACTAGTTATCGACTATCTCTAAAAATGAGGAGATATACAGGCTAATAAAAAATCCTGCAAAGCAATTGATGAGATCTTATGTAACAAAAAATAATAATATGCTCAATGCTGCTTTAAGCGTTTAACCAATACTTCAAATTGGTATCTTCCCTATCCAGCATCTCTTCTCTTCAAATGCAGAATATGTCTTCTCCAATCTGCCACTTTCCAAAGCAAACGTACCATGAATTTGCACCAAAAATTAAGTTAATTAACCAGGAACATTGTAACAAGGTCTGGGATGGGGTTTCTAACTCGACTGACCCAGTAATTATTATTATAATAATATCATATTATATAAAAGAGTTCAATTCAAATTAGATTTGGATAATATAATTTCATACGAGGATAAATCTAATCCTAATCAAAATTAAAATTGCAATCGTTTTAATCAAACAATTTAAATCAAATAAGAATTAGATATAACATAATCAATTGGATATATAATTCAGTTGACCCACCCTAACTCAACTAACTAGATATCAATTAATATAATAATTATTACTTCTTATTAAAAAATTCAATCCGGATTAGATTCGAATGTTGTTATATTTACAATTATATGCAAACATCAAATTTTTACCAAAATAAATCTAATTTGAGTCTAACGAAGAATTATATTTGCACTTAATTATACAATTAATATTAATTTAAACTATTATAATCCAATATATTTACGTATAACATAATAAAAAATGACCTAATTATTATGATTTGAGTTATACAAAAAGTACATATAAATCATTAATCAAACAATGTTTAAAATAACATAGTCAAGCAACAATTTATTCATTATAATCAAATTATATATCATAATTAAAATAATTTTAATCGATTTAATAATCACAAATCACCCTTGTTGGGCACGAGTTTTTTTTGCTAGTATATAAGACTTTAAGGTAATTGGACTATAACTCATTTTTTCAAATTCTATCAACTACTTTTTGTTTATGAATTCACAACTTATTTAAGAAATCTAACCATATGAGTTGAAAGGGTATAAAAAAAATAGAGGGATATATAAATTTGCTCAACTTTTTTGTAGTGTATGGCATAATCTTTATAGGTGCATAAAATCTATACATTTCAATGACTAAATTTTATTAATTTTACCTAATTACAAAAACAATATAAATGAACTCAAAAAAATTCACATTTTGTATTGTCTTTGTGTGTGTTTTAATTTGTATGGTTAAAATTTTCTCCTAAATTTGGATGCTGGAGCATTTGCTGAATTTATAGAATTACAAAATAAGTTATAGCTCAACTTCTTTTTTTCTGTTTTTATGTATATACTTATATATGTCTCCTACGTATACAAATTTGATTTATTGTATATATATTATGGTTTTTAATTTACACTAATTGATTAGCACAAGTAAAAAAAATAAATCGACCGAATTAACAAATTAACTCAAATAGAGTAAATTTTGTTTTTAAAATAAGATTTTCAATTAATATATACTACTCATTCAGTTATAAAATTAAAATTATATTTTATTGTAATTCTACTAAATTGTTAAATTTGTAAAATTCAAAAGTGACAAATATTTAATGAAATTTTTATATAATAAATAATTTATTTTATTAGAATTTTGATGTAACTTAAATTGATGTTAATATTTTATAGTTAAATTAATAAGTTATAAGTCAAATTTTAATCATAATTTCTTATAAAAATACTAGATAATTTTTTGATTTTTTTTTGGAAGGGAGGTTAGTATTAATAGATGTAATTTCCTAAGAGGCCTTACTAGAAATTGGTGGAACCTTCGTTTTCTTTCAGTCGACGCTCAGGAGAGGGAAAAAGGTGACGAACACTGCGGTGGCGTTGAGAAAATGGCCGACGAATACTATGAGATGGACGGAGGGTTTGTTTTTCTTCTCTCAGTCCCCACGTCTTTATTATTAATTGTTTCTTATTTATCTTTTTAATTTTGTTCTTAATTTTTACTCTTTTCTGTAATACAAATTACATTAATAATAATCCGCCGCTTGCTCGACATTGATCAACATTTCATAAGTTTTTTCCTTCGAAAATTCCAGCTTCTATATTGAATTTTATCTGCTCATGGTTTTCGATTGCAAAGACCGACAATAATAATAATAATAATAATGAAGAAGCTATATTGCAGGAGAATAAAACTTATTATTAAGCTAAATAAATAAAAATAATTTTCGGCAGTAGACTTTATAGAGTCTTATTTAACAAAACTTTCTACAACTCCTTCAACTAGTACCGTCTTTCCAATAAAGACTCCAACTAACATTAAAACTTCGGTAGAAACGTAAGAACTTACGACTATTGTTGACTTCTAAAAATATGAACATTAAAACTCCAGTAGAAATGTAAGAACTTACAATTATTATTGACTTCTAAAAATATAAAAACAAACTGCGTTAAACTAGGACTATAACCGATAGAAAGATAACAAATATTGACTTTGTAAAACTTAAAGAGTATGCACTAAATTTTAACACTCCCCTTAATGCATATTTGGGATCAACTACACCAAGTGCATGTCTCAAATATTCAAATTTGGATTTCGCAAGTGCCTTTATGAAAATGTCTGCGACCTGTTCATTTGAGCGAACACTTCTTAAACTGATTTCTTGATTTAAGACTTTTTCCTGAACAAAATAATGATGAATTTCAATATGTTTTGTTCACCCATAAAATAATGGGTTTGAAGCAAGCTTATTTGCACTCTCATTGTCGTAGGAATAGGGATTGCATAATCAACATTGGAAAATATATCTCCTATCAACCTTTTCAACCAAATGCATTCTTGAGTGGTCATAGTTACATTGTGGTCATAGTTGTTGCACAATTATCCGCTTCAGTGCTGGACATTGTTTCTTGCTGCACCATGAAACCATTGCAGATCCCATGCTAAAACAATATCCAGAAGTTGATCGACAATCATTCACATCTCCTGCCCAGTCCGCATAAGTAAAGCCATTCAAGAGGAATTTTCTACATGACTTATACAAAAAACCATACTCCAGAGTTCCTTTTATATATCGCAAAACTTGTTTGGCAGCATCCAAATGAGGAACCCTAGGGTCTTGCATAAACAGAGAAACAATTCCAACAGAGTATG
Source organism: Centella asiatica (assembly GCA_014636745.2). Classification (NCBI taxonomy): domain Eukaryota; kingdom Viridiplantae; phylum Streptophyta; class Magnoliopsida; order Apiales; family Apiaceae; genus Centella; species Centella asiatica. Next base: position 23,229,492 of record CM025783.1, on the reverse strand, counting down.
CAATATCTAGTCTTGTGATAGTTAAATAAATTAAACTACCAACAAACTGTTGATATTTTGTAGCATCTTTTAGTGGTTTTCCTTCATTTTTCTTTAGTTTCAAATATGGCTCCATAGGGGTTGCCATTGTTTTTGACTCACCCATGCTGAAACGCTCTAGCAATCCTGTAGTATAACTTTTTTGTGATATGAAATATTCTTTTGTAGATTTCTCAACTTGTAACCCAAGAAGGAAGTGAACTTCACCTAGATTTTTCATTTCAAATCAAATTGAAAAATAATTTCTTAACTGTGAAATTGCAGCTTCATTATCTCCAGTTATTATCATGTCATCCACATATATTAGAACCAAAACATGCATATTCGAATCTCGTTTGACAAATAGACTACTATCTAAATTTGAAACTGTAGAATGTAAGATATTGCGAAATCTTACCGTACCAAGCTCGTGGTACCTATTTCAAGTCATAAAGTGCCTTTTTTTAACCGACAAACATGATGATAATGTTCTTTAGAAATAAATCCTCGAGGCTGCTCTATGAAAACTTCACGATCCAACTCCTCGTAAAGAAAATGCATTCTTTACGTTGAGCTGCCACATCTTCCAATTTTTAAAGGCAGCAAGTGAAAAAATTGATTTTACAGTAAACATTTTAGCTACTGGAATAAAGGTTTCCTTGTAGTTCAACCCATAACTTTGAGAAAATCCTTGAACAACTAGACGAGTTTTAAATCGATCAGTTGTTCCATTTGCCTTTTTCTTTAATTTGTAAGCTCATTTACATGTTACTGACTCACAATGCTTTGGCTTTGACACAAGTTCTCATGTCTCATTTTTCCTTAGTGCTTCAATTTCTTCTTGCATTGATGTATCCCATTGTGGATTGCCTGAAGCTTCCTCAAAACACGACGGTTCTTGTTCATTTAATTCTCCTATAAAGAAGCAAGAAGTTATTGTACATGGATTTACCTCTACTTCATACTCCTGAAGACGGACATGTTTGTTTCTTATTCTTGTAGACCTTCTCAAACCTGGAACGACATCATCTTCATTTTCTAGAGCAGTTCCACTTTTTTGTTCAGAATTAGCATCATTAACATTTTGACAAAATGATTCTGATCTATCTTGATAATCATCAAGAAACACATTTGTGGCAGTGAGTTTTTAACTGGAATTAAATGAGGAAATCTCATCATACACAACATCTCTAGAAGTAATGAACTTCTTGGTATTAGGATCCATATATCTCCAACCTTTCATGTGTACATCATAGCCAACAAACAAGCATTTCTTTGCCTTTGGATCAAGTTTAGTTTTATCTGTTTTAGGAATATAAACATAGCAAATAGAACCAAACACTCTAAAGTGACTAACATTATGGCTTTATACCATACAAAATTTCAAAAGGAGATTTCATCTTACCTGGCCATGGAGGTAACCTATTAATAACATAAGATGCACAACTAATAGCCTCTGCCCATAGCTCTCGAGGAAGGCTTTTATCATGCAACCATGATAAACTTGTTGTGTAGAGATGTGCCAATTTTCTTTCGACTACTCCATTTTGTTATGAGGTCTTGGGACATGTCATTTGCCTCTGTATACAATTGTTTTCACAATACAGAGAGAAGTCATTTAATAAGAATTCACCTCCATTGTCACTTCTTAAACAGTTTATTTTCAGCACAAAATCTTTTTCTATGGAGTTCTTGAATTTAATAAACTTTGATGATGCTTCATTCTTTTCTTTCAAAAAATAAACCTAAGTGTACCTCGAACAATCATCCATCAGCAACATTAAATAGTAAAACCCCCCATAACTTGGTGTTCTTGTTGGACCCATCAAATCCGTATGAACTAGTTCAAATAATTTTGATCAACGAGATGTAGAGCTTTTGAAAGGAAGGCAATGCGACTTGCCAAATTGACAGCCTTGGTAAATCACATTTTCACGAACTGATTTTAGATCGGGAATCTCATCCAACAGCCTCTGTGAAGAAATCGGGCATGCCAAATTGATGCACTGTCAGCTTGACTTGTTTTATTCACATAGGCTTCACCTGCTGACATAACAAATAAGGAATTTTTCTTATCACCATGAAAAACAACATCAGCTTCTATGTTCTTCACATTTTCAAGCACTTTTATATCATTTGGCCCAAAAAGAACGTATTTTCCAGAATTAGTTATTTGAGAAACTAAAATTAAGTTTTCCTCAAACCTGGTAAATGATACACATCATTTAGCATGACACTTTTATCCTTTGAATCACCAGCACCAATCTTCACGTTGCTTCATTTTCCACTGGATGAACTAAATTATCAGCATTGACGATTGCTCTATCTCTATTATGTTGTCGTTGCTCTAAAAATAGTGAATTGTTTCTTGTTACATGATGGGTGTAACCAGAGTCAATGATCAAGCCTTCATTGTAATTGATGTAGTTGACAAAATCTTGAAGTTGTTGCGACCCTGAACTATTTCCTTGCTTCCTGTAATCATGGTGGTCGTAAAATACTTCTCCCAATTTGGTTGGTCATGTATGTCCTTACAAGCAACATTTGCTTTTGAGAGTTTCACCCGACAATTCTTCTTAATGTGACCTAGCTTCCCACATCGATATCATTTGAAGGATCTATTTTGTTGAGGAGAACTTCCATCGGTTGTTTTTCCTTGTGAATTTCCACCATTATACTTATTAGCACCGGAAAATCTGGTAGACCTCTTGCTTTCCAAATCTACAGAAGTTGATACGTCTCTCTCTTTAGACTTTCCGCTTGAGAAGAGAACATCATTTGTTTTAGAGACAAGCTTATTTTCCTTTTGCTTTGTTAATGCCTCCTTGTTAGATAATAAGTTTTCCAATTCCTCAATTGAAGTCTGAGTTTCCCACCCTTCAATTGAGGTAACATAGGGAGCATACTCATCCTTCAAACCACGAATGAAGCACCGTCTCAAGCGTGTTGCATTGACCTTTTCATCTGGATCCAACTCTAAAATTTTGTAACATATATTCTTGACATGCAAGAAATATTCTAAAATTGATATTCCACCTTTAGTAAGTATAGCCAACTCATTCTCAAGGAACTGTAGCCTTGCATTGTTCTTCTTAGTGAACAATTTTTCCAGAGTGTCCCAGACTTGTTTAGGAGAGCTAAGATCACGAACATGATCAATAAACCCTTTGTTTATTGATGTCCTTAATACAAAAAGTGTCTTGCAGCATTTGATCTTCCACTTTCGACATGATTAGCATTCGTCAGGGTGTTTGTTGGTCCTGTTTCTACACTAGAAACAATTTTCCACAGGTCCTGACCTTGGAGGTATGCCTCCAAGCACATTTTCCAATACTTGTAATTTGTTCCTACAAGCTTCTCCACACCAGTGGAGCCATTCCCACCAGTCATAGCTTCCATATTATGAACTAACAATTTCACAATTTTCTCTCGGACCTTTACTTCTCTCCAACAAGAAAATTAACTTGATAGACAAGAAGAATAAAGAAAAACACCAAAAAAAAATTAATCTTTGGCTCTGATACTATGTGACAAAAAAAAACAATATAATGGAAAAGCTATATTGCAGGAAAATAAAACTTATGATTATACTGAATAAATAAAAACAATTAACGGCAATATACTTATAGAGTCTTATTTAACAAATCTTCCTTCAACTACTCCAACTAGTGCTGCTTTTCCTATAAAGATTCCAACTAGCATTAAAACTCCAGTAGAAACATAACAACTTACAACTATTATTGACTCTTAAAAATAGGAAAACAAAATGCATTAAACTAGGACGACAACCAATAGAAAGATAACAAATATTGACTTTGTAAAACTTAAAGAGTATGCACTAAATTTTAGCAACGCCAACATTGTTTTTGGTCTTAGGGTTTAGGTTTAAGCTTATTTATTTATATATTTTAATGTAATTCTTTTATCAGTCATTTCAAGTTCAAATTTTGATGTTGTCAATGGTGCATGTTATTGTTTTCTTATTATTTTTCTATGTATTGATTTTCTATTAAAACCCCTACTCATACATTTTGCTGATGGTTCAACTTTTTTGTTTATGAACATCTCTATATCTAGTATGCGTAGACCAACCGCGTCAGTTTTTCTAAACTAAATTTCCTTTCTTATATTTAGAGAATATGGATGAAAAGTAAATAAAACATTAGTTGCACCAGTATCTCTAATTTAAATTTAGTTTGATGATTGTAAACGGTGCATCCTTAATATCACTATTTACATTTAACAAAATTATATTATTATTTTATCATATTTTATAATATTCTTTTAGTAAATAAATCAATATATATATATATATATATATATATATATATATTATTTGTATTACAATATTATATATTAATTTATTATAAAAACAAATATTTATATTTAAATCCATTAATACATAAATGATGACTTAAGTACAATAAAATTTTGTCCTAAAAAGGATGACTTAAGTACATCAAAAAAATACATAATAACTGTTTTATCCTTTAAAGTGGACCAACTTCCTTATTTAAAAGAATAATATGTACAATTTTTAGAACTTGTAGAAGGGGGGTTGAATACAAGTTCTTACAACTTTTTC
>CM025783.1:23101779-23224879 GCA_014636745.2 Centella asiatica | reverse complement strand
TTACAAACAAGAGATACTACTGCTAGCTACAAAACTAAAGTGTTACAAACCAACACTTTTCTGTACATTTGTATTTCTAAGTATTCTAAAGACAATCATCATCAAATGTTAATAAAACCTAACAAAAAATATTAAATAGACCCACCTGAAGGATATAATGAAAATTTTACTTCTAAAAAATGAGCTCCTTAAATTTTATGCAAATTGTACTTCAGTCATCTTTTTTGAGATGAAGGGAGTATATTATAGTGATTAATTAATACAGTAGTACAACATATTAACATATATATTATAATAATTTGTATTATATTATAATTATTAAGTAGTATTTCTTATAAAATATATTAATATATTATAATATATAAAGCTAATACATAATATATAAATATTAAATTAATATTATTTATATATTAATATTACATGTTATAATATATTAAAATGTGATTTATAATATTTAATATATTATTTATATGTACTGATATTTTAATATTATATTATAATAATTTGATATACATAAATGTGATATATATATATATATATATATACACATACATACAGATACATATCTTATACATATAATATATTTTAATGTATAATAGTATTTTATCTATTAATTAAAGAATTAACAAATACAAATAATAAAAAATTAAAATATTATTATTCTATTATGATATACTAATAAGAATTTGGTGTAAATAAGATAAATAGAGAATCTGTATATATATAAAAAATTATGTGCTTAATTCTGTAAAATAGAGAATCTGTTATAGAAACTAGTGTGAATGACCTCATTGATTTCATGGTTTGTCTTAATGAGTATTTATATGTTCATATTATTGTAATCTGATAGATGCCCTTATATGTGCAGATATGATGACGAGCCAATTGAACCAGAGCCAGATGTAAGAATATTATTTCGATTGAATTCTTGATTACTCATTCTTTGTTCTATAAAATTAATTATATTTAAATATTTGATAGATATTAATATTACATGTTGGATTGAGAATTATATATTTCAAATAATAAATTATATATTTCAAATAATAAGTTTTTTTTCCATAAAACTTATTATAAATGTTCGGTCAACGACATGAAGAAGATTGTAACGAAATTTTTTATAAAATATAGCATTATAATAAAAAAAATTATTATGCAAATGTTATTATTTTTATGGAACAAATTTTATTTTCAAATTTAACTTTTTTTGCGGAACAGAGCGAGTATCATTTTTCATTAACTAACTCCCTTCCAAAATTGAAGGTCATGAACCAACCGTTGGATTTTCAAAAGTCAGATTGAGTCATTTACACATTTGAGGTTCGAAAGGACAGACATTGGAACTGGTTACACTTTTTCAGTAATTTATATTCTGTCATCATTTTGATTAGTTTTAATTCTTAAAAAGTTGCCAGTTGATTTCTTATAAAACCAATATTGATCACATAATTTGGTGGGGAGTATCGTTACTGGGGTTCTGACTGTTCGTTATACATTTGTTTGAATAATTTTTCAGGAGGGTGCTGAGGAGGAACTGGATGCAGATGCAAATAAGGAGGATGGCGTTCCCGACCCTCTTCTAGGAGGAGATGGTGAAGATAATCAGCAGCAGGAGCGAGGAGAACGAACTCGGAAGACATCAAAGTATATGACAAAATATGAACGTGCTAGAATCTTGGGGGCGCGTGCCTTGCAGATAAGGTTTAATTTTTGAAGTGTGTGGGTCTATAATCTTGTTTGAGTAAGGCAATTCGATGACAATCATTTCTCTTTTCCTGTTAGCATGAATGCTCCGGTGATGGTTGAGTTGGAAGGTGAAACTGATCCACTTGAGGTAACATCGTCCTTTCGGATTCTATTTTTAATCAAATTTCATTTTGAAATTACTTCATGAGTTATCGGAGATGAGGCTAGGAATATGATTTAGGTCTTCAATTCATGCTTGCTTATTGGACATGAAACGAATAATGTAAAATTTTGAAACTAATGACTAAGCATAATGCTACTGGAACAAATCCTTACCTGCTTATCACCATAATTAATTGGCTAAGTAATAGACTAATAGGTTGCGACACTGACGATGCAGTTAATCTTCAGTTACCCTCGTACACAGACTCTGTTTAACGCGCATATGCTAATCCAGTTTATACTTACTTGCATAATCCTTTTCCATCAATTGTCTATAGTTTCTCAGAAATATTCTGTTTGCTGCTATTGTCTGCTGCTTGCACGGCCTTGCCCTGTGCCGAAAATCCGTTTGAGATTTTGTGGTTCATCCACGAATGTTATTTTGTTCTTTTGAACTACGTTGTATCTTGTTACTTCATCTGTTCTGGTTTGCTATTTTCCTAATTATTACAGCACATTCGGTTTAGATCATATGATATTCCTTCTGGAACTATATTTGGCGGTTAAACCTCTGCTGCCCCTTATGGTTTAGATCATTTGGTTTACAACTTGTGTCATGAATCGCTAAGATTAGGATAATGTGTGTTTAGGATGATATAACCACCGCTGAAGCAAATGATAATTAATGAGTATTTGAATCTACATTAGTGTGCAAACCAAGAGTCTGTTTTCAGGAGTTTTAAAGTTTAATCCCTTTAGGTGTAAACGGAAGTGGCTATCACAATGGTCAAATACATATTTGTATTTTGGTTACAGTTCAACTGGGAATTTATGGTCCCAAGATGTTGGGATAAACATAGTAAAATTCCTTTAGCTTTGAGTCTCCAAATGCCCCCCCCCCCCCCCCCCCCCAACAAAAAAAAAACCTGAACTTTTTGCCCCACCCCCCTCTTGATAAATATTTCATTTTTCAGTTACGAGGACTGGGGAGTTGATGAATTGATTGTGGAAGATTCGTGGAAGAGTCAAGTTGGGGGTGATTAAAGTGGGGCTTTCCATGTTTTCTGAAGTGGTTGTTAAAAGGTGCTCTTGTTTCGGCTTTGTAAAGAAATTAACACAACTTTGTAATGGATTAGATATAACCTCTTGATCCTGGCTCGGAGTGTATGCTTTGTTACTATTATGTTGTCATTAATGGCGTAATTGGAGTCTTGGCTGAAAATTAACGAATGCATGCATTATTTTCCAATTTTAAGTGAAGTTCTTGACATAACTATCTTTTAATTCAATATGGATTCATGTTTTGCAGACCAAAATTATGTTAATGCGGATCTCAGTAATATCAGAATTTAAACCCTGAAATTACTAGGGTCATTTTATTTACATACGAAAATTTCAAAAAAATTGTATTATTTTATTTTATGGCAATCCCAATGTATGGTCCTTTTTAAAGCCAGAATTGTATTATTTTACTTCTTTATTATCTATGCATGAGTAGTTGGATTTAGGAGAGTAAACGATATAAACGGATATAAGCTCTTTCCGCCAAACCATAAATTCCATGTCTTTAATACATTTTTTTTTGAACTTGCATTTTCTCAGGAGTTTTCAAAAATTATTTTAGAAAGAATTGGGAGTACGAACAATAACAAGTCTGGATTTTTAAGTCTGAAAAAAAGAAATCATTTTCATGACAATCGTTCTTGGATAAAATTTGATTGATTTTAGAACTGGATAATGTTAATGTCACTTAATAAATATAAAGAAAAGAGCTTTTTTTTTTTTTTTTTTTTGCTCCGTAGCTAACGTTAGTCATGGATCGCCCCTATATATATATATATATATATACACCTATTATTAAATACAAATAAGAAAGATGTTTTTCGGATAAAATTAAATACGAATATCAAATATTTCGAATATATTTTGAGCGAGTAATTTCAATACTTTAGTAACACATAAATATAAAATTTTATTGATTTAATTAAAAAAAATTACCATAACCTTAATATTCATTTTATAATGAATTGTCTATTACTTTATGAACGTAATCTTGTTATATAACTTAAAAAAATTACTTATACCTTAAAAAATAACATAGTTATTATGTAAAATTTAATACAAATAATTGTTAAAAATGGATATGAATACATATATATATATATATATATATATATATATTCGTATCTTATTAATTTTTAATCGAATACAGATAATATGTATTTTTTAAAAATATTTTTAGACTCCGTTTACCGCCCTGATTGGATTGTTGATTTTTTTCCTCGTTCATTAATCATTAAAAAGAAAACAATTTACAAAAAGAGAAGTTATCGTCCTTTGCTCAGGAAGTTACTCTTAAAGAGATTAAGAACAGAAAATAAGAACTCGAATAAGCTTTTAATTGGTCGAGCGTTATATATTTTCGGGAAAATTTTTCCGCAGTTGCTAAATTATATCAGTTTTGTATATTTGATATTAAATTTTTTTTTTTATAATTTGTTTGGTAACAAACTTTTTAAAACATACACAACCAGAAAATTTCATCAATTGCTCGTTAAATCTGATAGAAAATACGCTGATACGAATCACACATATAATTTTCAAAGAATAAAATGGTCGATTTATGTCATATGTAAACTTTTTTTCGACTGTTTTCGAGTTATATTAACGAGACATTGACAAAATTTAGTGACTACTTATGTTTTAAAAAGTTTATGTACCAAATAAGTTGCGAAACAAGTTTGGAAACCAAATGCGAAAAACTGACTCTAAAAACTGATATAGTTTCAGAACTGTTTAAGTTTCCCTTATATTATTCTATTAACTTTTTTAAATTAGAGATTTTATTTTAGAGATAGTAATTGTTTTTTTTTCCATTCATAATTTAATGATAGATAATGACATTGTGATAATGATAATTATATTTTACGAAATTTTATGTGATGTTATTATGTATAAATTAAATTTATTTTAAGAGAAGAAGTCTAATTTGAAAACAAACAAACAAACAAATAAAAAAATAGGAGCAAGAAGTAACGTTGGGACATCTCCTGTTTCCACACAAGCTTGCAGACATATGCAAATAAACAAAAAAAAAGAAAAAGACATTAATGTGCACTTTCCTTTGCTTTTTCACTTTTGTCGTCTTCAGTCTTCACTCCACAGATTCCTCTTCTCTTCTCTTCTCATCCGAGACGAAAGATTTACAGGCTACAAACACACACAGAAAGATATTGGGATTTGTGCCCAGACCACATTTCAATCTAGAGGTGCTTCTTATCTATATTTTCCTTATATTTTTCATGAATTTAGCAGAGTGCCAAACTCATTTTGATTCTTATACTCAATTTTTGTAAAATTTCAGGGTTTTGATGTTATTTTAGCTGTCTTATTTTCCTAACTTTTAGCAAGGCAACTCTGTAGTTTGATAGGTATTTTGAATTTTGAAATGTCTGCATCAAATTGTTGTTGGTCAATGGTCAGTAAACTCAGTACCAACTACTCTGTATATCATATATGTGACCAATCAATTTAATATGTAATTGTCAACAACTTGGATTTTATTATTGGTGGATGATATTGATTATCGCTTTCTATGTTGTTTCTTAATCTGTTATTAACATTGAAGATGACCCTTATTTTACAGACTTGCAGTCTTCACTAGGGTTCTTATTGTAATGCAATTAATCAAAAAATAAAAAAACAGCGACCAAGTGGTTATAGATTCTTGTCTGTTTCCTCATGACAACAAGTAAAAGTGAAAAATCTTATTTACGCGATGATCATTCATATTATATCTAGTGGGTGAAATAGAGAGGAAGAAACAATTGACATCCCTATCTGCTATTCTCCATGTATAATGATTTTTATATTTTCTAAAATTATGTTTCCTTGGCTTTCTATTCTATTCATACATTTGGCCAGGATTTGTCTGATACTCTAGTTAGCTTTGACATTGGTCGGTGTGTTTTTTCAATAGGAGAAATAAATAATTTTGCTATGTTTTGTTTATATTATTGAAGGGTGTGTATCGATATGACTAGATGAGTTATCCACTATACTGTTGTAGTATCGGCATATGGTATATCATCATACTAGTCATATATGTGCAGCTAAGCATTGACAGTAACATGTGGACTTGTGGATTAATTTAAGTATTTTCAGCTTCTGATTGTTAGAAAGGCCAAAGTATTTTCAGCTCCTGATCCTTAAATAAGGATGAAAAAGCATAGCAACTGATTGTTAGAAAGGCCAAAGTTTTATGTTCTCTTTCATTCAATACATTTCTTATGCGTTTTAACACTTTTTCCGGATTGATTAACTTAATTTCTTGTTCTTTTTTACTGGTGTAGACTATATCAAGGGATAATGGATGAGAGGTTTTTCCAGTCTGGATAGGGAGATTCTCCTAGAGTTCTATATGAAACGTAAATGATGAGTAGAATAGATATGCATGACCAAAATTGGATGAAAAAAATTCCAGAAGAAATTGCCAAGAATTTCAAAGAGTTTTTTCCAGACCATGATGATCTCAGTCATGAAGAGGTCCTCTTCGTACAGGTAATTTTAAATTTAATACAAATTTTCCTCTTAATTTTCGTCAAGAATCAAGATACTTCTAGAGGAACCACCTCTTTTAGGTTTGCTTTCAAGCTGTATTTTTGTGATAATAACTGTTTATTTTGCAGGAAAGCGTATATCTATCAATTCAAGAAAATGAAAGGAACAGGGCAAGAACCTCTAGTTATGGTCATAGCAGTACCTCGAGTCGTTTGTCGGGGAAAGAGGGTGAATCTTCGCAGGGTGAAAGTACCATCTCCCAATTAGCTCTAGATGAAGCATTAGCTAGATCTCTGGAGCTAGGAGACAACTTTGAGGATTTGTATATAACTGAAGACAGTAGTGCTGAAGCTGGTAAAAATAAACCTTCAACCTTTGATTTGAATATGATGCTAATGTTCATTCTTCTTTATCTGGAGTATATGATGAAGTATACTTTAAAATTTCTGTACTCTGTTGGGGTTGGGGTTGGGGGTGGGGATGGGTGTGTAGAATAATTTGATAGCTTCCATATTGGCCTTCGCCGTGGCATTATTAAAGTTCTAATGGAAACAACTATATAATCACTTCAAGTTTGCTACTAATCCACTGAATTAAATGAGAAACAACATATGCCTTAAGCTAATTATGCTACAGTTGTACAACAAATTTGTGTCTCTTGAACCACAAGCTAGCGTGACATTTCATTTTTCATATAAATATTGCATCAGTTGTTTCTGTAGTTCTCCCAATTAACTATATGGTTCTATATGCTTTGGCAGAACATCATTCAGCAAGCATATATCTGTTGATCTTGCAGAATAACCCGTCTTCCCATCCTAGAAGTGAATTTAGGACGAATATAATGTTCCCCTGCTCTGAACCTGGTTATGATCAGTTAAAAGAAATATTTATTAGATTCTATTTCAAGCCTTATAGTAAGGAATGAAAACTGATATCAGGGCACCGAATCTTCACTTGGAAAACAATAGACTCTAAGTATGCAATTGATAGGTTGGCTTTTATTTGTTTTTATCTCCTGAATAATAAATCTGCCCTCACGACTTACTTAAGTGGTTTGACTTATAGGCATATTGAAATTGTTAAGAAAATCTTAAATCTCCAGCTCTTTAATGAGACATTTTCTTTGTCTTTAGGATAATATTATTTCCAGAAGGTCTTATAATAATAATTCTGCAACTTCCTCTCTCACATAGTCACATGTTGAGATGGGCTCATTTTCATGCGAAAAGGAACCTGGAAGTGGCAGTACCAAAGTTAGATATGATTATATGAAAATATATTCAAGAGAACATGGCTTTTGAAAGAGGGCATTTCTTAAGAATTAGTTGGTTTATGTTATATGCTCATTAAGTGTTCAATCTCTCTGGCGACACGCAACAAAGTTGGTGCAACCTAACATGGATACAAGTGCTGGGATACATGTGATAAGATGATTAGTAGGTTCTCAGAAAATGGGATTCAAAGAATATTTTATTGTTAACTATGTCTATATATATATGGTCATATATAGGTTAAAACGTTCAACAAGTAAAACATAGTTCCAGAGGAAAATAACAAATATGCAACAAACAATGTATGTGCAATGGTGTTATGAATTTGAGATCATAAAGAACAGAAAACATAATCTTAGAAAATTCAAAACACACTAGTTATACGAACTAGGAAGCAGGGATTCTTCTACTACCTATTGAACTACTAAAGGGATTCTTGGGGATTCGCGATTCTTTGGGATTCTCCATTGATAGCATTATAGCAATTTATTTATATTTCACCAGTATAAATAACAACTTACTTAATGTGTTTGCTCTAGTAGTAATATATTATATTAATTATGTACATGTAAGCAATATATGTACATATGTTTGTATACATATAAGTATTACTTTCAATTAATTAAATATATATTTTCCAAATCCATGAATCACTATTTTTTGAAATATTCCGAATCTCTGAATCCTCGTATGGTGAACCCTAAATAACCGATCCCAAATCCATGCTTCTTAGTATATGAACAACAAATAGAATTCCCTATAATTAGAGTATCTACTATCCGGTGAGAAGATTGGATGGTTCAACAATTATATATATATATGGTCATATATAGGATAAAACGTTCAACAAGTAAAACGTAGTACCAGGGAAAATAATAAATATGCAACAAACAGTATACGTGTAATTGTGTTATGAATTTGAGATCGTAAAGAACAGAAAACATAACTTAGAAAATTGAAAACACACTAGTTATACGAACAATGAATAGAATTCCCTATAATTAGAGTATCTACTATCCAGTGAGAAGATTGGATGGTTCGACAATTATACCAGCTTCCTATGATTTAAGTACTATATGGCTTTTCTTTTGTCATTATTATGTCTTCACTGGATGAATGCTTTTAAAGTTTAATTCCACCTCCCAGTGGGGATTTGTTTTTTAGGTGAAGAAAATCATCAAGATTGCATGTCATCAAATATATTATTAAATAGGGTGTGCGATGAGTTTTGGGTGCATTGATTGTTAGGGTATTAGTAGTTTTATACAGTAGTGGACTATGGGATTCAGTTTGATAGACTAGAGACGTGAACACTCCATTATGGTATCATATGTGGTTGCCTTTGTATAATGGATCATATCACTTAATTAAACAAAGCAATGGAAGAGCAAATGCAGATTGAATATTGAAATATTCAGAATAAACCCGAGGAAGAAAAACTATGGAGGACAGGTTGGCCTTATCGTTTAACCTTTGACCTCTCTTCTGATATAATGATATATACTCCCTCCGTCCCATATTATTTGCTAACTTTGACTTTCTTGGTCAAATTGACCAAATTTTGACCAAGAAATTAATCTTAATCTTACACAATATAATCACAAAATTAATATCATAAAAAACTTAATCTAATATACTATCAAGAACAACTTGTTGGAAATTAAAATCTATAATACATTTGTCTATAAATTAATTTCAAATTTGTTCAATTTGACTAAGAAAGTCAAAGTTTGTCAAATAATATGGGACGGAGGGAGTATAAAATTAAAACTTATAGATATGCAAAAAACTTTTACGTGCATTCCTGTTCGCGATATATAATGAAAATTCCTTACATGTATAGCAGCTGCTAATCTATCCAGCTGGTGAACCATTGATAGTTCAATAACATCATTCATATTGGTATGGCCTTATTGAACTATCAAACAACTCAAGTACTTCTTTCACTTGTGTGCTGCAGTTCTTCTGTACTTCTCATAAATTCAAAAGGAATAATTTCTCTGTACATATTACTACCTCCATTCCAAGATATATGACATTCCAAAATATATGACATTCAACTTTTATTTCAAGTAACTTTAGGTAAAATTTAGTACATGTTCAATATTTTATATATTTTTAATTGTTATATCATATTAATCTTCATCTAAAATATTTTTATTTTTAAATTTTATTTTGAAAAAATAAATTATTTAACATATATTAAGCTTCATTTAAAAATACGTGCAAAAAGTCAAACGTCATGCATTTTGGAATGAAGTATGTCACAAATTTGACTTTTTAATAGTCGGTTTAACACCTTTCCAAATTTAAAATTGTAATTGCATTTAATTTTAGTTTAAAAAATAACATATATACTAGACTATGATAATTTACTATTCATTGTGGGCTGAGTATCTTAAAGAATCAAATGACCATACCATTTTTAATTTTTTATAATTGAAATGAATCATATTGATTTTCTGAAGTCGAAATTGGTCATGTAAGGAGTATCATTTTCCTGGCGAACTTATCTTCCCAATGAACCTTGATTATCTTTTACAGTACAATTTGTCATGGGCCTTGCAAAACTTTTAGCAAATTCAAATCCTTCTGTTATTACATGTATGGTAGTGTCTCTATTCATTTTGTGTGGCTAATGATAATGCTAGGGGGAAAAATCATTACACCAGAGTAAATGAGCAATAATACACATCTACTGATATTTTTTTGAGTCATCCCTTGACAATTTCTTTTTAAAAAAAGCATATTGCTCTAGCAGCACTATTTACTCTGGCAGTCTTTTGTTCTATGTTCTTCTGTAGGGACTGGGAGTACTGAAGTTAGTCCTATAGAAACTCCTGTCAGGGTAATAATTCAACTTTTATTAGCGTCAGTTCACATTTTGCATTTGGGGTTGATTCAGATATAATTCTAGATTCTGTAACACTGCAGGCTGCCAGTCAAATTGCTAGGCAAGATGGCGTTGATCCCGATAATATGACTTATGAGGTAGGATGTTAAACTTGTGTCTTTAAAATATAATGGTGTGAATGCTACTGTAATCTCATGTTCATGCAGTCAGTGTTCAATGTTGTAATCCTTCCTGCAATTTCTTGTGTACAATCTGTGTATCAACTTGTTGAAAAGAAAAATATAAGGTAATATTACTTCTTGAACCCAACCTGCAAGTAAAATGCTGATAAAATACTGGGCAACTGTTTTGAGCAGATCATTTTAATTTAATTTCAAATTTTAGAATATCAAGGAATGATTTCATTTCAAGTATATATGACCCAGGCAGCATCCATGCATAATATTTATATTTGGGTTTTCATTGTTCTTAAGTGAGGTCCATTTCTGGAAATAAAAATAATTTCGTAAATGGTTTACAGGTAGATATTATTTCAAAAAATGAAAAGTTCACTTTTCATGAAATACACTATAGTCCCCAATTCAAAGTGGCCAAATTTTCTGTTTATAAGATCTTAATTACCTTCTGATTTGAGCTGTGAATCATCTTCCGGATTTATTCTTTATTGAAGTTCTCTTGGAAATTTAATTATTCTAGAGCATGAGTCTGGTTGCTTATTTTACGCCACTATATCCATATATGCCTTTTCAACCATTATGATGTAACATTTGTTTGTCGTGTGTAGCAATTACAATCATTAGGTGAAAGTATTGGAAATGAGAGTAGAGGACTCCCACAAGAACTTATCTCCCAGTTACCTACTTTCAAGTACAAATCTGGAATCTTCTCAAAGAAAAAGAAGGAAGAGTAAGAAATATATATTCTGGAGTTCTTTCTTTCTCATGTGTCTATTCAATTATGTATTTACTTATTAGAAAACTGATCACATATTTTTTGTGGTTTTGTGCTGGAAAAATTGGTATTAACACATTAAATAAGTTTGACTTCATAAGACAATGTTTTGGGGGTGGCCTCTAATGTATTTACCATAGTTCCATAGTTCAGCTATCAGATGTTTCCAAAAACTTATGATGATGATAGACAGATAAATTAGTAAAGAGGATAGTTTATCAGTAATTCATGAATTTGGTGGTGATTTCTGAATATTTTGGTATCCAGGTGTGTGATATGTTGCATGGCATACAATAGTGGGGAAAGGTTGATCAACTTGCCTTGTGCCCACCAATATCATTCTGAATGCATTAAACGGTGGTTGTCACTAAATAAGGTATGCCTCTCTTTATCATAATTCCTACTCCAAGGATCTATTTATGTCAATTATTATTTTTCGTTTTGATTACAAAAGAGGCCATAGAACTCACACTCACCACAAACCCGTGACAACTACAGTTATCAAGGCTTGAACCCCCAACCTCTCTTCAACTTTCAGAAGAGGTAGTCATATGACCACTTTAGACACATGCCAGGTCATATTTATGCCAATTATTTTGTGGAGTTAAAATGAGATGTTTAAACTTCTTAGATGTAAATTACTAAATTCCCTCGAACACTTGTGATATATGCTTGAATCTGTGGTCAGGTAGTTACAATATTGAGTATCGACATTGACTTTGTAGTCTATTGTTTCTTTCTTTATATGCTATGTGTGGGTGTGGTCTGTGTGTGTTCATGTGGGGTCACCCGGGGGGTGTGGGGGGTGATCATTTAGGAGAACAGATTTTCTGTGGTTATTTCAACTGTAACACTTTGTTTGACCTCTGAAACACATCTATGCACAGATGCATAAAGACTGAAGTCCAGATAAAGAGGAAAACTTGGTTTGAACGTGGTTTTTATTTGATCACACAAACTATAAAAGACATTGCTAGTAACCCTTTCATGTATCAATTTTCACTGTTTGAAAAGTTAAAATTCATTGGATCTTGTTCTTGTTCCCTTCAATCATGCATTTTGTGTCTCACAGCAATGCCCCGTCTGTCAAACAGAGGTGCAAGATGAATGACTTGAGTGCACTTAAAGAAGGCGACTTGTCGATCCCAGAATTGCATATGTACTGTTGTTTTAAATATGCTTGTACCATATTTCAAAGCTTTGTCAATTCTATTTGCAAAGGACATAAGTTTGTTTTCCTTCTTATTGTACAAAATTTCCGTGGTTCTTGTGCTTTGCAATGTGAGAACCTAGGGTGCCCTTATTTTCGTTTGATAAATATAGAGATGGCTCCTACAATCTGTTCTTTAAAAGCTGAAATCATGAGAAAACTACTGAAGATTTAGAGGGTGTTTGGGAGCTCCTTATAAGGAGCTTTTTATTCAAACGCTAATTATATTGCCAAACACTTTCAACTTTTATATAGATTATAATCCAAAAAAAAAGCAAGTTTTACTTGCTTTTCGAAAAGTTACTTTTAAAATTGAAAATTGATTTTAATCTTAAAGTTACAAGTTGATTATGAACATCTCCTTAATCAGACAACCCAATATTTTTGTGCGAACGAGTATTTCCTACAATGCTGATGGTAAAAATTACTTCGCTATCAAGTACTTTTATGTTCTAAGCTAGTGGAGTATAAGTTTAATACCGAATGTCTACATTTTAAAATGATTTTATTGAGTTATAGTCAAAACAATTCTGAATATTAACTTCTTCGAAGATTACTCTTTGAAATATATCTTAAAAAAGTGGATTGAATTATGTTAATTTTAAGATCCAAATGTTTGAAATGAATTTCCGAGAAGTTTAAATTACTTCAAGAACGTATGGGGGTGCTCATGTAGTATATAAGAAGATGAGGTATGTAGGAAAAAATATTGCACCATAGAGCATATTGTTACATTTTTTTTAACTACGATTACAAAAACAAGATGTCACAAACTTATGGATAGTAATGAACTCGTGATTCTTTGTTTTGAGTTAATAGGTGTGAATTATTTTTTCTTCCTCAAGTGTGGATTTATTTATTGGCAACATAACAGCACGAAGTTGGTGACCATGAGTATTAAAAAAAACTGAAATTTGAATTTGTAAGATATGTTTTACCTCTCAATTTGAATTTGCACTTTAGACTCAAACATAAACGAAAAGTACTTAATTGTTTCGGTCAACTAAAAATATCTTGACCATGATTTTTAGGCCATTTTAATTATTTGAATTTACAAGCGTGTGAGATGTTTAAAATGCAGAAAATAAAGTATAAAGTGCAAATTGTACTTGATAAATTAAAAATAAAAAAGGTGAGAAACAGGTAACAAAAAACGTTCCATTGCCGGGAATCGAACCCGGGTCTCCTGGGTGAAAGCCAGATATCCTAACCGCTGGACGACAATGGATTGCTGATTAAAATTATTATATGGCCATAATTCAAGAGCTATCTTCTTACACAAAAAGATCTTTTATTTGATTACCAAAAGAAAGTTGAGCATATCATAAATAAATAAGCTTTAATTTTTACATCATGATTAATCTCTTATTTCCACTAATTTTTATTTTAATACTCCGTATAGATTATAATAAAAAAAAAATGTAAAATTAACAAATCCCCCAAATAAAGTGTACACCTTTGTTATGCAAGTGTCTAGCTACCTGTGCTCACTCTCACTCTCTTCTATCAGTCAACCTCCCACTCCCTCTCTATATTATCTATCATAGCTCTTCTATATATCATTTCAAAATAATTAATAATATTATTGTTTTGACTTTATAAACAAATTGGGGTCTGTTACAAAAAGCCACTAACAAACCCATTTCTCCCCTTCCATTTTCTTTGCTGTTAGTATTTTCTATGATATATGACTATGAGCATAGTTGTGTGCGAGGGAGAAATAAAAAAAAAAAAAAAAAAAGAACGAATGTGCAGTTCAATTGAGTGCTGTGGTTGTCGAGAATGGATTTTGTTGACTATGAGTATAGTTGTGTGCGTTTATTTAAGGTTGACAATAGGGTGTGCATGATGTAATTCAATGCGGTTATTAAGTGTAACCGAAATTAAATCATTTAATTTGGTTTATTTTGAGTTATTAACTGCGGTTGTGGATTCACGGTTTTTTTCCATTTTCCTACTATTTGAGTCACTTGTTGAATTATTACATTATTTTATATGTTCATTATTATAAGCAAATAACATATTAATATGGTGGACCACATATTTTAAAGTGTCTTTTCTAAAATTTAGTAAATAAATATTTTAAAGTGTTCTTTCTATTAAATAATAGATAAGACGATAACAAGGAAAATATTGTTAATGTATTTTTTCTATATCAATTATATTACATTGAGCAACTTATTATTTATACAAAACTAACCATGTGATTGGTTATAGATATGTATGACTAGTAACAACATGATAATTACAAAGATTTCAAAACTCTTATCTTAACTATTCTAATTATCAGCTTGGTCTATCATTAATAAATATTATAAACGTTAATTAAAGATATAAGTATTTTAATAATTTATAGTATATAAAAGTCTTAAAAACAATATTTACTTAAAAATTGGTAACATAGTTTTCAAAATATAATTTTTTAACCAACATAATATTAATTTTATTAGTACATAATCAATTATGCTTGGTTCGACTTTTTTAGGGTAACTAAAAGTGTTGTTCGATTTTTTTCATTAGATTTTAAAAAAAAAATTCTTCAATTTGATCGTTTTTTCGGGGTTTTTTTTTCTTGTCCCTAGTTGGTAACTTAGTTGTAGCTGGTCCATGAGGACAGATCAGTCCACTTATAGTGGAAATGGAATGGTACCACAAAACAAAGAGGCTTAAGGACCACCACGCCCTAATCACAACTACCTATCCACATATATTCTCTCTCTCTCTCTCACTAATTAAGGATTTATTAATTTGGTCGATTCAAGTAATAACATACGAAGTATTTAGTTTTTATTTTTGGTCGATAAAATAAAAATATTAACTACAAACTATATCACATTTTTTATGTGTTACCATAGTAAGTAATTTTTAAAATTTAATATGTTAGCGTGTAACTTAAAATTATCAAATATATTTCTAATTTTGGAGTTTCTTCCTATAAATCAGAAGCCAGTTTGATCTTATTATTTGCTAGAACATGGGTTTCCCCTGGTTGAAATTTAATTGAGGCCATAATCCCTTCCGATCTAAGACACTGTTCCCATATCTAATATTCGATATGCATATATATATATATATGTGTGTGTGTGTATATATATATATATATGTATATATATAATATGTTGTAGCCTATTTTTGAAAAATAGGATATAGTAATTTCTTAACAATGTTTTCAAGGTAAACCATTAAAAAATATATGAATATGTATAAATTTTCATGATTTTTGGTGATGCGAGGAGTAATTTTTATAACTACCTAAAATTATACAAAAGTTTACTCACAAAAATTTGTTGAACTTGTATCGTTGAAAAAACTGTGATGTACATCATAAAAATTTATAGAACTTTGCATTCTCTATTTTTTTAAGTTTGTTTTCATCCGTACGATTAGATTTTTCAAAAATATTGCATAATAAAAAAAATGACTATAACCCAAAATTAAAAAATAGCGTGTAGCCTGTGTGTGTGAGATAGAGATAGAGAGAGAGGGGGGGGGAGGGGGGGTTAAGGTAATTGAGTTATAACTCATATTTCAAATGCTACCTACTAATTTTATATCTATAAATTCACAATCTATCTTAAAAATTCTAACCATACAGATTGAAATAATATCAAAAGATAGAGTAGTATACAAATTTTCAAATCATTTCATAGTGTATAACATTATTTTTATAATTATGTAAAATTTGTATATTTTCAATGGTTAAGATATTTTGATTTTTATATGATTATAAAAATTATGTAAAAGAGCTCAAAAAAATTACATATAGTTTATTTTTGCATGCTCTTTTAATCCATACGGTTAATATAAATAAGTATGATTATAAAAATGAGTTATATATATATATATATATATAGGGGGCTGATTCATTACTAACGTTAGCTGTGGAGACTTTCCTACCTAACACATTTATAACCGTCGATCGGATGATCCAACAGCAGATATCAAATCAAAAAAAATATATTGGGGCCTTTTCGCCAGTGAGACTGGCGAAAGATATGTAAAAAAAAAAAAAAAATCATTTCCACTAGTAAGTCTGGCGGAAGGCAAAAAAAAAAGGTTTTTTTTACCCTTTCCCCATTGGTGGAACGCTTTAAAAAAAATAGAAATAAAAATTTACCATTTCCGTTACTAACATTGACGGATGGATTAATTTTTTTTTATCCATTCCGTTACTAATACTGGCTGAAGGAAGGGTTTTGAAATTATATTATTAACTTTTTACTTTATTTCTTCTTTCCTTCAGCTCGTGACCTACTTTTCTCTTTCTCTTCTTCATCTTCTATCTAACTTCCGCCAAAACTTTCATAGTTTCTCTCAAAATAAAACAACAAGATTGGGTCATAGCTAACTTTCGTTCAAATTTGAATCGTTTCTCTATCGAACAACAATCGATCCCACAAATTGCATCAAATTTAATTTATCAAATCAAGTAAGTATTCTCTTTCTAGGGTTTGATAAATTTATATTGTAAATTTAATTTATATGTGTGTACAGTTTATGTATGACAATGTGTATGATAAATTTATATTGTAAATTTAATTTATGTGTGTATACAGTTTATGTATGACAGTGTGTATAATAAATTTATGTTGTAAATTTAATTTATGTGTGTATGCAGTTTATGTACACAATGTGTGTATTCACTTTGAATATGTAAATATGTGGGTAGTGTGTGAATATGTAAATGTGGTCAGTGTGTTTGATGACAGTGTGTGTGTGTGTGTGTGTGTGTAAATATAGATAGTGTGTTTGATGAAGCATATGTAAATATTTTGTAGGTTGCAATGGACCAATATGATTTAAATCTGGGTCCCAAAGATAATAGTTTGTTGGATGATCAACCAACTCATATATCTACTCACATATACAACATGAATGAATTCAGAGTACTAGACATTGCTCAACAGAGCAACCAGAGGTATGATATTTAGATGTTGAGTGACGCACAAAAAGATATCCTTAATGCAGTTGGAATGCATGCATTTACATACGAATGTATATTCCCAAGACACAATGCACGCTTAATTACTGCATTAGTAGAAAGATGGAGATCATCTACTAACACTTTTTATTTTAATAATGGTGAGGCGAAAATCACCTTGAAGGACATCGGCTATATAATCGATTTACCCATTAATGGAAAACCCCTTACCTGTGGTGTTTTATCCAAGAAAGAACAGAAAAGATTGTTTGAAAACTACTTTGGTGAACGGTTCTATAACCAGTTCTATAAGGAAACAAAACATAATGGTGGTATCCGTTTGACGTGGGTTTTAGAGTGTTTTCGTGAATTACCCGAAGATCCACCAGTTGACTATATAACTATCTACACAATAGCTTACATACTGTGGTTGTATGGTTCTATATTGTTTTCTACTAAAACCAAAGATATATGCCCAACTAGGTATTATAAAATTATTGTCTTTGTTATTGTAATTCTTTGTTGTCATTATTTGATATTAATTTGGTTAGTGAATTTTTTTAATTGATTTGTTAGGTACATGTTGTTTGTTAGAGACATTGAAGATATAGTGAACTACGCTTGGGGTTTAGCAGTCCTAGTAGCCATTTACCGAGCACTTCACGATGCATCTCACCACAAAGAAGTTAAAGGTAAGATTGTGTTACTTGGAAGGATAACGGGATGCATGACAGTGATCCAAACTCGGGCATATGACAGATTATGGATCGGGCATCCATTTTCTCATCCTAGATCTGAGTTATGGTGGTTGTGTGTGTTAACATATGCATACGCCAAACATACTGTCTATAAGGAAAGGCGAATAGATTCATGCCATAACGTTCTGACATACCGGTCTGAGTTTGAAAATCAACCGCAAGACAAATTCATATGGAAGCTGTAGAAGAAGATTCAAATGATTGATGATGATGACGAGGACGCTTGGATGGCACGACTGTTCGCAAACAATCGAATCGCATTGATACATTTTGATGAGATCGAGTATCAAATTCCAGACGGAGTCCTTAGGCAACTGTGTCATTATCAGAGGATTCCTGACCTGGTATTATTATTTATAAATATATTTTATAATATATAATAATAATTAAGAATTCTAATTATTATTAATTTAGATTTCTTAAATTAAATATTCAGTTAGCCTTCATCGTGCCATACATAGAGATGTGGAATGACTTCCAAAGAGAATCTTGTGGTTTTGTTGGTATCTAAAAATACCAAGCGCAACAAACTCGACATGGATGTGTACTACTTGTGGTTCAATAAAGTGACACGAAAACGAATTGCAAAATCGGATGCCACTGATATCCGATAAAGCGATCGTGTCATTGTTGATCAATCTCATGTAATAAACGTGGTACATAAAGTTAATTATAATCCTTGTATTGCATTATATCTATTTTGTAACACTATTAACGTGTACTTGTATCTTTTTATTGTGCAGTTAAAAAAGACCCTTAAGATGTTGCAATAGTGGCCGAATAAACCTCCCGAGATTGAACAACAATATCAAGTACTCTTAACTGATAATAGTGTCCTGTTTCAACAAATGCAGTTGTCCAATCTCAAGGTTTATTCGAAGAAACCCCTTTACACTCTATCCTTCATTGATCCTTCAAAAGCTCCAACTTCTATGACTTTTACATCGGATCCTCCCATGTCCTTTACAACAGATTTCAATCCTTTCCCCGAATATACAAATCCTGCCCATTTCTCCCAAGAGGCTCCACACGTCCCTAATTCGGCAAAAGTGTTAAGACACGATATGTTGATGGTTCCGATGAAAGGAGGCATGGTAAAGCCATTAAACCCTTAGAAGGTAGATTGGTTGACTCGATACTGATTCAATGGTGAGCCAATCGATAATTCAAAGTATTGGCCTCGAAAACTTAAAGGTTACAATATTAATCATGAGGAGGCCAAAGAATTATCGCCTGGGGCATGGTTAGGCAACACAATTGTGGACGCCTACCAAGAATTATTAGCAGAAAGAGATGCAGTCATAACATGGGCTGAAAAGAAGTTAAAAAGAACTTTCTATAATTTTTCGACTTTCTTCATTGTCGTGGGTCAAACCATGATAAATGTCGGAAGACAAACTGATATTGAAAATGTAGTTGACTTTGTGCAACACTTTGTAGAACAAAATGGTTTACGTGTCTTGGAATGTGATGTCATTTTCATGTCATTTCACTCCAGCATACACTAACATTTTGTCTTGGTGATTTTCAATATTAAGGCATGAACAATAAAAATCATTAATCATATGCATCCTGAGATGACTCCAACACAGTTGGATGCGAGATACCGTACGGATGTTGCAGTTGCGGTAAGTACAAAAGATTTTATGTTAATTTATATATGGTTTTAATTTGTAACTATCACTTAATAATTTTTATTTTTGAAATGAGCAGAAGAGTGTTATACCTATCTTGCTAAGACTTGTTGACCTTGAGATCAATTGGCCCCCAAGAGATGCAAAACTCGGGAAAAAAGTTGAAGTGGCAAAACAATATAATGGTTCAGATTGTGGGGTTTATGTTTGTAAATATATAGATGCAATCTCACGTGGATTAAATCCCATTGCAGCTAAATGGACAGTTAAACATGCATTCATTATTCGCTTGCATCTTTCTTGGGAACTATATAAAGGAGGTAAGGGTCCCTCTAGAGGGTACAGGATGGTAGTATTAATGATGTTGGATTCTGATGAAAAAGAGTGATTAATTTGTTGGATCAGTGGAGTGAAATTGTATTTGTTTTAGTTGTATAATATTGTTTTCGTGTAATATATATGTTTTTTGTTGATGATGTGTTATATATTTATATTTGTTGATGGTGTGTTATATTTCGTTGATGGTGTACTAGTGTTAGTTCTTCTGCCCTTTCAAGCATAAATATCAAGCATACGTTATATCATAACCCTTCCGCTAGAGAGATCAAATAAATAAAAAATAAAAGAAAAAGACCCTTTCCGCTAGTAAGACTGACGAAAGGTTTAAAAAAAATATTTTTTCAAGCATAAATATCAAGCATAAGACTAACGGAAGGCTTTAAAAGTCATGTTAATAAAAATAATAATAATAAAAAAACCCTTTCTACTAATGTGAGAAGGCTTAAAAAAAATGTCCTTTCAAGCATACATAGCAAACATAGTACTGGCGAAAGGCTTAAAAAAATCACTATAATATAATAATTAATAAAAAAAATCACAATAATATAATTAATATTATTATAATATTAATGATATTTTCAAAAACTAATAATCATTATATGTTTTACTATATACTATGTCTAATTTAGGGCTTAGGGTTATAATGTATTGGAATCATATTATTATACTAATAATCATAATATAAATAAAAAAGTTATATTATAATCATAATATTTTACTAATAATCATAACATGAAATTCATAATATTTTACTAGTTTTATATTATGATTATTACTTTTATATTATGATTCTAATACATTATAACCCTAAATCCTAAATTATGATTATTATTGTATTAATTAATTGTTTATTATAATAATAAAAGTATTATTATTGTATATTATAATAATTAATATTGAATATTATAATAATTAGTATTATTGTATTAATATTGTATATTATAATAATTACTATTGTATATATTGTATTAGTATTAGTAAAAATTATCCTTTCTGCCAGTGTAACTGGCGAAAATGTCAGTCTCTTTGGCGGAAAGGAGAATTTTTACTAATACAATAATACTTATTATAATTAATTAATTAATACAATTAATATTATACTATAACCCCCAGATGGGCAACTTTAATTAAAAAAAAAATCTTTTCTACAAGTGAGATTGGTGGAAAACTTAAAAAAAAATCCTTCCGCCACTAACACTGGCGGAAAGAACTAGTTTTTTTTAAAAGTCTTTCACCAGTCTTACTAGCGGAAAGCTTTTAAAAACAAAGTCTTTTCCACTAGTGAGATTGGCAGAAGGCTTGAAAAAAAAACACTTTCGTTACTAACACTGACAGAAAGGACTTTCACCAATAAATCAAAGGCCTTCACAATATTATACGAATAATATAATTAATATTATTATATTATTAATAGTAATCATATTATGTATACAATCAAAAAATTTATTATATTATGTATTGAAATCATAATATAAAACTAATAATCATAATCATATTATTAGTAAAATATTAGTAATTAATAAAACATATAATTAGACATAGTATACTTGATAAAGTTATGAAAAACTGCATCAGGGGATAAATTGAAGTCATCAGAGGATAAATGTATATTGATGTCGTCGGAGGATAAATTGACGTCATCGGAGGATAATGTGGTGTCAGGAGATAATTAACTCATTAGGGATTAATTATCCTCCGACGACTGTTATTTTCATCAGGGGATAATTATCCAACAATGAGTATTTTTACTCGTCAGGGGATAATTATCCTCCGACAGCTATTTTTGGCCCGTCAGGAGATATTTATTCACTGAATTTTAAATTCATTACGGAATCAACCTAAAGTTATTTTTCTACAACTTATTTGATCTTCCCTAAATCAAATACATCTGAAAGTCATACAATTACAATTACTATAATTTAAAAGTCAAACTCAATCAAAATTCTTCTTCATCATTGTCTAAATCTAATATGTTATGTTGAGACATTTGCGCACGCATCTCCATTTTTTTATCATGATCGGTGTATTCTTGACATATAGCACATTTTCGCAGTCTTTTTACAGATTGACTTTGTTCAATTCCACTCTTCAATCTTGTGACCTTCTTACGTCCCTTAGTTTGTGACTGAAGCGGTGGAAAATACTCATCTTCTTCGTCAATACCATCACCTTCCATGTTCTGCTCATTCAATCCGCTCTCACCTTCAACTGTGTCATTTTCTTCAATCAATCTTGACTTACTTATCCATACTTTCTCTTTCATAGCAGTTTCAAGACTATATATGTAAGATGATTGCGATGTCAATCAAATTGCTGCAATATCTTAATAAACCATATTCAAATGATTGTAATGTATTGTACTAATATCACTGACATCAGAATTTGATTCAGCATTTACTTGATTTATGTAAACAGGATCACCATGAATTTTGTTTGCATTTCTCATCCACCTACCACAAATCAAAAACATTGGAATCTCGTTTATGCTCTTGAAGGTCATATACCTCAAAATATGTCTGTAAATCATGTCGTTGTGCTCAAAGTGTTGACATATGCATGTCACATTGTTAGAGTCTCCGTGTTTAACGACAACATAATAATATTGTTGGTTTTGTGATACCTCCTCATTGAACACTGTATATCCCTTTGTACCACCGACCCCAAAATTTTAAATCTTACGATACGTTAACTTTTGACCCTCATAGAACTCGTTTGAAAAGTCCTTAAAAATATTTTTCGTATACACAAGTGCCGTATGTTTTTTCAATTAAGTTCCATTACACAAATTTTTTGTCTTGTACTCTGTTTTAAGATCTTGTTTTCTCTCATTCAAGTATTGTTTTTCAATAGTTATTTGTGAGTTAATCACAAAATACTTCAAATCAGTACAATTATTTACGTATTGATCAAAAAAACTGTTTATGGATTCATTCCTCCCGGTTATAGTTATCCCTGCAGCAAAAAATGACTTTGAGTATGCCCCAATCCACTTCTCTTTTATATTATACATAGATTGAAGTCATTCATGATGTTGCAAATCATATTGTTTCACCAATTTTGCCCACATTTCCTCGAACTCGGCAGTTGTCATTAAATATAAATACCTAAAATAACAACATATTATAAACCAACAACAACAAAATATTGACAATTTAACGTCAACTATTTACAAAAATGGATACGTATCTATCGAAGTCTTTCTTAAATGTTTCATAACTATTATATAAATGATGAAGTTTTTCGGGGAATTTGTTACTAATATACCACGTACATATCAAATGATTGGTGGAAGGCAATACAGTAGCAATGACATTGTTCATTGCTCTATCCTGATCAGTTATGATCATTAACGGAATTTTATTCTCAACTGCTTCTAGCCAATTTTCTAACACCCAAACAAATGTAGATTCTATTTCATCCTTGATAAAGGCAAACTCAAACAAAATAGATTGATAATGATGATTAACTCCTGTAATTGGAACAAATGACATCCCATATTTATTTGTTCTGTAAGTGGTGTCAAAGGTCATTACGTCTCCAAAATTTTTATAACAAATAATTGATCGAGAATCCACCCACATGATACATGCAAAGCGATTCTCTTCGTCAACTTTTATATTGTAAAAAAAAAATTCAAAACTTTCTGACTTGAGTCTCTTTAAAACTATCAAAACTTCTTGTGCATCATTTGTATCAAATGCGTTATGTCGCAAGTTGCGTATAACATTTTGAATATCTTCAACAGTGAATTTATCATTTGTCCTTCCACCACTCATTGTACTCAACACATTCATGATCAAACTCAGTTTGATTTTTGATCGGTGGAGTAAATTGATTAACTCTCTATCGGCAACAATTACATTTTTTGTGTGTTGCCATGAAATTCATTTTACTAGGCGTTACTATTGAATGATTGTGATTTAATTCCACTTTTGTTACACGTCAACTATCATTCTACACGTTGTGAACAACAAATATTATAGTTTTGCATATTGTGCGTTCAATAGTATCCCTCTTCCTCCGGATTATGTTTTCATCATCATTTTCGTTTTCAAACAAAAAAAAAATTCTAAATAGGTCTACCTGTTTTTCTACATGCATATAGTCTATGAGATAATTGATTTAACTCCAAATGTTTTCTCCTCGTTAAAATTTTGACTTCGAATCGACTATTATGAGCATAAGCATTATATTATTTTTCAGTTTCAAATATACTTGTAAATATTTGATCCACATACGGAGGACGAACACCATCACTATCTAAATTTATTTTTTCTTTGTCATTCAAATTATTTTATTGTTCGAAGTTATTTTCTTCGTCAATAAGATGTTTTTCGTTCTCAACATTCATATTTATATCAGAATCATCAAAAAATGTATATGCATCATATATTCTATCGTTATCATTCATTTTAAAATTAAAAAGGTGAAAAGTGAAAAATCTGATGAAAATGTCAACCTGAGATATGTTGATCTGATCTGTAACAAAAAAAAGTTTTTTTTTTTGACCTAAGTCTTTTTCATCATAATATATAGCATATCATGAAGGAAAAAAGAAAAAAAATTATTGCACTCCTTTCTGTTTAATCTCCGCCGTTAGATTATCATATTTACGATTATAAATGTGTTAATTAGAAAAGTCTCCACAACTAACGTTAGTCATGAATCAACCCATATATATATTATATATATAAACTTAAGGAAGTCAAGGGGATTAATTAATTAATTCTCTTTCATGCATGTTCATGTTCATGGACAATTGACAAGCTGCTCGCTCTCAACAATTAGTGATGCTGGATATATATGTAATTTAATGTCATCGGTATCTTGCAGTGAGGAGTATGTTAATAGAGCGTGTTTCATGTTTTTATTTGTTTTAAGTACTGTATACCTTTTGATGACAGCTTGAAAGGGCATGTGATCATATATTAAGACTTTTCGCACATTGTCGACGTCGTTAATCTTAATTATTAATTTAGATTTGTTGACAGAAAATCTAAGGGAACTGTGTGAGTTGTGAATGATGAATTTCTTAAATATTTTTTTCAATATATAAAGTCTTCTTCTTTCTAGTAAATAACAATTAAAGGATTATGTGAGCTTGGTCCATTTTCAATTGATCATATGCATTTAATAATAAATTAAAGGATTTGATATTATTAGGGGGGAAAAATACTTTATCCATCTCACAATAAATTAATGCAACACTTTTTTTTAAAAAAAATGCTCCAAACTGTTTGTAATATTCTATATATATTTTTTATCTTTTAGAAATATTTAACATGTGAATTTATCAAACTAGTCTTTCTCTCTTATTTTTCTTTCATGATCCCACGTATTATCTTTACACATTTGTACTTTCTTTTCTTTTTACTTTTTTATTTCAAACTTTTCCCAGCTAAATTTTTTAACAACACAATTATATAAGAATAATTTGAACAATTACTACAAAGTCAACACACTTTCTTTGTGTCATATTGCATTCATTCTGGGAACGATGAACTACATTGTTAATACAATTATATTTACTGGTTTATGACTAATATATTTTTTTAATGATACTTATTACTATATATAACAACAATTTTATTAATTGGATAGTATCAGCTATCTATATTTATCATTAGCTTTTTAATGTACATTCTAACTTATTAAGATTATTATATATACCTCATGTGTTGGCACGAGTGCTTATTTTATAGAAATATATGGCTTAAATCTTTTCAGATTTTGAATTCTTTAAAGTTAATTGACAGCAAATTGAAGTGACCTCACCCAATCAATTACAAGGTATAACGTACTTTTCAAAAAATAAAATAAACTTAGAGAACATGAAAATTAGATGCATTGAATTACATAACCAGATGGTCCAAAACATAACCATTTCATAAGGAAACGCTTGACAATTGGACATGCATGATTAATTTATCACTTATTCATGTCCCCATTGTAACCTACAAACTCATATATGACCTCTCACATTTAAGTTCTCCCCCTTGGATTTTATTCAAAACCAATAAAACTAAATCCTTGTTGAAAATAAAACAAAACAAAAAACACTCATTCATCCACGCTTCCTTTTCATCTTTTCTCCATTTTTCTCCACCTTTCTCTATATATCTTTCTTCCCCTTAAAGAAAGCCTTTGAAACTTTTATCTATCCACCAAGAAAATGTAGATTCCATTCCATTTTGGTGATCTAAATTATTCCACTATATACTCCCATGATAATTTTCTTATGACTAGTACTATAGACTCAATCAAGTACTTACTACCTCTTTGGATTAATTCTTTAGGTTAGTTGTTCGGTATTATATGAACTCCAACTAATCTGAATTAAGTCAGATCAGCCTGTTTTTAACTCAGCATCAAGCTTGCTGATCTGGGTTGGACAGCTAGACATATATGGGAAGTGGTTTTTCTAGTTTTTTAGCTGGTTGTGAGAAGACTCCGGCCACTCCTCCGCCGCCGCCGCCGCCGCCACCCGGGTCCGGTGGGCTTGAAGATGAGATACCAGAGAGCTGTTTGGCCATGGTTTTAAAATATTTGGACCCTCCGGAGATTGGTAGATCGGCCTGTTTAAATCATGCCTTCCACCGGGCTGCATCGGCTGACTTTGTGTGGGAACCAAAGTTGCCGGAAAACTATCAAATTCTAGTGAGAAAACTCATTGGTATTGATGACAAGGAGGCAAAGGGTATGCTAAAGAAAGATATATATGCTATGTTGTGTTGTCCCATTCGCTTCGATGGTGGCACTAAGGTGTCTATCTTTAACTCTCTAGCTTTTGTTTTTTCTTTTCAGTTCCCACACATTTATTCATTTATCTTCTTCACGAGTATAGATATATATAAATGAATATTTGTAGTTGAGGATAATTAAAAACGTACTATTTGCTCCCCTCAAACTCGGTCAACTTGTACGTATCTTGTAATGAACTTGTTGAACATTCACATAACAAGTTTTCATTAAATAATTTCATATTATCAAAAATAAAGGAATATACGTACATGAAATTTTATAAATGCAGTGTGTGTGTGTGTAATAGTAAATGAATGCATGGGATGTTTATATGGGTTCGTGCAGGAGGTATGGATGGAGAAGAATGGAGGGGTATGTGTTTGTGTATCTTGGAAGGGAATGAAGATTACGGGAATAGACGATCGGAGGTATTGGAATCACATCTCCACCCTCGAATCCAGGTATATATCGCTTCATATTATTAATTCTCCATTTTAATTTTATTAATGCAAAATATTATGTTTGATCGAATAATAATTAATTAAAGTGAAAACTAACTACAGCTAATTTCGTTCAGATTTATATGGTACAATTTAACGGGTCAAATTGGCTAATTTTTAAACTAATAATTTGATGAATATTTTTTATATTTGAAAATTATAAAAGTTAAATTTAATAGTATATTCAATATATTTTCTTATGAAAGTAAATTTATATTTTTATCTAATAAATTAAAAGATATTTCAAGGTTAAATATGAACAATTTGACCAGAAAAATTCAAATTGTGACATATAAATCTAGACGGATATAGTACTATTAAATACTCGTACTGTATATTGTTCCCTCCGTTTCAAATTAGAGATATATTCTCTGTTTTTTTTTGTTCTGAAATTAAAAATACATTTCTATTTTTAAACTATAAAAAACCATTAAATGTCTTAAATGTCATTCTATAATCTACTATTCCAACTAGATCTATTATCTCCACTAATTATTAAATTTATCCAAAATAAATTAATACTCCCTCTGTTTCTCAATATTTGACATTTAACTCGGCAATTCTCTTTCCATAATATGTCACTTAACACATAACTAGAACCTTTTTATATGTAGTTTACTAAATTATTCCTACAATAAATTACTTTTATAATATGTAAAGAGTATTTAATATTTCAAATGTCACTTGAATAAAGATAAATTTGTTAAAATATATCATCTTTATATTTAAATTTAGTCTTCTTAATATTTGTGCATAAAAGATAGATATCAGATATCGAGAAATAGAGGAAGTCATTGCAATCAAACTAATGATTATAAATTGCTTGGATTTTAAAGTTAGTCCATACCTCCTCCTTTGAATTTTGTAAACTTATTAAAGAGGGCTATTATTGATATTATTTGATATTAATGATATTAGTATCAAACTACCAAATTGTTATAAATATTTCAAATACTTTATAATGACTAAACAGGGATTATTAAAGATATTTTATACAAATATAATGTATTAATACACTTAACGACAACGTCAACACATAAACTTTTTATAAGAATCCAGAATGACAATCTAAGTGAAATATAAGTAGTATATTATACTTATCATATACGGAGTGATGAGCAGTAGTAAAAATTAATACTACGTAGTCCATATATATATTTAACATAAATTTTAATTTGTTATGCATGGAAACATGATAACAGAGTGAACATAAATTTCCGTAAATAACCTATATTATTGTTGTGTTATTTTGATGAAATAGAATAAATGAAATTTGAACTATTTGTTAGATAATTCATGTGTGAAATTCATTACTTACTTCGCTATTTTTTATTAAATTATGCGTAATTTTAATCATCGGCTCTTACATGAGGTTTGTTCATTTCATCGCAACAAAAATTTTATGAACAATATAAAATATCTACTTTCTCATACAGTACGTCGTGCTGCTCACAATTTTTATTTTTTATTATCTTTCACTTTTATTTTTCTTTTTATTTAACCATTTATTTTTTATATCATTCTATTTCATCCAACAAAATACAACCAACATCGGTGCTCTGAAATGGTCAAATCCATCCTACCTCATCTACTTTTATCTTTTAATTTTGTTCTTCTTTATTTTTTCTATCGTGTCCAGTTTTTTATCTTCTTATTCTTCCTTTAGTATTTCCTGACAAACTCTTGCAAAACCAACGTATAAACTATAACGTACACAAAATTTTGAAATTTCAAAATCATTATGAGAGACTTACAAATTGGATTAAGTTATACAAAAATAGCAAATATGCAAATTATATGCATATTAATAAGGTTAGAGTAATAGGCGAAAAGATAAATGAGTTCTATTGAAGTCATAATTGAACGAAGCTTTTATTTATCTGTTTTTGTAACTCTCGTGATATCCGATTGTCAATACATAATACGTAACATAATTCAGTATGTCTTATAATCAGTGTTACATAAATGTAAAACGGATTTATAAGATTAATTGAAATTAATTAAGAACTAGACTCACTTAGATTTTTTTTTCCTAATATTCATAATCTAGTACAAGTAGTACTCATCCTAGGGGAAGAACCTAGTGGAAAGGGAATAAAATTTACCTTGATGTTCTTCAATATTCTGAATACAGTGTTTCTCCTTCTGCTGAATAGACCGGCTTAGATTTAGACGGTAAAGAATTAACTAAAAGAAAAATCCAGTGTATTAAAACAAAAAAAAAAAGAATTAACTAGCACTATGAGAAAACCAACATGTTAAAAAAAACCCAATTAAAGGAGAATTTTTACGCATATAAATACAAATATATATACTTTTTTTTATGATACTTTCGTTTGATATCCAAATTATCTTAATTAATCTGGACTCAAACCCTTTTAGTAACGGTACTCTCAATTGTGTAATTTACAAATATATATATATATATATATATATATATATATATATATATATATATATATATATATATATATATATATATATAGTTTGATAGCTCAGTCAACTTGTGAAGGGAAAGAAAACAACGCATTACATGAGTGTCATTCTCGAATAGGTTAAAAGCATCTTTTACAAAAAAATCGTTTTATTGGTCCATTCACATCTATTGTCACTTAGAAGCATCTTGGGATAATTGCACACTCTTTTTTGTAAAGTCAGAATAAGCATATTACCAACTACTGAAAATATGGCCACGAGGTAGTTGTGGTGGTATTCTAATTCTTCCACAAGAACAACACACTATTGACACAACTTGTCAACCTACTCGACTTTGAAATTTCAGAAAATGTATCGTCAAAAAATTCAATAAATATCATAGAGCTCTTTATCTTTTCATATTTATTCTTAAAATCAATGTTTGTAATACGTGATCTTGTTGTGTATATAGATTTGGATCTATTGCGTATCTTCAACAAATATGGTGGTTGGAGGTAGAGGGAGACTTAGAATTCGAATTTCCAGCAGGGACTTATAGCCTTTTCTTCAGGCTCCAGCTCGGACTACTGCAAAACCGTCGAGGCACCAATCCCAAGCAAGTACACGGCTGGGATATCCAGCCGGTCCGGTTCCAACTATTGCCGTCCGGTGGTCAAAATACCACGTGTCAGTGCTATCTCGGTGAACAAGGCAAATGGCAACAGTATCACGTCGGAGATTTCGTCGTGGAAGATTCATATGTTCCAACAAAGATCAAGTTCTTAATGGCACAGATTGATTGTACACATACTAAAGCTGGATTGTGTTTAGACTCGGTGTTGATATGCCCTGTAGAGCTTGCGGATAAATTCAAAACAGATAGATGACATTGTGATGAGTGCACAAAAAGTTTGGAAAGATCCATTGCAGAAGTTCGGTTTATAGGCTTCCAGACTCGGTTTTTCCATTGCCATATGTTTTTTGAAGCAATGAGATTGCTTTTGGAGATAGAATCGTTGCTATTCATCAATATTTTCCAGGCTCTCTGTTTCTTTAGGTTCAACAATTACATACGGTGATGATTATTATGTGTACACGAATTGTGCTAAGTATTACCTCGGAACAGCATATATATCGTATACAATGAAGCATTATTGACCTTAATAATCAATTTTAGTTTGGGGATCTTCAGGGTCCCAGAATTAGATCATTAAACGCGTCCCAACTAACCCTCTTGTTATGGCACGTATGATATAATCAAAACTTTCACCTTCTCAAACTTCATAATCCACCTACAAATCATTTTGTGTGCGAGCAAGAACATAGCAAAACGATTTTGTGTACGAGCTAGATCCTTTTATCGATTGGCCAACATCTTAGTTGATTGTATGCACAGTGAATCATCGCGACTCGTGGGTAAATAATGACGTACATCATGCAAGCCAAGAAAATTCAGTTTTCAGAAGGATATTTGCTCTGAGAGCAACTGATATGACAATAAGAAAGCTTCAACTATTATCGGTAAGCATTGTTAACAGTTTCATTGAGATGACCAGGTTAAAGGGCAATACAGAAAGATCAATAATCTAAAGCAACATAGCAATGATATACTGGCAAGGATAAAGGATTAATAACACGAGGAGAAACCATTCAACCTAGTAAACAAGTTATACCAAAGATGTAATATATCGTATTGATACTGAGCAGGAGAAGTTTATATCGAGAAATTACACTTGAAATGATATGAGGGCGTAAACAGAGAGAAAGAGGGCAGTAAAAGATGAGCGAAGACCCAAGCTCTAGTAGGACGTTGTAACAACGGGTTATCTGTCTTCGTTCCAAATCAGAACATAAGAAATTAAAAAAGACAAGATGGATAAGCTAAATTCAGATGATAAACCTGTACAAAAGAAACCGAGTAAAAGCCAATATAAGATGCCCAAATTAGGTTATTCATGCCTTCCAGCTGCCATAGTCCATACTATCATCAAGATCACCACTAAAAAACCCATTCTCCGTGAACTCCTTTGCTATATCCTGTACCAAATCCTCCGGTAACTGAAGATTCTGTGGTAGATCAGGTGCTTTTTGGCTGCTCCCATTATTGCCACCAGCTGCAGAAGAATCACCGTTTGAAGTAGCTTTGAAACTATTGCTCCTAACTGGTGCAGGTAGATTAGAACCACCTATCCCGTTGGCATGAGCTGCCGCCCCTGCTGAAATGTTGCTGCGATACCCAAGGCTATCCCTACCCCCATTCATATTAGCACTCTGTCCTGAAATGTTGCTGCCATACCCAAGGCCATCCCTAACCCCATTCACATTAGCACTCTGTCCTGGAAGAGGGTGCTGCTGTGATACCCCTCCTGAATTGCTATTGTTGTTCATATCCTGTAGCAGTTGCTGGATCATCTGCTGCTGCAAAGCCTGGTTGCTTTGAGAGGACTGCTGATGTTTCTGTTGAAGAATGCCATTAACATTAAGAGAGCGCTGATGAGGCTGAAGGATTTGGGTACCCGAGAAGCCACTGACTGGTAAATTTTGCAAGGTTCCAGGCAGTACAGAAGCAGACACTTGGAATGATGGGGACGGTGTCTGGTTGGAATTGTTGAAAGAAGTGGCCTCTTGCTGATGTGGACTAGAGTTTGAATTCATTGAATTTTGTCTCATTAGCAGATTTTGGCTGTTTGAAAGGGCCATAGCAGCTTGAGCTGAGCCACTTAAAGCTCCTCGACCAACCATTTGATTATTGCCCATTTGATTGCTAAGTCCAGGATGTTGTACTACAAGCTTGCTTAGTGTATTACGATCAGTTGGCAAACCCGGAATACCTGCCATTTGTTCCAACTCCTGCATTTTTTGCAGCTGAGACTTGGCTGGATTGGTAAGTCGTGGAAAATTTTTTAAAGCCTCTGCAAGAAGCAAAAGAATAGTATCAAGAATTTGGAGTCTACAGAAAATGTTAGTCACCGATGCTATGTAGGAAGGACGCAATGCTATGTAGAAAGGACCATGATACTACTTTCTAAGGGTAATTTACATGCTTTAAAACTTATGAGTGCATGATCAAAACCAACATCATAAATAGTAAACATAATATTATTTCACATCAAATTCAAAGTAGTTACCCATAGGACCAGCTTTTTGGTCTCTGCAAAAATCCATGAGATCTTTCATGCTATTGACAACCTCAGATATCTGGTACAAAAAAAAAATATAATAATAAGAACAGCTCGGTCAATCTTAAAAGTGTTCAAAAAAACCAAATAATTAGGACTCCCCACTCAAGCCGGGTTAAAAAAAAACTCTTACTTGTAAGCACCGCACATATCTTTTGGAAAACCCCAAGTCATTCAGAGACTGCATCTCCAAACTCCGTGCAAGTTGACGACCAGCTGACACAACCCTGGTGCATATAAATGATCAGCTATAGATGTAATGTGATAGGGCCCTTTGCGAACAAATATTGTAGAAATAGGATTCACATTATTAGGATTCAACCAACTGAATTGTATGCAGAGAACATCTCATGGAAATACAAATAGACGGGATGACCAACGATTATGAGCATATTATGTAATATGAAACAAATGGAGCTCCAGAGTTGATTAAAAATTGACAAAATTATTACACAAATTCTTCCAATCACGTCAATTTTGATGCTTAAAATGCCATAATTTACTTCAGAAAGTTGAACGGAACAACTACCTGCGGTATGGAGGATGATAGCTAGACAAATTTTACCAGTGATAAGTTCACATCAGCATGACTAACAAGAGCAACATCTATCTATATGCACATCTAATAGACATGGTAATATTTATACTGCATTTAGCAAATTATTCAATAAATTTGCAGGGAAGTCAATCTAGTATGAACTCAGCATATAGATGTATATCCCTATAAACGATACCCATATAATCTCTACAACAACATAAAAAGCAAACACCATATTTTAATGTAGCCAATGTTACAAGCTCGGTTACAGCATAAATCAGCAAGTTTATATCTACTACATTCAAATCTCTAGCTTTAGTTTTGGATCAAGCCATTCAATTAACAATCCAGCAACAAAAGAAGAAGACACAAGTCGAAATATTCACAATCTCAAAACATGACACCTAAGGGGAAGCAAAACACAAATGATAATATAACTCACATATTACTATTGTTCTGCAAATCTTGCTGAGATACCCCATCCGATCCACTTTCAGCAATTGTGCTTTGGCATTTCTGTGCAACCTGTAGCAGCTGATTCACCTACAAAGTATATTCAGGTTCCATCAATGAAATTAAATTACTTCAATGACCAAACACATTACTGTAAGAACTTATATCACTTTATAATATTTTAAGCAAATGAGAATAACATAAAACATCTAATGTGTACAAACCATAAGATCCATTCAAAAATAATTTAAGTTTGAAATACGTAGATTCGAATATACTCAGTATAAATAAGAAAACATAACAGGATACAAGCATTTGCTTGGATAGCAGTTTCACAATACAATACCAATGTTTGCGCATTCTTTCTGGGCCGAGTCATGAAACACTCGGTATGTGCACGTTCATCAAACTGCACTAGTGTAAGCGAATGTTTTGATAGCAGTGCATGTCAGTGATTGGCATCTGTCTGACTCGCGCACGGGAGAGAGAGAGAGAGGGAGAGAGAGAGAGAGAGAGAGAGAGAGAGAGAGAGAGAGAGAGAGAGCATCATTTGGATTCTTTGCATAAAACACTTCACATGTTCAGAGTCTTTTTTAATTGAACTATAAATTATAAAATAATATTTAAAAAAAAACTCCCTCACTTTCAATATTTAAGGCTCCAATTAAAAAGGTGAATATGTTCATAGGAAATTACAATGTTAATACTATATATAATAATATATTCAAATTCTATAGATAACATAATAATTGTATTGATGCATATTAACTTCCAAATATCAACATCAACATCAAAACCAAGTGACTAATATCCCAGAACAGAAAAAACAATTTCGAGATATGAAACCATTGAAACATGAATTGGACACAATGTCTAGTCTATTAACATACAAAGCAAAATAAAAACTATATATGCTTGACATATGGAAGTGTTTATTAAATATTTTAAGGAAATCAATCAGAGAAGTGGCTAACCTGTGGAGCAACCAACCTACGTGGAAGAAGTTCCTCGTGACGCCGTGCACAAAATTCCCATGATAGTATCTGAAACATGTATACAATGTTCTCTAAGTAAAGAAGGAAAGAACCTACAATATGCAAAATGGAAAGTATAATGCAGACCTTTAAGTCGGGGGTGAAAATTACGCGCAATTGACCCTCACGAACCACCCTCAGTTGCTCATATACACTTTCCTGAACTGCTTTTCCATATTCCAACATCATTATCCCAGAAGGGAATCTACACTCACGCGGTAAGTCCAGAAACAAAAGGTCATCAATGACACCACTACCAAATTTGATTTCGTTAAGCCGGGGAAGTACTTCGAAAGTTGCCTCTGTTGAAACACCATCAGAGTACGTATAATGAGTAAATAAAGGAAAATGCATTTTCTAAAGGTCGTGGAAAAAGGAAGTGAAAGGCATGACAGAGAGACACCAAGACGAATTCACTCACCAAATCCACGCCCTGATTTAGAGCCACAAATATCGCACTGCCATGCATCCTTTCAAAAAACCACAATGAGAGAATTTGTTAGCAAGTTGCACCAACGAATCAAATGAAATAGTAAAAATTAAACTGAGAGAATACAAAACTAGCATTCTTCTTACAAAGTTACAGTTTATATACACTATCATGCACATGAGAGGAAGCAACAGGCGAGTTAAAAGTTAGAATGGATCATTGTTTTCTCTCATGTATAAAGATTCAAAAGCTCACCATAGCTGCCTGCGGAAATACACCTAGCGAGTGATGGCCAACGTTATCATATAATGACAAGCACCACCTTTTCTTTGCACGTGGAGAATAGTACTCAGCCACAAATTTCCTCCAGTAAGCAATAGTATTATCCTGTTGATATTATTTAAAGTGATCAAACTCGAAACATAATAATGGCTAAAGCACTGAGAAAAAAACAAAGCTGATATTGTTAGGGGTTCACAATGCCTATACTCAGGACATGAGATGACTGGATTACAAGTAAAAAAGTAAGAGCTATTCAGAAAACAACCGTAGATAATACTTACAGGTGGCCTCTGGCGCTGGTGATATAGGTATTGCATTAGTCGACGAGAACAAACACCACCATCATATGGCCGCTTTACACCCGATGCAGGCTGCATGCCCTGTTGTTGAAGCTGTTGTCTCATCTGTAGTTGCTGCTGCTGCTGCTGCAATAAATGAGCTCGCTGCAGTGGTGGCATAGATTGCAGCAACTGTTGCTGTTGTTGCCTTAGTCTCTGTTGCTGAATCAAAGCTTGCAGCTGAGGATTAGGGGTTTGTAACTGCATAGAATCCTGTCTTTGCAGCATCTGTTGCATACCTTGCTGCTGCATAATGTCTTCCTGCTTAACATCCAGTCGAGGTTTCTTCTGCAAGTGGGTCATATTGGTGGAATCCTGAATATAAGACCCAGGAATCCTAGGACCTGTAGGAAGTGAAACTTGACCAATGCGTGGCGCAGAAAAAGATGTGGCACTAGAAGCGCCTTGATGTTGCTGCCCCTGGTGCACTTGTTGGGAATTCGGGTCTTGATTGGAGCTCTGCTGCACTACAGAGGAACCATCTATGACCGATGACCCTGAAATGCTTATATTGTTGGAAGAAAATGACATGGGGGAAGTTGGTAAACGCATGTATGAGTCCGTATTGATGCTTGCACTTCTCTGGAGATGAGGCCCTCCCGAGAGCCCCGAATTTGCATCAGTAACCAATGAACTTGCCCCAACACTGGGACCTGAGCTGGCCACGCTGTTCAAGATGTTATTACTCAAATCTCCAGAAACTGGTCCCAAGTTAGAACGCATGTTTAAAGGAATTGAATTTGATGAATTTCCAAAAGAAGAGCTCAAGTGTGAGTTACCCACACCCTGAGACTGCCGATCTCCTTGAAAGAAAATGCCAGAACTGGATGAAGAATGTGCCATTCCACCAGCCACCCGAGAAGGCGCCATTGGCCGACCCGCTGCCTGGTGGCTGGTATTCAAGTAGCCCTCCAGTGCCGCCCTTTCAGCTTTCTATTTCAATGATTAAGTCTGAATGACCACTCAAAGTATTCCCTTTACTAAACCACTGTAGATGCTGATACGTATCCAAATCACCAATAAAGAAAATACCCCCTTTGGATGATGACAAAATATCACCAAATTAACTAATCACAGCCAAAAAAATATTATTAGTACTGTATTCTTGAGCATTTAACTCGAAATTGACATAAGCAACATAACATCCAAAGGGGAATAATTTCAGAAGACATCATATGAAGCACCAAGTCCATCAAACTTGCCCTAAAAATCCTTAAATTAGAATTATCATAACCAAGCACAAATAATCAAACAACGTACTAAAATCCCTAAACTTTTCCACAAAACCCTGAATTTTTTCCGCAAACATATACCTACAACATTATCCCGAGCCAAAGCTGGACAAAATCTACACAACATAACCGGTACAGAAACAAAATCACCGAGTAATCAAGTTATCAGCTGCCATAAAATCAGCCAAATTGTCAAATTTAACCAAAAACAAACAGAATCGGAAAAGCAATTGCATCTACATAAAATTGGTAACTCGAACAGCAGTTACAAGTAACAATTCATGATCGAAGAAGCATATAAACACTACATTAAGAAGAAAAACAACAAAATTGGAAAGAAAAACTTGATCAGAAAAGGAATTATAAAAACCCTAAAAGTAGAAGAGAGAAAAATAATGGAAGTAGCAGTACTAACCTGAGAGGAGGTACAAAGGCGTTTCGTAACGGGTTTCTGTGAGAGATTATATGACCGAAACCGTAGGAAGAGATGGGTCGCGCTTATATACCTAGCGGGAATTGCAGAGATCGGCCACTGGATGTGCCGGTGACTAACCCTATGAAACCGGATATAGCCGGTTATTTTTGGGACGCGTGTCGTGTTGATAGGTAGAGACAGTAGTCGGTGTTTGATCGGACGGTGACGAGGTACGCTTTCTCGGCTTTATGGTGTGCGTGGCTTGATCATGTTTGTAGATCTCGGTTTTATGGAGTATTTTTGTTGACATAAATTTTTGGTCTAGTAGGATTGGATAGGTATCGATTATAGAGTGTAATTATACTCGATCTTTTTATTGTATCTTTTTCGGTGCAATACTTTTTTTTATATGAAGTTATGGAGAATAGTAACAGGACTTAACTGGTATAAGAGATTTTATATGCTTAAAGTTTTCAAGTTAATTTAAATTAACTGTTAGATATAATTTAGCATTATCATAATATTAACATGAGAATTTTGTATAAACAAAGTCTCTCTCACCTCTTTTTTTCAATACTATCATTTCAAATGCCAAAAATTTGATAGTGAAAAAAATATTTAGT
Source organism: Centella asiatica (assembly GCA_014636745.2). Lineage (NCBI taxonomy): Eukaryota > Viridiplantae > Streptophyta > Magnoliopsida > Apiales > Apiaceae > Centella > Centella asiatica. Next base: position 23,186,350 of record CM025783.1, on the reverse strand, counting down.
GATATTTCTTAGTTGAACCTAATAAAATACAAGAAGCGATGGGTGTATTAGATTAAGAGTCGATCATCTTTTATAATGAATAATATATAGCATAAACTCTCTTTCATATCTCAATTTTCAAATAGAGTAACTTTTTAACCTAAATTTTTTATAATATAGCAAGTTGTTTACAACTGGACTAGTACATTTTTATATATATTGATATATTTTAATTATTTCAAATTTAGCAATTGTGTTGTATTATTTAAACGATCTCCAATTTTTTAAAATTGCTGCATTAGGAATTTTCACACTATCAAGAAATGGTATAAATATTATTATTTTACAGTTAATGATGATATAAAATTACATAATTATATTTCATAAATCGATGGTACAGAGTATTGAAAATTAAAAAGATGTATCAAATATTGAGGAAATTTAAAAAAGAAAAACAAAAGTAAATGTTGATTTTGACATTTTGTTTCGTGTTTTTAACACTTCCATTTTAGTACGTGAGTGCACTCCACGCACGGACTTCATTTTTATTTACCTTTTTCGCCCTTTAATTTTTTTGGTTGGTTTTGGTTAACATCAGAGTATCAGTTTCATCGTGTACTTTGTACCGTTATAATTAAATATTTTTTAAAATCTTATCGACCGATGTTTATTAACATTTTATACAGTGGAGCTTGGGGCTTAAGGAAGTACATATTTTTACATTTGTTTATGTGAGTATATGTAGTGTACAGATGTGCTAAATTCAATTTTTCTCAGTTTAAATATATACATTGAAAATCTTATTGAGTAGTTTTTCAAATAATTTGTACCATAGAACACCAAATAAGTAATTATGTTCTAAGCTAGTACACTATTTTTTTTTTTTTTGTATGAGCATATGAAGCGTCTCAATGATATATGATGAATAAGAAGAGAAAGAGAGAAGAAAATGAAATTATATTTGTATGTAAAACACGTATAATGAAGGTGGGGCTTACAACCAAAACTAGAAAAGGAAAATGAAAGTGAATAAGTCAACTTATATAATTTTGTAATCTATATTCTCTTATTATTTTAGTATCTCATCGACATAATTTTCTGACACTCCATATCGAGTTGTAGCATGTATGTCATGTTCAACTTGTTATGTATATAAGTAATCATTGTAGGTCCCAAAGTTTTTGTAAACACATCCTCGAGTTGTTCCCTAGTTCTAACCTGATTTGTGGAAATAATTCCGGCAACAATCTTTTCACAAATAAAATGACAGTCAACCACAATATGTTTAGTCCTCTCATGAAAAAGGGATTTTGATGCAATATAAATAGCCACTTCATTCTCACACCAAAATTGTATATGTATCATTTGTTGAACTTCAATTCCTCCAAATAATGTTTTAAGCAAATTAACCCATAAAATGCATTAGCCATGACATGATACTCAGATTCTCCATTTGATCTAGAGACCACATTTTACTTTTTATTCTTCCATAAAACAAGATTTCCTCAAATAAAAACACAATAACTAGGAATGGATCTTTTATCATTTCACCCACCTACACAATCTATATCAAAAAAATCCTTCCATTCGCATATGACCATGATCCTTATAAACCAAGGCTGGTCCAGGTGCATTTTTAAGGTACTTTACAATTGTTACAGCAGGATCTTGTAAAAGGCCCCCTTCATTTGCTATTAACTTTTGACTACCATCCATAGGCATATCCACTAGTTTACTGTGCATTAATTTCGTCTCCTTTAACAAGTCTAAAACATATTTCCGTTGAGATAGAAAAATACCTTTCTTTGTGCCACCTCAATGTCTAAATAAGTATCTCAGCTTTTCAAGGTCCTTCATTTCAAATTTCTGCATTAAGAAGGATTCAAAACAACAATTCAATCTCTATCATCTTCAATAATCACTATCTCATCAACATAGACAACTAAAAATATTCTCTCTACAGAAGTCTCCCTGTAAAAAACTAATGATCACTAGACACTTTGAGAACCCAAACTCCAAAACTATGGTTGAAAATCTAGCGAGCCACACCCTTGGTGACTGCTTCAAACCATAAAGTGTTTTCTTCAATTTACAAACTAAGTCAGACTCCCACTGAGTAATATATCCTAGAGGTTGCTCAATGTACACCACTTCTTGCAAGTCGTCATTAAGAAATACATTATTCACGTTCAGTTAACATAATGACCAATGAAAAAAAAGCTAATATAGAAAGTAATAAATGAATATAGGTCATCTTGGCAACATGAGCAAATGTATCAAAGTAATCCACGCCATAAACTTGAGCATAACCTTAGGCCACCAGACGAGCTTTTAACTAAGCAAGGAAGTCATCAGGGTTCACTTTAACCATGTAAACCCATTTATAACCAACAATAAAAGCATTAGGAGGGAGAAACACCAAATCCCAAGTATCACTTTTTTTTCAACGCCATCATTTCATCCACCATTGTTGTCCACCATCTAGATAACAATCTTATGAAAAGGATAAAAGGAAATTGTAAAGAGACAAACACGATATGAAGTAGATAAACCAGAGGAACAAGGTGTGGCAATGTTAGGGGATTGAGTACAAGTTCGTTTACCTTTACAAAATGCAATAGGCAAATTGTTAGAACTGAATAAGCTCAAGTGTTTGTAGAACGGGGTTGAATACAAACACTACAAATTTTTCTCTCTTAAAAGTTTAATCTACGATGACTAGAATAGTTACAATGATTAGAAAAACTTTACTGAAATTAAAATAAATACACAAGTATTCAAGTTAAAATAGTTGTATTATAACTTGGTATTTTTCTGAAAATCTGTTTAATCACAAAGTGATTGACAGCTACAAATCTGTAATAAATTACAACTCCTTTTTACTCACTCACTAGCTACTAATTTTTCTTTGAATATTTCTCTCAAGATCTATTACAAAGCTTCCTTCTAGTGTGTAAGTGTTGTGGTTTCTTAATTGTTTCGTGTAACAACTCTCTCTGTATATGTAGCAGATCAGTTGTTGAATCCACGTGCTAGATGTGCTGCTTTTTCAACATAGCCGTAGTATGTCACATCATCGTCCTTTCGGAGTAATGTGTCAAATTGCTTTTGGCTGGTGTTGCTTCTTTTTCATCCCCTGATTTTCATGCATTTAATGCTTGAGAGTGGTTATTGGACAACCAAACTTCAAGGAATATTTTCCCAGTTATACCCCTTGCTTCTGTGCCAAGTATCAATGATTTGATTATAAGTCCTGATGACGAGTGGACTAGGTCATAATGATCCACAGAAGACAAGCCCTGATGTTGACTTGATCAGTGCTTTTGGATCTCCTGATAACAAGTCCTTGATGGAAACTTGATCAGTGCTTCTGTGAGAAACCGAAAATTTTAATAAAATGTAATTCTATTAAATTCGTTTTATAATGAAATTTTTGTTTCATTTCGACGATCGATAGATGTTATGTTTAAGTTTACGTGCATTTCGCGCAAATCGACGCGCGCACATTTACTAACAAAAATTATAACGAGCGCGACTTTTTAAAATTTTAAGGCGTTAATCGTTGTAATAATCGTATGTGTGCATTTTTTTCGCCTCGCTGGTGCAGGAAAACTTTTCGCCTTATGCGTTAAACCAATGCATAACCATTAAATTTAATTAGTGGCTAAACAAATCAAATTTAACACTAATTAAATTCAAATTTTTAACTTATCCCAAAATGGCAAATATAAGGAAATTTTTTTTACCTATCTAAGTAAATTTTCTTTTAAAACTCATCCAATGGTCAAAATTAAATTAAGAGTTATATAAATATACCATCATAGAAAACTCTAGCCTCCACTTCTGATATTTTCTCCAGCAAATATTTTCCAAATTTTGGATTTTTCATTTAAGCAAAATCATTGAACTTTTGGATTTTTGTCCATTAAAGCTTTAAAGAGGTTCCCCACTGCTCTCTTATTTTTGCATTTATTGTTATTTCTGTTTGTTCCATTGTGTAGATTATTTTTTTCAGTATCATTTTCATATATGGCACATGTTTATAGCATTTATGGTTTGTGAGTTATTAATTTTTAAAGTTTGAACAAAAAAATAAATAAATATTCAAGAACATATTTAAAAACCGTATGAACCCTAACTGTTTGTTGCTCGATTCGGCCGTGAGATCTTATCTAAAATGAAATCAAATGTTATAATCTTGTTCCTGATGTTTATGGCTTCATTTTCCCCCATTCAATTTTTAGATTTAATCAAGTTTTGGACCTGTTCTTGTTTAACTGAAAGTTCAAGGAACCCAATTTGATTTTCCATTTTTTTCTTGTGATTTTGTCGATTAAACCTGAAATAGATGTTATGCATAAGTTTCTGGGAGCATGGTCATTCGTTTTCATGTTTGAACCATCGGAATAGACGTCGTTTGGAGGGTGAAGGACCTCGGCCGAAAGTATTGACGGTTTTAATGGAGGTTCGCCGACGGCGAGCTTCGAGCTCCTGCTAGGGCTGCTTTCAGGCGGAGGCATTGTTAGGAATTATAGCATTTGATGATAATGTATAACACTTAGAATTGTTAAATTTTGTAAATGTACAAATACCTGCAGTAATGCACTATGAGAATCTACTATCAAGAAACTGCAAGAAAGCATCAGAAACTACAATAAATGCACTTGGAAAGTTCAACAAATGTCAAAGTTGATCAAACAAAATTAGCCCATCGGAAACTAAGCTTTATCTATCAGAGACTAAGTTTTGAACTGTCGGAGACTAAGTTTTTGAACTGTCGGAGACTAAGTTTTTGAACTATTAGAGACTAAGCTTTTGACTGTCGGAGACTAAGTTTTTGAACTATCGGAGACTAAGTTTCTGTCTATCAGATACTAAGTTTCGGTCTATCGGAGACTAAGTGTTTGTTCATCAGAGACTAATGTTGAAGCAACCAGAGACTATCCATTAGAGAATAAATTTCCACTGATATAAGGGATGACATGTGGCTAAATACGGTGGAAATAAGATAAGGATGATTGTCCAATAAGGAGAGATTGGCTACCAAGGAAGCTTCAAGGAAATAAGCTATACACACACACATCAAGTTGCAAGTATGAAACCTGCAAAGCCACAAGTATGAAACCTGCAAAGCCGCAAGCATGAAACCTGCAAAACAGCAAGTTAAAATACTGCAGAGACAACTTATAACAACTTGAAGCAAGAAGTTCATTGAAGCTGGACTAATTATATCCAGAGAAGCCCACAAAGATAAGATATATATTGTTGATATCTTATCTTGGGAACTCCAAGAAGAAAAATGGAAGATGGTACAATGAATATACACCAGAAAAGTCACATAAACAGGCTGGCATCTAAAGGAGGCTGAATAATGAAGAAAGTTGTGTGACAGAGCTGCAAGTACCAATAAACTACAGAGATATTTTTGGTAAACAGCTCAGAATAGAAGCTTGGAGTATATGGAAGTTGTGTCTATAAATAGACATAGAGCAGCTGAGGTAAAAATATCTGAGAACTAAGAAACAATTGATAACAACAATAATATATTTCATCTCAGATCACATATCTCTCAGAACAACACTTTCATACATATAGAGAGTTAGCAATTGTAATTAGTTTTACAGAAGAAGAAACAAGTTATTACAATTTGAAAAGCTGTTTTTTTTTTGAAACAGAAGAAATTGTAAAGATTCAATTTAATTGACAATACCATTCTTTATTGTTGATTACAATTTATATCTTGCAATTTTGCTTTACTGTTTCTATTGTTTTATCATTTCAGTAAAGTTTTATAACTATTCTTGGAAATCAAATTGTTCATAACAGTTTAGTTTCAAAGAAAAGTTTGTAATTGTATTCAACCCCCCTTTTACAATTACTCACACAGGACAAACAATTGGTATCAGAGCCTTTCTAGATTAATTCAATCTAGAGATCATGAGTAATTCGAAGGACAACACCAGAGTTCCACAACTCAGAAATGGTGAATACTCATTCTGGAAACAAAGGATCTTGAGTTATCTTGATGCAAAAGATGACCAATACTTGGAGATTATTGAAAAAGGTCCTCCAGAAATAAAGAAGCTTGTACCTGGCATCACCTTTAATGGAGTTACTGCTCCTGACAAGTATGAAGCAAAAACTCCAAAAGAATATACTCAATCAGAAAAGGAAGAGGCTGCCAAGGATAAAAAGGTCAAAGATATCCTTATCACAGCACTTGATAATAGCATGCTATACAAAGTTATGAAGTGCAAAACATCAAAGGAGGTTTGAGACAAGCTCACTGTCCTATGTGAAGGAAATGACCAAATCAAGCTGAATAAGCAACTCCTGCTGATTCAACAATATGAGTTGTTTACTGCCAAGGATGGTGAATCTCTTGATGATCTATATAAGAGATTCATCCAATTAATTAATGATTTATTTACCTATGACCAAGAGTATTTTGTGTTTCAAGTGAATCATAGATTTCGAAGAGCTCTTCCTAGACGTTGGGATCCAAAGACTACTGCAATCAGAGAAGCCAACAAAGATTTAGGTCTTCTAACACTAGATGAGATATATGGAAATTTGAAAACCTATGAGTTGGAAATCCAACAATGGAATAAGCAACACTCCAAAATTTGTTGCTTTAATTGCAGAGCCAAAGAAAAAGAAACTTAGTTGACACATAAAGGTTTCCATTAAGAAAGAAGATTCCAATGATGAGGAAGAAGAAGAGAGTGAGTCTAAAGAAAATGAAGTTAGAAACTACACACCTGAGTAGCTAGATGAAATTGATGAAAGCTTGGCCTACATTGCTAGAAGATTCAAAAACCTGAGATTTCAAAGAGGGAGGAAGTCCAGGAAAAGCTCATCAACATCTACTTCTGTCAAGCCAAGTCAATCAACCTTGATTGACAAATCTAAAATCAGATGTTATAACTGCAATGAGTTTGGTCACTTTGCCAGTGAATGCAAGAAACCCAGCACTGAGAAAAAGAAAGACTTCAAGAATGACCAAGTAGATTACAAAAAGAAGTACTTTGATCTTCTCAAGAAAAAGGGAAAGGCATTCATAGCTGAAGGCAAGGACTGGATGGACTCAGATGAATCTGATGCTGAGGAAGAGTTTGTAAATTTGGCTTTAATGGCTAAATCCTCAAGCAATTTTGAAGGAGAAGATGAATCACAAAACTCATCACCATCTAAGGTACATAACTTCAATATTTCTTCAATTTCTAAAGTTGAATGTGATGTCACCATTCAAAAAATGGCCAAAGAGATTTATGACTTGCATGCTAGTTTAAGATCTCTTACAAAAGAAAACAATAGGATTACTGAAACCAATAATATTATTTCTAAAAGAAATACTTTACTAGAATCTGATTTGTTAATCCTAGAAGAAGCCACAACAGAATCTCTTAATGCTAAGAGACATCTTGACAATGCCTTGAAAAGATAAGCATATCTAGTTGAAAAACTCAAGGCTGAATAAGATAAAATAAAACAATGGACATAATCCTCACACAAAGTGCAGGATCTTTTAAACTCATAAAATCCTAATCAAAAGGCTGGATCAGGATACTCAGATGTGCCAATTGTTGTATCAGTTGGTGAATAACCCATCACCACTGATAAAGAATCAGAAGCTAGCTCAGAGACTAAATCAGTAGGAAAATTAAAACCAATCAAATTTGTTAAACCTACTGAGATTGAAAAAGGTGAGAATTCTAAAGGTAAAAATTCATCTTCTATAAAGAAAAATTTGGAACCTGGGCTAGAGAAAAAGACTACTAAAAATGTTGGTTTGCTTTCTAACAATCAATTAAAAGAGAAGCTAAGAACCAATCCAATATCTGAGCCTAAGAGAAACAAGAATGGAAAATTAGGTATTAATAAATACAGTAATTATGCAAGAATGCCTAATGCACCTAGGAAGACATGCACCAAGTGTGGGAACTCCAACTACCTTGCTTTTAAATGCAAAAAAATTACTAATAACATGCATGTTCCTTCTGTTTCAATTGCAGCTCCTTGACCATACATTGCATCACCTCGATATATGCCATGTTATAATTGTGGTGACTTTAAACATCCACCATATCCTTGCAATGCTTGTGGAAATTGTTATTATGCTCATCCCTCAATGCTTAATGTTTATAATAACACAAGGAGAAAATCACCTCAAAGATCAAAGGTTGTCCACAAACCACCTAGGACCAAGGTGGATCTACCACCTAGGACCAAGGTGGATCTTTCACCTCCTAAAAAGAGGAAAGAAAAGAAAAAAAATACACAACCAATGACTAAGTGTAAACCTGTGATTAAAACTGTTAAATTTAAACGCAAGCAGGCTTGGGTTCCTAAAAGATCTAACTAGTTTACATATGTGTGTAGGGCAAGAAGAAGCAGCAGTTGTGGTACTTGGATAGTGGTTGTTCAAGACACATGTCTGGAAATAAGTCCCTGCTCTCACAGTTTGAGGAGAAAGTTGGCCCTAAAGTGTCCTTTGGAGATGACATCATTGGATACACTATGGGATATGACAAAGTAGTTCATGGAAATGTCATCATTGAAAATGTAGCTCTGGTTGATGGTCTAATGCACAATCTACTCAGTATTAGTCAGTTTTGTGACAAAGGCTATCAAGTTGTCTTTAAGGATGATCAATGCCTTATAAGCAATAGAAAAACTGGAGATGTTACATTGTCTGGAGTCTGAAAAGATAATGTATACATAACTGAATTCTGCTCAACAAATGAAGGACTACACACATGCTTTTACAGCAAAGCATCAGCAGATGAAAGTTGACTATGGCACAAGAAGTTGTCTCACCTAAACCTCAAGACTATCAATAGTCTGGTGAGAAAAGGATTGGTGATAGGAATGCCACAACTTGAATTTTCTCAAGATGGTTGTTAGAGATAAATGATGATGATGATGATTATGTAATAAATTGTGCAACTGTAAATACTTGAGGTATTTTATAAACCTTAAGATCAGCACAAGTTTTGCATCCATTGATGATAAGTTTATTCATCAGTGGATAGTTAATAACTTCACAAGACAAGTCAGAAAACAGGAACATTCAAAGGACTTGACAAAGTGAAGGAGAATGTTTGATGCTACTTGTAAGCAAACGAAGTATTCCGCACATCAGAAATTCTAAGTCAAAGTTATGTTGATTAAGTCCCATCAGGGGAACCCATCAGGGGGAACCCATCAGGGGAACCCATCAGGGGGAACCCATCAGGGGAACCCATCAGGGGGAACCCATCAGGGGAACCCATCAGGGGAACCCATCAGGGGAACCCATCAGGGGAACCCATCAGGGGAACCCATCAAGGGGAACCCATCAGGGGAACCCATTAGGGGGAAACCTGTCAGGGGAACCTATCAGGGTAACCTGTCAGGGTATGACGAGGGCAGACCAATCCGTCAGTGAAGCACTTCGGGACATATCAGTGTCAGGCAAACCCATCAGCGTAACCTGTCAGGGAGAATGACCAACATGACATCAGTGGAAGCCATCAGTGTATGCAGTCAGCTATAACCATCAGGGTCAAGAAGCACTGAGAATAACTCAAGTGAAGGACGAAGCCCTGATCCAGTCAATAAGCATCAGGGGATCCAGAAGCACTGATCAAAGTCCATCAGGGCTAGCAGTCAGTGGGTCGTTGTGACAGCATACACCCGTCATCAGTTCTTACACGGAAATCAACGTAACGTGTTACAGAAGCAAGAAATATTAACTGGAAAGATATTTCTTGAAGTTTGTTAATGGTCCAATGAGAACTCTCACGCATTAAATGCACATAGATCAGGGGAAGAAAAGCAGCAACAAAGTTTGTAGCAGTCTGACACATAAAGTTTAGATGTGACATACTTGCGGCTAAGTTGAGAAGAGAAACACGTCTCAAGAACGTGATTTCAACCCACTGATTGATATATAAGCAACGGAGCTCTCATTACACAAAAAACGATTGATTGAATCCATCCAACAGATCAAACAAACACTGAAGCACAAAACACTAGAGAGAAGTTTTGCAATAGATCTTGAGTGAGATATTTCAGAGAATATTAGAAGCTAGTGAGTGTGAGAAGCTGTGAACTTTATTCACAGAATTTGTAGCTGTAAATCACATTTGTGATTATACAGATTTCCAGAAAAACCTCGAGTTATAATATAACTATTTTAACTTGAATCTGCGTGTTCATTTCATATAGTTTTTCCTGGTTGTTCAACTGTTTTCAATAAGCCTTATAAGTTTTTAAGTGCGAAAAGTTTCAGGTGTTTGTATTCAACCCCCCCCCCCCCTTCTACAAACACTTGTACTAATATTGCACTAACAATGGTCTTTGTGGATCTTGTCAGAAGGGAAAACAAAAGAAAATTTCCTTCAAAAGTAAAGAAGCATCAACAATAACAAGACCAATTCATCTAATTCACATGGATTTATTTGGTCTTGTTAATGTGATGTCAATATCCTAGAAAAGGTATGCATTTGTATTTGTTGATGACTACTTTAGATACTCATGGGTTAAGTATATACATACCAAGAATGAAGCTCCCCGGCTGATCATTGATCACATTAAAAGAATTGAACATGAAGTTGGAGAGAAAGTCAATGCCTTAAGGAGTGATAATGGGACTGAATTCAAGAATTCAACAGTGGAAATGTTTTGTGTGGAAAAAGGCATTTCACATACCTTTTCAGCTCCTAGAACTCCTCAACAAAATGGAGTTGTTGAAAGAAAAAATAGAACCTTAATTGAAGCTGCAAGAACCATGTTTGAAGAAGCTAAGTTACCTACCTACCTACTTCTGGGCTGAAGCTGTCTCTACTGCTTGCTTCACTCAGAACAGATCAATTATTGTAAAAGCTCATCAAAAGACTCCTTATGAGCTCATGACAGGTAGAAAACCCACACTTAAGTTTCTTCATGTGTTTGGTTGCAGATGCTTTGTACTCAAAAGTCAAGGAGAAAACTTAGGAAAATTTGATGCCAAAGCTGATGAGGCAATTTTCCTAGGGTATTCTTCAACAAACAAAGCATATGGAGTTTACAACCTTAGACTCCACATTGTTATGGAATCAGTACATGTAGCCTTTGATGATAAAAAGATTGAAGGAATGAATGATAATGCAGAAGGAAGCCATGACAAACTAAGCTTTGAAAATGAAAATGAGTCAACATATGCTGAAATTGACTCATCAGATGATGAAGCTGATGTGTGCAAATCAATGGAAAATCTAGTAATCCCTGATGACAATTCAAGTCATCTAGAAGCTTCATCAGGGAATGCACCATCAGGGAAAAACTTAAACCCTGATCTGAGCACTAATTCAGGGGGAGTTTTCAATGAAGCTGAGAGCAATGAACATCATGGAGGAAACTATAATCAAGAAGGTTCTTCTTCAAGAAGTTTTCCTCCACAAATAAAATGGACAAGAGATCATCCTAGGGAGCAAATTATAAGAGATCCAACTAAAGGTGTGTCAATAAGAAGTGCTACTCAAAATGAATGCCTATACCTCAACTTTCTATCAAAAATTGAACCTAAAAAGGTTGAGGAGGCATTATAAGATGCTGATTGGGTAATTGCTATGCAAGAGGAACTCAATCAGTTTAAAAGAAACAAAGTCTGGAGACTAGTACCAAAACCAAAGAATAAATCAATCATTGGTACTAAATGGATCTTCAGAAACAAGTTGGATGAAACTAGTACAGTGACAAGAAATAAGGCCAGACTGGTAGCACAAGGTTATTCACAAAAAGAAGGAATTGACTATGATGAAACCTTTGCACCAGTAACTAGATTGGAAGCCATCGGGATATTTCTTGCCTTTGTTGTTCATGCAAATTTTAAAGTGTACCAGATGGATGTAAAGAGTATTTTTCTGAATGGGAAAATACAAGAAGAGGTGTATGTCCAGCAACCTCATGGCTTTGAAGATCAGAAGTTTCTCAATCATGTCTACAGGTTAGACAAAGCACTCTACGGACTTAAACAATCACTAAGAGCATGGTATGATACCCTATCACAGTTTTTAATTGATAATAAATTTTCTAGAGCTATCATAGATAAAACTTTATTTTACAGAAAACATGCTGGTCACATTATACTTGTTCAAGTCTATGTTGATGATATTATATTTGATTCTACTAATGAGAGCTTATGTTCTAAGTTTTCTAAACTCATGCAAAGTAGATATGAGATGAGCATGATGGGAGAATTAACTTTCTTTTTAGGTTTACAGGTTAAACAAACCACTGATGGAATTTTCATTAGTCAAACAAAATATTTAAAAGACCTTTTAAAGAAATTTAATTTACAAGATGTTACAACTTCTAAAGCTCCCATGGCAACAACCATTAAACTTGACAAAGACTCAATAGGTAAAAGGGTTAATGTTTCACGTTATAGAGGCATGATAGGCTCTCTTTTATATCTCACTGCAAGTAGACCTGATATAATGTTTTCAACTTGTTTATGTGCAAGATTCCAATCAGATCCTAGAGAATCTCATATGACTGCAGTTAAAAGAATATTCAGATATCTCAAGGGTACTCCAAATCTTGGAATTTGGTATCCTAGAGATTCTGGATTTGATCTAATAGGCTATTCAGATGTAGATTATGCAGGTTGCAAATTAGACAGGAAAAGCACAACAGGAAGCTGTCAATTTCTTGGAAGCAATCTAGTGTCATGGTTTAGCGAGAAACAACATTCTGTGTCAATCTCAATAGCTGAAGCAGAATACATTGCTGCTGGGAGTTGTTGTGCTCAAATCTTATGGATGAAAAATCAACTGATGGACTATGGTATAGTGTACAATCATATTCCTATTTATTGTGACAACACAAGTGCCATTTCCATTACAGAGAATCCTGTGCAACACTCTAGTACAAAGCACATAGACATCAGATACCACTTCATCAGAGAATATGTGATGAATGGTACAATGGAACTTCATTTTGTTCCAACTGAGAAGCAGCTTGCAGACATATTCATCAAACCATTAGATGAAGCCACCTTTAACAGGTTGGTAAGTGAGCTAGGTATGCTCAATTTTGGTGAATAAGATTCTTTGAAAATTTTGTGCAAGTCTGATAGTTGCAGCAGTAGTTAATTATTCTGATAACTTAGTTACCAGAGACTAATTGACAGCTGATTGAAGCAGTGGCTAATTATCCTACAACAGTTTAATTGTTAGTAGATAATTAACTATTAATTATATATATAGTAGAGAAACTAATATACTATGCAGGATTTCCTATGTTTAATATTCTTCATCTATTTAAGGATCTTGTCATAGCTGATTCAGGTATTGTTTTAACTCTCTACTATATTATTCTTTATTTTTTCTAATTCTGCTACAATGAAGGATGTTAGTAATGATCCAACTCCTTCTACCCAAGTAGCAAAACCCTCTAAAAACAAGTCTATATCAAAAGTCACCTCCTCTATCTCTCAAAAGATAAAGGTAGTAAAAATAAATCAATCACCTCCAGCATTAACTGAGGGGGAGGGTGAGCATTTAGAGAAAGTTATAAGGAAGAAATAAGGAACAATGAGAACCCTTGGAGACTGCTTAATATACTCTTAAAAGGATATTAAGTTCTAAAAGAAAAAAGCACATCTCTAGGTGCAACCTCTCAAAAGGCTGTATCTATTGAAAATAGTCCACCTCCAAGGACACAGGTATTTGAGTCTACAATGATCATATCTATAAATACCTCTCAAAAGAAGAAGAAGAAACAGGCTCTGATCAATGATCAACTTGTCACTTAATGCACACATAGGGTGTCACAATGATGTTTCTCTTTTCTCTATTCAAGAAGAGCATCCAATATTTAAAATTCTACCCTTATTCATCATTCTTCTCTAATTCATATTTCTTAAGAAGCAATGGAAATTTCTTAATTCCATTGGTTTCAGATTCTTTGATATTTTAATCATCAAAGAAGCCAATTTTTTTAGCTGAAACAAAGAGCAGCTTTCAACTCATCAGTGAATACTACAATAAGTACTTTATCAAACAATTCACTGATGTAAAACACTTTCTTACTATATTTTCTACATCACTCCAGGTCACTCACAACAAGAAAATTTTATATTTAGTGAGCCTGAGAGAATTCAAAATGAGAGTCAAACCTTGTGTCTGGAAAAAGGTGAAGAAAAAGAAATTAAAGAATTTTTTTTGGATAAGTGTAAGAGGCTAACTTATACAAGTCAGGAAAAAGGAGAGAGTGTGAGCAAGGATGAGATCCTTGAAGAAAAGAATAGAGAGAAATTGTTTCATTCACTACCTTTGCAGCTCATGTATTCTCTGATCACCATTCTGATAAAAAATCAGAGGATACTGAGAAAAGAATTTGTGATTGTTTGGTTGGATGCAAGCAACACAATATTATTGAATGTTGAAGCAGCACACTTAATATCAGAATATTTGATCACACATGAATCATGTGCAGTTGTACTCAAAAGTATGTTTTTGAAGCATTGATAAAAGAAAGTACAACATAAAGCTCCAACACTTCATAATCAATGATCTTCAAACAAAGCTCAAACAATTTCTTCTTTCTAGTCAACCTCTACTGATGATTCCTACCTTCCAACATTAAGATGTTGATGTCAAAAAGGGGGAGAATGGGAGAATGATCAAGGCAGGGGAAACAAAGTAATTCTGATGAAGACAGTGGGAGAATTGTTAAAAAGGCTAACAGAATGATGGTTGGGCTTTGAAGAACTGAAAACAACAAAACCATCATTGATTGTGTTTTTGTACATTTATGTTTTTACATGTTTTAATTCAATTCTAAGTTATGGAGTTATAAGGTTGGTGTTTTGACATCATCATCAAACCTTGATTTATACTTATCATTGATAAACATAAATAGAGGGAGATTGTTAGGAATTATAGCATTTGATGATGATGTATAACACTTAGAATTGTTAAATTTTATAAATGTACAAATAGCTGCAGTAATGCACTATGAGAATCTACTATCAAGAAACTGTAGGAAAGTATCAGAGATTACAATGAATGCACTTGAAAAGTTCAACAAATGTCAAAGTTGATCAAGCAAAATTAGCCCATTGGAGACTAAACTTTGTCTGTCGGAGACTAAGTTTTTGAATTGTCGGAGACTAAGTTTTTGAACTGTCGGAGACTAAGTTTCGGTCTATCAGAGACTAAGTGTTTGTTCATCAGAGACTAATGTTGAAGCAACCAGAGACTATCCATTAGAGAATAAATTTCCACTGACATAAGGGATGACATATGGCTAAAGGCGGTGGAAATAAGATAAGGATGGTTGTCCAATAAGGAGAGATTGGCTACCAAGGAAGCTTCAAGGAAATAAGCTATACACACACACACATCAAGTTGCAAGTATGAAACCTGCAAAGCCACAAGTATGAAACCTGCAAAGCCGCAAGGATGAAACCTGCAAAACAACAAGTTGAAATACTGCAGAGACAACTTATAACAACTTGAAGCAAGAAGTTCATTGAAGCTGGACTAATTATGTCCAGAGAAGCCCACAAAGATAAGATATATATTGTTGATATCTTATCTTGGGAACTCCAAGAAGAAAAATGGAAGATGGTGCAATGAATATACACCAGAAAAGTCACATAAACAGGCTGGCATCTAAAGGAGGCTAAATAATGAAGAAAGTTGTGTGACAGAGCTGCAAGTTCCAATAAACTACATAGATATTTTTGGTAAACAACTCAGAATAGATGCTTGGAATATATGGAAGTTGTGTCTATAAATAGACATAGAGCAGCTGAGGTAAAAATATCTGAGAACTGAGAAACAATTGATAACAACAAGAGTATATTTCATTCAGATCACATATATCTCAGAATAACACTTCCATACATATAGAGAGTTAGTAGTTGTAATTAGTTTTACAGAAAAAGAAGCAAGTTATTACAATTTGAGAAGCTGTTTTTTTTTTTAAAAAACAGAAGAAATTGTATAGATTCAATTTAATTGACAATACCATTCTTTATTGTTGATTACAATTTATATCTTGCAATTTTGCTTTAGTATGTCTATTGTTTTATCAATTCAGTAAATTTTTATAACTATTCTTAGAAATCAAATTGTTCATAACAATTTAGTTTCAAAGAAAAGTTTGTAATTGTATTCAACTCCCCTTCTACAATTTCAAATAATAATTAATGAATAAATTTTACATGATTATTAAATGATCAATAAATCATTTAATTTAAAAGTAATTAAGAAATAAATTACTTCAATGACCAATAATTATTATTTAATTAAAGCAATTAAATAATAATTTAAGAAACAAATGTTTAATAATTGACAAGAGATTTAGAAATCTTTTATGATTAAGAAATGATTATTGTTTAATTAAAAGAATTAAATAATAATTAAGGAACAATTTTTGGTAAATGTTAAATGATTTAAATAAGTCATTTAAGCTAGAATTGATTAATTAATGTTAATTAATTAATCTAAGGCCTCCAATAATTAAATTTAAATTATTGAGAGCCTACGAGCGACGTTTTATCAAGTCGACAAATCTCTCGGACTCCGATTCGGTTCCAACTGAATCCCAATTCAACGAATGACGACTCGTTCAGTCAATCACAGACTTGAGCACTTCACGAACACTCTGCATGTGCATCTGCATGTGTATTTAAGTTGAGATTTCTCACGTTATTTCATGTAAATGTTTTACAGAATCATTTCTACGCAAGTGTTAAATTATCACTAAGGACTTGAGGCAAGTATATATTCACTCTGTTTTCTTTCAATTAATACGTATGATCATTCTTTCGATATACGTAATGCATTCAAGATATTATTATGTCAATATTCATGATCTCTTCAAATCTAAGTAACGTATGATCCCTTGATCCGATATACGTGAAAAATATTGTATTTGAATCAAATATTCTTTGGGCGGTTGTTAGTCATTTAAATTCCGCTAACATGTCAAAGGAAATCCTATACGGATGTAGAAAACTTATTCTTCACCCTATACTTGTAAAGTATATCCGTGTGGGTAACTAAAGGCTAGTGGGATGCATCTGCCTGGCATCCCGGGCCTAAGATTTATAGGGAACGGGAACCAAGGCATCGGTAATCGGACCCTCGCAGACGAAAGGTTTCTGCATCGACTACGTATGTCATTATGATGAAGTCAGACGGTGGTTAGGCTGACCAGCTGATATACTGTTTGATACGAAGTTCCTAAGGGCACGCGCGCCAAACGGACATGGTTATAAGGTGCATGTGGAATTATTCTTTATTCTTTTAAGTAAAGGATCAGAACCCTCGCTATCACTCGAGGACCCTAGAATCTATTTTTTTCTCCAAGCTATTAAGAGGTGTTGATATTGTTTCCGTCTAACCTCATAAACACTTAAACCTAATGATTTATCCCTCTTTCAGAATGCACCCAATACTTGTTTATATACTTGCGAGCGTAAATCGCTCATGTTGTTATTATCAAATGTTTTACAGGTTATGGCGGGAAGATCGAGCCTTCTTCTAAAGGCAAGGAAAGAATGGCTTGACGAACGCCTCCTGATCGCCCTCATATGGACGACAATCAGAGAAAGAGTGAAGCGTGAGGATGTTATAGAAATGTTTAGATTGTAAGGCATATGTGGGCCCCTCACAGACTTCTGCTGTTAGACATTCATTTAATTTGGATATTGTAATAGAGATTTATAATTATTTCTCTTAATTTGATGGTTATGCATGCTTGGATGTTCATACTTTTCTTTTGTCAATTATTGACGGTGCCCGAAGTCCAATATGAATATTTTGGGGCCGTCACAACTTCATTATCCACTTATTGTTGACACCTTCTAGTATCCACTAATGACATTTACTGATGAGTTCCCTTGACAGGTTGATCCTTTGATGTCATGCCCTGACTGGTTCCCCTAATGAAGTCATCCTCTAACACAGTATTTTAGGCTTCCCCTTATGGATTTTTTTCACTGATGCCCTTCAAAAATACTTGTTCTCTTGATCACTGATACTTTGTTGTATTTGCTTGGAATGTCTGTCGTGCGGAATACTCATTTTCTTTTAAGTAACAATAGTCATTCCTTGACACTGTCGAGTCCATTTAAGTTATAATTGATGACTTACCCAGTGTAATAGTCTATCCTCTAATGACTGGTTTGTCCATCAGTGGATGTAAAACTTGTGCATATATACTAAGGTTTGTAGATTATCTTGAGTACTTACAGATGTACATTTATTTCTTTACTATATAATTATCATCATCACCATTTATATCTAACAATCTCCCCCTATTTATGTTTATCAAATTAATAAACATAAATCTAGCTAATGTACTGATGATGATGTCAAAACTCAAATTTATAGACATTAAAAAATAAACGTATTTGTATAGTTACAAAGAATAACTATGTACAAGTTTATCACTAATCTATTACAGTATTTACAGTTCAGACTTTAGGATCCCTTTTTTGTTAAGCAGAAACGAAGGGCAATGGATAACTTGATTCAATTGGTTGAGTGTCACTTCCAAGGCCTTGTCTTCTCTGATCTGGATTTTAATTTGGAATCCTGAGTCTGTTGTCTTCCCCTCCTGCCTTTAGCTGCTCTAGCTCCTTTTGAAGAAGTCTTCTGAAGTTGACAATGTTGACATTTGTGTTGGATTCCAGAGCTTCAAAGACAGATCCAATCTCTTGCAAGTTGGCTGCAGCAAGTTGTGACCAGTAAAAGGTGACAATCTCCCCTTTTGTGTTTTTGAACTCCACACCCATAGGGTTTGTGATCATCTTCAGATATTTTTTGAATCCTTTTTACTGATGAAATATTCCTCACTATTGTTGAGGTCCCATCATCAGCTCTGGTTTCCTCAATCTCCTTCATCACTTTCTGCACAAACAGGGTTCTGAACTTGATGATATGTTCATTTTTGTGGTAAGCAATTTGGCTTAAAATATGCACCGATTCCTCTAGGACAAGCCCATCAACATCATTTGTCCTTATGTTCTTTTCTTGCCCACTAGCTGTTTTGTAGTATAACTTTAGTGGTCTCTCTAAGGCTGTGGATAAGTTCCTATTGTCGTTGATGACTTTCCTCATCTTCTCAATCATCCCCTCAGGTCTTTATTTAATACCGTTGAGTTTGGCACCAACTTCAAAACTAGCCCAAGTTGCTCAACATCCATTTTCCTAATGGGTAAGGGGTGTCTCATTTTTGCCAAGTCTATATCTTTTTGACTTATAATTCAAAAATAAATAAATAAAATTTTAAATTCACCATTTTTCATACTCTATAAATAAATACCAATATTGTTATACTTTTTAACAACTTTGAAAATTTTTGTTTCTACACTTTAAATCTTCTTTCTCTCAAATCTCTTCCTTCAACCTTTCTATCATATTTTTATTTTTATTTTCGACATGTAAAATGAGTGAAAATAACAATAATCTTTTTCATCCCAACTACCTACAAAATTTTAATTCATTCACACATCTTCTCTCCCAAGATACAAATTAATATCTATAATATTGCTATGAATATGTTATAAAATAATCCTAATTTCATTTCACAAAATCTTATAACTAACCCTCGTTTTATTCGACATCTAAATTTTCAAAACTTACAACAACATAGGATGCTATAATCTTCTATTCCAGTAACCTAATTTTCAAAATTTTCATGAATCTGGAAAATCTCTTATAGGGTGTTGAGACAAATGAAAACTGTGCAGAATTTCATCCCATGCTCATGCCACTGCATTCCATTAAACCAAACCCATTGTAGTTTTTTTTTTTTTTTTTTTTTTTTTTGGTAAATAAACTCATCATAAGTTTGATAACTTATATTTCTCATGTTTTGTGCACAGATGCAAACCGTTAGCACAGAAAACTGTGAGAGAAAAATGAGTAGTAGCTGCTTTACTGTGCACTCTTTAGTTCACTCTAACCTGCCGCTAAACTTCCATTCCCATCCTCTTCTTCATCTTCACATTGCTTGCAAATATACCCCGGCAAGAAATAGAAAATCAAGAATCTGTTGCACTCGTTCTGGTAATTCCCAAAATCACGACCAACAGCAACTTAATCTCTCCATTCTTCGGTTCACACTTGGTACTAATTTCCCCCTTTTCCTTGTATACGATTTTTTTGTTTTGTGTTTAAAGTTGAGCTTGAATTGAGTCATTAAATTTAGGTATGTGTCTATAGGAATACCTGGATTGGATGAATCAAATTTACCCAGATGGATTGGATATGCCTTTGGTACACTCCTTTTACTGAATCATTTTGTGGGGTCTGATTCAAACTATATTCTGCCTTCTCAGCTTGTGAGTAGAAAACCCTTTACCCAAGTCTTTAATATATTAGAATTTACTTGGACTGTTTAATGTTTATTGTCTTTGTTCAGATGATTGTATTGTTTTCTGCTGTGTAGAGGACAGAAGCTTTAGGACTTTTTTTGGCCGCATTTTCTGTTGTAATTCCTTTTCTTGGGAAGTTTCTTAAGGTAAATGTTTAATCATCTCTTGTAATTCTCTGTTGTTCTTTTTCTTTGAACTCCTTGAATTCTTGTAATTATCCAGTGGGAGTTAGCTTCTGGTCAGCCTCTTATTTTGATATTCCGTGGTACATCTTATATATGCATAATGCATCACTTAAAAAATGAAAGGCCAAATTACCTTTGAACTGATGATGAGACTAAAGTAGTTACCTTATGTACTTTTTAAAACTTGGCCTTACGGAGCTCGAGCATTAGCTCCAGTGGAAAAAGCTCATCTTTCTCCCTCATTGATGATGGTTCAAATCCCCCTTGCCCCATTGTAATATATAGGATTTCTTAATGGTATAAAAAGAAAAACTTGGCCTTATGCAACCACGCTTAATGTGATAAAACTCTATCCTTGGAAAATATTCAGGGTGCTTCTCCCGTGGATCAAGCAGTTCTCCCTGTTGGTTCTGAACAAGTTTTCATCATGTCACAAAATATTACAGATGCTACAAAGGAAGATTTGGCATGGGGAACATACATTCTTTTACGCAACACAACCTCCGTCTCTGTTGTAAGTGCTAGATTTCTTTATTCTTGATTGGGAGTTACATGAAAATTAATACAGTTGAGAGTACTGTGCTCCTGAATTCCTCAATAGAAAGTTGGTCTCTTTTTTAACGGTCTAACTCCAATAAGGACATTTTTTTTAATGGTAATTGAACTTTTTGGAACTATTTAAATTTCTTATAGCTCATATCAGCCCAAGATGCGTTATGTGTACGTGGCTACTGGAACACACCTGGAGATGTATCGAAAAACAATGCACTTGATTGGTTTCAGAAACAGATTCAAGAAATTGGTCTCTTTAGTTTGACAGATACCCTTTATTTTCCTGAGAGTACAGGTAATGTTTAACCATTCTTTACTTTCAAGATTTGATATAAAAGTTTAATATATTTACATGGACTTGTGTGGATTTTCCGGTTAGATTTGGGTACTTGAAATATTCCACATGGATGCGTTTGAAAAGGTAATGTTTCACACTGCATCCTTGTTCCTGTTCTTCGGTGTTATATAAAGGTGTTGCAGGGACAAAAGGAAGTCCATGTTACATTGTGTAAATTTAAAATTATGAAAACATATTGATTTGATATTAGATGAAATAGTGTTTTTCTTATTGGTACTATAAATAAATCATTACGTTAATATCCTAAATCTACCCTTACCCCACATTGGACCCCCATTGATAAGGTTTGATGCCCCCGACCTAATGGTCGAATTGGAGCTTTTACCACTTGAACTAACTTAGAACCTCTTTACTTGCCTATATTAAGTACAGCCTAACATTCTACGAATGATTCAGAGTTGTTTATGACAGATTCTAAATTGCCAGTAATACTTTTGAAGCATTTCTCAAGTTGTTACTTCCTACTTAATTGGTTCTCTGTTCTTCATTGGATTCCTGATATCTTATTGCATAGACGAAAAATAATGTTTCTACGGCATGTTCATTTACATTGTGTTAATATATTTTGTGTCTGCTTATTTAAGTCAATTTTTTCTATCTATACTTTTGGCTTATTAAATATGAAAATCTACTTATACGTGTCCTTTATTTAGTTTTTTTGCCATTTCAATTGAAACTTAGGTATTTTTATTTAGTTGGAGTTTCATGATTAGATTCCTAACTTTGTATGATGTCATGATTAGAGTCCAAATTGGCTAGGCGTGCTTAGTTAGGCTGATTGTTTTTTTTTCTTTTTTCCCCAGGAGGTTTAGAACCTCACCTAGTAAGTAGATGGACAAAGCCTATCCCTTTAATTCCTTTTCTTTTCCCCTTCTTTCCGGTCAATACTATATTCTTGCTACTCTACTTCCTGAATATGATTCCTATGAAGTGTGTTGAAGTTAATCGATTCTTATGTTGTTTTAGATTCTGAAGTCTGGAAGATTCTCCCACAGGGGACTTGTTCTGTCCTGGTGCAACCTGTGCGCCTTAAGGGGAAGACTAAGGGATTTATTCTATTGGCTTCCAGCATCAATTATGCATATAACAACAAAGACAGAGCATGGGTTGGAGCCATTGCTAATAAATATAGAGGTAAAAAAACTTCTTTATGTTCATAATACATCTAGATTAACCTTTAACACAGTCGTGGACTTAAGCTCACAATCTTTCTTTTTGACAATTGCAACATAATTTAGTTAATTTGTGCCAAATTATGGTTCCCAAAACAGCTGTTTGGTAATGCTATGTTAAGTATGAGTTCACTAGCTATGTTATCCAATATGATACATATGCACACACACACACATAATAATGTACGGATGCATGCAAGCATATGTATATGTCTGTGTAATTGTATACGTATATATGTGGTGCTACTGGAGTCCCTAATGTTACCAATGTGCTTTACTGAAGCATCTACTTCATAGAGAATGAATTTCAAATGCAAAAGTGTTGGTTTAGAAGGTAAGCTATTTACTGGTTTATTCAATTAAGGTTCATCTAGGTTGGATTGGCCTGGTCTTATATGGAAATCATACACTTTAGCATACGGAAATTACACACTTTAGTGGGAAGGTATATGAAACCAGTTGATTTAAATGATCGAGTCTTCCCATAACATTATTTTATCCTCTTTAAAAAGTTGCATGTAGTTTTCACAATTCTGTTATAGGGCAATTGTTAGTGTTAAAGGGTTCTCATCAAAGTTGCCAACACCTGGTGATGCTTTAAAACCTTAAAAGGTAATAATTGATCCAGAACTAGTTTATCAAGTAATAAATTTAAGTTTTCACTTTGCACATGTTAACAACTTTGTCGATAACTTCTAGATTAAGCTTATAAACCATTCAAAAATGCTAGTCTTTTGAAATTGCAAGCTTGTGCAAGAATTCTTTTAATATTATTTTATGATGTTATTGCACCTATTATCTAATAAGGATGTGTCGTTCATGCAATAAAAATTAACTATATTCTTACGTAATTTCCTGTGCAATCACTACTGATGTTGCTTGAGTACATAGCTTTATGTATTATTGTAGACGTATTTGCTGAAATTCTTTCCATGCAATATTTCATTCACAGGATAACAGGGGTCATGTACTGTCAATCCATTAGATGGTACTAGAATTAAAATCCAAAATGTGCAAGTTGAGAAATGTAAAGTGTTTGAGGTTCCACAAGAATTCCTGCAAGCTATACAGCAGAACTGCTGCCAAAAACAATTCTAGCGGAATCTTATTATTTTGGGGTGAAGCCAAGATTAGATAACCAACCCAATATTTTGCACCTCAGCTTGCAAATTACGGACTAGTATGTCATAATTTCTTAGCTTACAAAAAATGCCTGTTCTGTTCCCAGAGAAAATGGCTATCAGACTGGATGGAGACTTCAGCAGAACTGAGATGTGGACACAGATGTTTCCCAGAAAGTGACCCCTCAATTTTTCATGGTGGAGGAGTTATTATATGTGTTCATAATGTTCACGCAAACAGATTGTCCAATCATGTTTTCGATTACTTTTGAAAGGGGGTCTTCCTTGTTTTGTATTTTTATTCACAGGTAATATAATCTAGTATGTTGCTATATTATGTTTATAATTTCCTTGGGTTAAAGTATGAATTAGAAATGCTTGCAAGTTGCAACCATTTTTATACATTAGTGAATTGTCCGTCAGAAGATCATTTCTGTTATATGCTGACAAGAATTGGACAGGTTGACAGAAAATACTGTCCCAAGCACAAAAATCTTCCTGAATACTTGCAGGCAAGTACTGGTTTGACTTTACTTTTGATTTTCGCGCTACTTTCGTTTCCTAATTTTTGTTTTGTAACAACATATGAGTTTGCACGAAATTGTTAATAACTGCCTGTTAGAGGTGATCTTGTAAACATGGGCGAGCAAACTAAAGTTCCTGATTATATTAACTACTTATGTTGCAGTTTGTTGGATAAAATGGAGTTGAACAGAACAGATTGGTGGTTAGGAAGAAAAGTGAATGTAAATGAGGATGTTTGATGTAGAAGACAAGAGTCGGAATTATCCCTATTTTAGTTGAATGAAATTAAGGAAAATGTCTAATGCAACAATGATGAAATAAGTCCGGTAAATTTTTGTTTCATTCAGTTTCAACCAACCAAACGTAACATTAGTGAAACTGAATTTACCTACTCTTAAAAAGAAATGCCAAGGGCGAAAGGGTTGTTCTTAAGTAGTAACGGATTGAGGTGGATCAGATTTGGGCAAAATAAGACAGTGAACCGATACAGATTAGGGTGAATGGCAGAAAAGTTTGAACCTTCATTTGGATTCTGAACTCTTCGTAAATAGAGGGTGAAAAATAGGAAAAGGAAGAACAGAAGAAAGACCAGTAGACTGGCAACTCACACATGTGCATAGTTAAGGAGAAAATGAAATAAATATTTAAGCTTAAGACGGCTGCTAAATAATTTGCTCTCAGTTCACACTGGAGCTGAGTTCATTCCAGAACAGGCTAAAGATTTTCCAGACTGTCCCAGCTTAGAGATGGGGCCTTTTTTGAAAAGTTCTCTGCTTTTGAAGTTGAAAGTGCTATTGCAAGGTATTAGAACCACTAGATGTTTGTGACTGTCCGGATTAACATTGCATCCATTCAAATGTTGAAAATTATAATATGTACTAGAAATTGTAGATACAACACCTAATCCAGACCAAATTGGTAGATGGAAAATTGACGTCTTAAAACCAAATTTTGGTGGTTGCAAACATTTTTCCCTTTTGTTTGTCCCTTATTTAGTCACTCTCTTCACAATTTGTAATGGAAGGGAAGCTATACATCAGGTTGCTGGAGTAAGATATGTATCCTATGGACAGTGTTGGTGCGAGTAGAAAACCCTGAAATTAATGTCAAATATAATAAATGTCGACTGCTGCTCTTTTGGTCTAACATGTTTGGATGGACCTGGCAAGTGTTTGAAGATATTTAATAAGATAAAAAACAATAAACTGCAAGTTGGGCATGACAAATTTTGTATGAGGATGATTTAGATCGAGAATTGTGTGTGCGCACGCTTGTGACATTTGAATGTCAATTGATATTTCACATTTAGTACCTTACACAATATTAGAAAAGGAACTGCTGACAAGGATTCAGTCCTATGATTAAGTATGGAATTAGTTGGTGATTTCCTCTGCATTATGTAATGATACTCGTGCAAAAGAAATCCAAGAACTTATATTTCCCTGCAAAATTAACAAACATAAATAACACGAAAAAAAAAGAAGGTAAATACCACGTATTATGTCAAATGTGTAATGTTTGTACTTGCAAGAGAAAAGTAATATCATCATAATTTTGGTAAAAAACGAAAAAGTGACATACTTTCCGTCAAATCATAACAAGAAGAGATCAAGTCTCTCACTTTCTCTCTCTAATTATAATCTCTGTTCTTATTCCATCATACAATAGCTACATGATTTTGTAAGTCATGTATATATAAATATATATAGTTTCTTAGGTGGTAGTAAATGGGACGTGTGTCAAGATATGTTTGCTCACAGAAAGGTCTCAAAATTTTACTTCAAAGCGAAGAACTAGAATATCATTATTTCGAGCACTGAAACATTCCTGGACCGATCGTCTTTATAAAGATCATAATAATAGCGAAATTTGGCCCCAAAGGAGAAAAGAAATATATGTATAGTATTAATATCATGGTATTTCACATATATAAACAATCGTGTGTACTGCATAAATTTGGAATTTTAGATTTATTTTTTTGTAAACAAATATATATTTTGAATTGGCAAAATACCTCTTTGTTTCTAACTTAATTCTCACGCTAAATGAGGTTTAATTCCGTGATCTTCAAATCCAAAATAAATATTCTAATCTCTTGAGTTAACTCACAATCTCAATCCAACTCAATGTCAAAATAAGTACTTCAGTAACTGTTTATTAGCACCACTAATAAATCAAATAATTAATTTCAAATAGTTTTGATTTTTGTATCATGCTACTGAGACTGGGACAGGAAAAAAAAAAGTGCAAGAAATATACACGTGCTATCTAATTTATTGAAAACAATAACCGATATTCCAATATGACACACTTTACATATAAAAATTCTTTCAAAAGACTTCTACACTAACAAGTAATATCAACATGTTTCGATTATTTTAACATACTAGTAGTTTCTATGTTAATTTCTAATTGTCATTTTAGAAATCTTCACATACATTATAGAACGATATTAATATTATTATTTTTTGCTTAAAAACTATTCTATTATCCTTCATAGTAGGATTAGTAAACATTAAAAATGAAAAAAGTAGGTTAAATATGAAAAAGAAAAAAACGATAATTGTATTAGAATGAGTGACAAAAGGATAGTCAGAGGACCAACCTAATCTACCTTTGTAGGTCAAAGGTTAGGGTGGACGAGGATATATCTTTTAGAGCCCAATCTGCATTCATCGATCGGATCGAAGGCTGGGGAGTGGGGATTGGAACTCTTTTTTACATTCTTTCATACTCTTAATATTCTGTCGGGTGCGGTAATAATTTAAGAAATTATTTTATTCAAGAATTATGTAAAATAAAAAAAAAAGAATATGAAAATTTCTTCCGGTGTTATGAGAATTGCATGTATAGAGATCCTAAAAACGAGTCAAAATATAATTTTCAAATTAAATCTCAGATTAGTGGATATTCGAACAACTGTTTCAAATACAATATTTAAAAGTATTATTTGTGTACCTTAAATATCTATAACTTATTACCTTCATGTATTGTTTTATACAATATTTATTCAATAATTCTTTTACTCGCAAATGCTAAAGTTTGAAAAACGAATATTTTGACAAATTTCGTTGTATACATCATTAACAACGTTAAATAGGTTTTTTCTTTGACGTGGAAGATTGGAGATTTTTCTTTTGATATACTAAAATATAAAATTCAGATTCATGTGGTAAGACAAGGTCTCTTTCAAATTGAAATGATAAAACACATCAATGCAATTTAAGAGGAATCACCGAAAGACATCAATTCATCCTAATGTTGTATTGAATTTAAAGAAAAATAATAAATTCCCTCACCCCGCCCCCACACCCCCACTCCCCCACTCCCCCCTCTCTCTCTCTTGAATTTGGTCCTTAATTCTGCTGGGAAGCAGAATATATATTTCTTAATTTATCAAGGTATTTCTTAATACAATATATGCAAATTATTAAAGAAAATAAGGTAAATTATCTCCTCTTCACTAAACTACTCCTTCCTAGGATAAATACTACTTGTAATAGATGAACATAAATTTTTTTTTATAAATATTTTGTAATAGAAGTAATTGTATTATTAACTGGTTAGAGATTGAGTAATTCAAATAATATTGTATTAATTTTCTATTTCTACTAAATTTTCTCAGACTATTATCTTTTACCTATTCTTACTTCGATTGGCTTTTTTTTTTTTTTTTTGTATATGATTAAATTTAGGTTTTATAATTTTACGACACATACACCTGTCTTTTCCAAAGGAACCTATGGAATATATCAAATTTTAAAAATTTTGATATGAAGACAAACTATAAATTCTAAAGTTTGTGTATTTGCTTAATTAATTTAACAAAAGATGTATTAAAAAGGAGAATAATAATGGTTGTGATTCACGGGAATTTAAATAAGAGATTTTAGAAAGTTAGACCCACAGACTTTTATTTCAAAGAGTGTGTCGGTAAGTTGTCTCTTCACAATTCAGATGTGTTAGAACCTGGATACTGGTAGACATATTAATAATATATTGCACATTTACCTATTTATTTATATGGTGAGAAATCCCAGAATTATTTAATTATAAGATTTCTATTATTACTTCATTCCCAGTAAAATTTAATCAATTATTCAATTATTTGTTTTCGGTTATTTTTGTCGTATATTTTAATCATTAGGTATAAAATACTTTTTATAGTCAAGTCTAAAGAGAATGAAGTTAAAAGGACAAAACAGGCATCGGCCGCCCCCACTTCTCTTTGTACTAATTCAATCAAGATTAATTACAATCAGCACTCTTCTTTAGTTTTTCATAATTTATTAGACATGTTTGATAAAACTGTTAACATCTGAAAATTATTGTAACTGAAAATTTAAAACTGTAAACTTTAAGTATATGTTGTTTGTTAAAAAATCTGTAAATTAAGAGCTGAAATCATTAAAATTGTTTAATAACTATATGATATAATATATATTTGAAAATGACAAATTTTTATATTTTATTTTGAAAATTTACAAGAAACAATAAAAAAAATGCACAATATATATTAATGTACAACTCACAACTCCGCAAAAAATTAACTAATAACACTTTATATATAACATACCAATGCGAAGAAAGAAGAAAAAATATAGACAGCACCGAAATTTTTCTTAAATATAAGTTAAAGAATTAATTACCTGAATTTAAGACTCTCAAAAATAGTTGGAACAGAGAAAGAAAGATTAAAATATGATGAAATGAAGGAAGAAGAAATATTGTTGTTTAGGGTTTGATAGTCGATCCCTCATTTTTTTCCCGCGAGTTAATGCCTCGTAAGTAAGGTGGCTTAGCATTTTAAAACTTAAGTAAATTTATTGGGCTGAAAATTTTTAATTATATTGGGCTTAAACTTAAATTTTTAAATCACATAACTTTTTATTTATCAAATAAACTTATTACAAAAAGTACTTAATATATTAAATTTAAGATTTAAGTATATTATCAAACAAGTCCTTAGTTTGATAACATAAAGATAAAGCCGATTACATATATTTTTTAATTTAATTATTTTTTAAGCTTAAATTTTATTAAATTCATGTAAATTTTATAATAGTAATGTTTGCCCCTAGTCGTAGATTATATATAATCGTGTGTGCACACACAATTTGAATATTACAAGATTTATAATTGTTTTAAAACTAAACTAATATTAACTACTACAGAAAAAATAAAAAATAAGTGACTAGTTTTATTAGCGATCACTTATTTATACTCATTATGAGACTCACATTTTCTTTCTATTTCCTTATATTAAGTTAAATTATGTGACTTTTTTATCAACAGTTATTTACCTCTCATGTTCCTTTAATACAAATTTACATTTGACAGGTAATTAGTAACTTTCAAAAGTTAAAATTAACCTTATTTATCAGACATTGGAGATATAATATTACTTTAAGTTGTTTGCTACATATATGTTATTGGATTTACATTTAAACAAAAATAATTAACATCAAACTACAGAAAGTTAAGTAATACACGTGTTCAAATACCTAAACGTGAATTGGTCATAAATTGATGTAAGTATAAATTTGTCAATTTATTGTTACGAATTAGTACAGTGTGCATATCACGGGTCTTTTTATTTTTCTAAGTAAGATTAAGGGAATTATAGTTTTCTAAAATATTTTTTATTTGTAATTGTTTTGTAAATGTAATTATATGTATAAGGTAATATATTTATAACCATTTGTACTAAACCTGAAGACAGAAACTCGTAAAAGTCAAAACCAAATAGTAATAAGATTTGAGTCAATTAAAATTATTTTTAGCAATAATGGAAAAAGAAAATATTAACGAATAGACCAAGTCAATAACTAATTCAATTTATTCTTAAAACATGATTTGTCAATTAATATATAGTAATATATAGATAATGTTAACAATTAGTTATCAAAGTCTGCTAAAAAGAACACGCATAATTATTCAACATGTTTGAATTTCGGTTGCATTAACAATAATCGATAAATTTATTTCAAAGATAAACTATAGAATTTATTCATTCATCTTTTTCTAATTCAAAATTTAGATGATTTCATTTTCATCTAGTCAAACTAATTATTATTGTGAACTGTTGGGAAAGTACAATAAATCACAACAAAATTTTATTTACAGTTTTTTTTTAAGTGAATCAGTTTTAAATTTCAATAATAATTTGCCCCCTTTTTTGTTTTTTGTTTTTCTTCCCAAGATTAACCCCATCAGCTTGAAGATCTGATCCACGACAAATACTCGGCCACGTGTGAGGCCCTTGGGTAACCATGTGATGTCAGACTGTCGGTGGAATTTGTCTTCGTTATAGATTTTGCTCTTTCTTGGTCATTCGTTTATACGGAATAGTTATTTTCTTAATTAACTTTAACGATATTTTAGTATGTATTATTATTTTAATTAACAAAATTCTTTATTGATTTTATTTTAATATTATTGATTACTATTAAAAACATTAAAATTATATTAAACATATTAAAATTATTATTAAAAGCACTAATGAAAAAATATAAAATATTTGTTCGATAGAATAAAATTTTTTTTCATAAAATGCACTAAAACGCCTCTTTTTTTTACATTTGTACATAAAATGTCATTTAATTAAATGAAGATGTTCAATGATTTGAATGAAATTTATGTTGTTATAAAATGTAATATACTGTAACATTATTTCAAACAAAAAAAATCAATTCCTTTAATCAAAATACATAGTAATATTTCAAAATTAATACCTTTCGTGAAAGGAAGACAAACGCTCATACTTTTACTAAACTTTAAAACGAAAAGTAGTACTTCAAATATTCTGGAACTTTGGAGAAGAAGGCACTTTGGAATACTTTGGTCACTGAAATCATTTTCTACTTTCCCAAGAACTTTTTGGTGTTAGTGGCCTTTCTTTTATTACATTTAATAATGAAAGATCCGGGGTGTGTAATGTTTTTGACGAAGAATATGTGATCTTGAATACAAGTATTGAGTGTGGACGAGTAAATTTTTTGTGTACAACAATATTTGCTAAAATTTTCTTTTACACAATTTGATTATATTTTTATATTAAGATAATATAACATATACAAAAACTTATAAAATAATTACATCTTAATAATTTATTTAAATATAATATATGATATACAAATTACTCATAAAATTATATTTGTAATTGAAAGTAAACTATTCCCCCGTTTCAAAAAAAGAGAAACTTTTGAGAATAAACTTTGTTTCAAAAAAATAACAACATTTGTATAATTTTTTTAATATTTGTCATTACAATCTTCTCATCTTATCTTTAATTGAACTTTCATAATAAATTTCATGAGAAAAACTTATTATTTGTACATGTAATTCTGAATCAAACATGTAAAATTAATATTTGTTAAAAGTCTAGTCGTTACTCATTTTGTGAGACAGAGAAAATATCATAAAATAAAATGAAATCTTTTATGATAGAACAAAATGGTCTAGTGAATACTCGTAAATAGTTCATAACTAGTTTGTAACTTGTGGAATACATCATTGAAAATTCGAGTTTAAATTCGAATACCAAAACATTTATTAGAATAAAAGTTAAAGTTTTAATTTGTTTAATCCTACTTGCAAGCAAATCTAAAATTTGTCCTATGTCTCTTAATGTCTCAACATCTAGATAATTTGTACATTTGTATAGTTTTAAAATTCGGACCTTAACTGTTCATAAACGCAACATTACGTATTTTCTTTATTTACCAAAAGTGGCTTCAAGTTTAATTTCTAGCTAATTATGGAGAAAACAAAATAAATTAGAATGATAATGTTTGATCAAGTAAGCAAATATTTCCTTTAATAAAACAGTAGATCAAGAAAACAAGTGTCAACATGTACTAATTAAACATTGTCCCAATATAATTGAAGCTATAATGAAAAAAACTTTTGAGCAAAAAGTTGAAAATTGTTCAATTCAACGTTAACTTTAATCTACTTTAGGGAAAATGACGTCACTCAAAAGCGACCGGCCGGCTGATTGAAGCTGCTGCAGGTCGCCTAATTTGACATTGAAATACAAACAAATCCCAAACATCTCTTAAATAGACACTTCTCTCACACGTATATATAGCTCAAGAAAAAAAACAAAAGAAATAACATTATACTACGTAAACCAAGTAAACTACGACGCACATATAACACATAATCAAAACTATCTCCTCACATAAAATAGGCATGAGTTTTGAATTTTGGAGGAAAAAATAATTTTAGGGAGTAGTAATTATAAATATATGAGTATGTGCGTCAATTTGTAAGCAATGACATAAATAAAAATACATTATACTACGTAAACTAAGTAAACTAGGATACACAAATAACACATAATTATAGCTCTCTTTTGCATAAAATAGATCTATGTTTTAAATTTTACAGAAAAAAATAATTTTACAAAGTAATTGTTATGAATGTACGAGTGTGTGCATGAATAAGTTTACATAAAAAAAATTTGTGGTACACACGGTGCATGTATAATGATAGTCCAATAATAAACTATGGATTTAATTAAACCCAAGGAGGCAGCAATATAGAAAGAAAAGATAAAAGAGTTAAAATTAAATGGTAACATTAGGTTTTGTTTATAATTTTGGCCTTTTTAAATTGAAATCATAAAATAATATTAATAAAATTCTAAGATAACAAAAGGACATTGTTAAATTTTATCTATTTTAAAATACTAATCGTTCACAAGAAAAATCAGTTAAATTTGAAATATAAGATTTCTCTATTTTAATAGAAAAGTTCTAAATACAACCTTTTTTCTTTTTCATGAAATGGAACGAGCGTAGAGAAGACAAAATTATTACATAGGTATATTCCCACCAATTGTTATGTTAAATAGTTCTTAAATGTGTGTTGAATAAAAATCTTAAATAGTTCAAAAATATAAATCTTAAACAGTTCTTAAATGTATATTAAATATATAGTGAATAACTAGGTCGTTCATTATCCTTAAAAAAGTTTTGTCGACCTTTTATTTTGTTGAATTCTTTACAACTTTTTTTGCAACACAACATTCCTTCATATCCTCTAGGGCTTTGTTTGGAAGAGTTTATTCTTGGAGCTTATAGCTTATTTAGTAGGAAAAACACTTGAATTGAGTTTTTGGAAGTGTTTATTACAAAATAAGCAATAGTGTCACATAAAATTTTTAAGTAGGATGAAATAAGCTGGGGTAGATGTGCTCTTTTTAAACACTTATTTTATCTAATAACTTATTCAAAATATATACTTATTATAAGCATTTATTTCTCAAACACAACCGCTTTTATATAAATAAGCTAGTTTAAAATAAGTTATCTCAAACACACATTTACAATTATTCAAATAAGCCGAACTTAAAACTAAACACTTATTTTAAATAAGTACTTATAAATAAGTTGTGCCAAACTAGGCCTATAAATTTCAATTACAAATAAATATAAGCGAATTTAAATTAAATAAAAAATAATTTTAACCGATGTAAATCACTGGTTGAAATCGATAGTGTAGAGAGTAGGATGAAAATGAGTATGGAGGGGAGCTTAATCTCCTATTTCCACAAATGCAAATCTGGAAAGTAATGTAAATATATAGACTTAGACATGTCGGTAGTATAATATTAAGGAGATGTCTAATATATGGTCCATCTCTCCTGTTGTCATTTCTAATATAAATCCCCTAGTTATCTTTACTATCAAAACAATCCCCTAGTTATATTATATTTGGCGCTTACATTGACTTGTTTCTAAACTTACAAAATTATGACATAATTTATATAGAACAATGAGTAAGATGATAAAATATATGAAGTAACAACGGGGTTTTGTTCCAACTCCTCACATAACTCTTGAAATCTAAGAAGTTGATCAGTTGTTTTAGCAAAAAAAAAAAGAAGTTGATTAGTTGAAATCTTCTAGACAATGTGGTAGGTATGTGAATATGGTGGGGTGCGTGAGTAAATTAGGAAAAAGATAATGAAAGACTTTTTTTCAATTCTACGCTTTTTTTTTTACTCTCATGCAATATGAAGTTATTTCAAACCTTATTTCGATTCAACTCTTTAAAAAAGAGTGTTTGGGTACATTTTACATTTTCAAGACTCCAAATTGAAAAATATAATTAAGCGAACTTAAGTCATTTATGCTTAAACCGACAGACAGACAGATTACTACTCCTACACTTTTACTTAGGTCTAAGGAAGGATACAGAAAAGTAAATGTCTAAAATACCCTACGACACCGACAAATACGG
The DNA here is from genome assembly GCA_014636745.2 of Centella asiatica. Lineage (NCBI taxonomy): Eukaryota > Viridiplantae > Streptophyta > Magnoliopsida > Apiales > Apiaceae > Centella > Centella asiatica. The sequence continues at coordinate 23,151,842 of CM025783.1, read as the reverse complement.
GTGTCATTTACTGGTAAAACCCAAAGGAGCAGCCCGTAAATGAGCGTGTTTGGAACACTATCTTCCATTATTACCCTACTCTTCGGTGAAAATGAAGTTTCCACTTTGAGTGCTTTTCTTCCCCCTTCTACACGTAGCGGTACAATTCTCTTCGCCCTTTCAACAACAGCATTGCCGGCTTCCGTTTTTTCTAATCTTAATAAGAAAGTGGAGTAGACATCTATCTATATAACTGTTCACAGAAAAAAAGAAAAAAAAGAAAAAGGATTTGTTTCTCTTCTCACAATAAAACTATAATTCTTAGTTTTATATTAAATATAGATCACATTCTCCTAAATAATAATTGTCATATTTTATTTTTATACTTTATATTACGTATAGTCGGGTAGCAATTATTTTCTTTATTATTTATTATTACTTACTAGTATATGAAAAAAATCAAAACTATTTATGCATTGTTGTACTATTATTATGTTTTAAGTATGTGGTCATTGTTGTGTTCGCTGTCCATTCATTTTCTTTTAATTGTTACGGAGCATTATTATTATTTGCTCGGGTAACTTCTCTGTCCTTTCTCTCTCAAACTCTTCTCCACACAAAGAGAGTCAAAAGACTTGTGAAGGCCTGGTTTGCTAATTCCTAATCTGGGCGGACATTGTTTTCCATTGGTGGGATTCCCAAGAATAAACCAGAGAATTGCCATTTTTCAATTTTCAGCAATTTCACAAGATAATTTGATTTGGGCAAGACCAAAAGAGATCTGAAGAATCTTTTTTACAGCTCACAAATAGAATTTGCCACACATAAAGTTGCCGTCTTTCTAGCATTTTTTTTCTCCCGGTGGGTAGCTCGCCGGCGACTTCTCCGGGGGTCTTTTTTCCGAACTTCAACAAGTTTGTCAGTGTTTCTTGTTTCTTGTCTCTCACACGCGTGGTTGCTGGAATTAGATACATGTAACTACTTTGGCGGCTGTGTGTGTTGTAATTGTTGAGTCATCTCTATAGATCGGAGCAAAGTCAATGCTTTGATATCAATCTATTTGTCTCTTCAACCTACTATTCTTTTTTATTGCTTGATCTTTTTCTATCCCAATTCATTTTGTTCATAAAATTGTTAAGTTATAAAGAAAATGATGCGAATGAGGACCGGAACCACCGCACCACCACCAATGAACGGTGGCTCTGGCGGGCCAGAGAATGAGTGGGAATTGAGACCCGGAGGAATGCTGGTTCAGAAGCGAAACCCAGATTTGGATCAGACCCGCCTCCCACCTCCACCTACCATTAGAGTTCGGGTCAAATACGGGTCCATTTACCATGAAATCAATATTAACTCTCAGGGCACCTTTGGTAAATGCATAACCAGACACCCCCCATTGAAAGAGTTTATGTTGTTTCAGTTGCAATTTTGTTTGATAATGTTGTACAAGGTTATTTATTAGTTTTGTTCAATGTTGTGAATTTGCAGGGGAGTTGAAGAAGATGTTGTCAGGACCTACAGGATTACACCATGAAGACCAGAAGTTGCTGTTTAAAGATAAAGAGAGAGACTCAAAGACATTCTTGGATGTTGTGGGTGTAAAAGACAAGTCAAAGATTGTTCTGATTGAGGATCCAATTAGCCAAGAGAAGAGGTATCTTGAGATTAGAAGAAATGCCAAGATGGAGAAGGCTGCAAAATCCATTTCTGAAATTAGTTTGGAGGTTGATAGACTTTCTGGACAGGTGAATTATGCAGAAAAAAAAATGCATAAATTATGTAGAATATAATTAAATTTATCTATAATATTTGAATTGATTTGTGATGGGAATTGCTGAGCAGGTGTCAACACTTGAATCCGTAATATCTAAAGGTGGGAAAGTTGCTGAGAAGCAAGTGTTGACTTTAATTGAGCTGTTGATGAATGAATTGCTCAAGTTGGATGGGATTATTGCAGAAGGAGATGTGAAACTACAGAGAAGAATGCAGGTATGTGATATTTTAATAGAATTGCAGATTTTGAACCGCCATAAGTTTCAAGGACTAATTTTCTAATACTGATACATCATTTTGAAGGTGAAAAGAGTGCAAAAGTGTGTTGAAACTCTTGATGTTTTAAAGGTCAAAAACTCAATGCTGAGTAGCAATGAAACTTCTAATAGTCCAATACAGCAGAAGCAACAGCCACAGCAGCAGCAGCAGCAACAGCATAATAAGCAGCAATCACCAATTCAAAATAATCAAGAACAAAGGAACCCATTTGGGAAAGTTCCATCCCAAATTCAACAACCACAATCAAGGCGATCTGTCGGGCATGCTTCGTTAGGAATGCAGCATCAGAGACAGCAACAACAGGCGCCGCCTAGGCATTCGGCATCAGGTTCAGTTGTCATAACAACACAATGGGAGACTTTTGATCCAGTACCAGGAATGCCATTGCCTGTTCCCCCAACATCATCAAAGGCTGCATCAAGCGTCAATACTACAGTTCATCCTAAATTCACATGGGATTTGCTTTAAGCAGTTAACGTTATGTTTAAGTGTGTGGATGTGTGTTTTAAATTTTTCTTGAGTTGGTTTTGGTATCTATTCTCAATTCTTTTCTGTACTTAGAGTTTTGTTAGCATCCCTTTTTATCTGTTATTCACTTCAGAAATAAATGGGACAACTACAACAGCAATATATAATATACACCATCTTTTTCACTTTATTCGATCAAGTTATTCTAATGCTTTAGCCTTTGACGTTTTAAGTAGGATTCTAAATGGGGGGAGATAAAACCAGATGTAGATAAAACCATCTCTTGTTCTTTACACAAAGGCCAAGAAAGGAAAACAAATAGTTTGGGGGCATAAAACCCAAATTTGCTTGCTTTACCTCCCAGTTAAGACAACATTGTTATCATCGTTCTTGGCCATGATTAGGTGAATGTCGTACCAACTGAATGGCTGAATGTTGTGGTGAAACTTTGCCAGTCCAACCAGCGAGGAAAGCAACTTCAACCTGAACTCCGCTACATGAATAACACTATCATTTAAAGTGTCTAGAACACTTCATCATTTCCTGGAAAAGAAACCTTCACTAGGTGTTACATTTGGGGTCTAGGGGTAGCTTACTTTACTGCTTGTTTCATTTGGGGTGCTTGTGGTGTTTGAAGGCTAATCCAACCAAGATTCTTGTTGTTTCAATAAAAACAACACATAAATGTTACATTTTGTGGTCTGACACGTATAAATTATTCTCCGAGTAAAATGCATTACAACCTGTGATTTTCCCGGATCTACGTTGTACCACTTATAGTATAAAACCCATCGGATAACCACATGAATTATTACGATTTCCCATTGCTAAATATGACAATTAGCGCCAAACTTTTCGAAGTTAACTAAATGCACCAAACACGAAACTAACAAGCCCTGAGTAAAAAAGGAAGAACCTTTACAAAGTGTCAGTTCTGGTAAATCCAGCATTTCACATAAGTTTTGATGATTTTACTGGTCTAAACTAAAAAAATAATGTGTTACATAAGAATAAGGTAGTATCTTAGGAAGCATTCAATGAATAATGCAGATTAGTTATTTTTTATTTTTATTTTCTGGCTGTTCAAGAGCAATCAAATTTTTGGTGGTCCAATAATAATTGTGGAATATTCACCATATGCTGTATGTGTAATCATTTTCATATAATTTCAATGAGTTCCTACTAATAATATCTTCGGCAAAGCTCAGATCATGTTTGCAATTGATCTGTATAAAGGGAAATTATTTAATATTCTTTCTTCATAAGTGTTAGGAATTATATTATTTGATGATGATGTATAATGCTTAGAATTATTAGATTTGAAATTGTACTAAAAACTAATGATGTATTTTATAAATATTAGCAAATAAACTGCAACTGATTTTGTTCAAGTATTATCTTCCGACAGTATAAACTGTTCATTGGTGGATAAGAGATAAGTCAGTGAATTTATCATCCGACAGTGTAAATATACATCAATGAATAATCAGAGGATAAATTCTTAAGTAACTAGTCAAAAGATGATTTTGTTCTTCGATTAATAAAGTATTTATCAGATGATAAATGGTTAGCGATAGATAAAATGTAGTAGTAGATAATTAGCCTCTGATAGTATAACTGATCAGTGAATAATTATCGGCTGATAAAAGGTAGCAATAGATAATTATCCTCTGATACCCATCAGTGAATAATTATCCGCTCACAAAGGAAGCAAATATCATTATTCACTGATATTATAACTAATTAGCAAATAATTTTAGTCTAATGAAGCATTAGTAGATAATTTACTCTTCGAAGGATAATTATTAACTGATGAACAAATGAAGCATCGACAGATAATTTTACATCTCAGAGGATAATTATCGACTAATAAATAAAAGCAACAATGATTAATTTATCCCTTGATGAACTACTTATCGGTGGATAATTATTTGTTGGTAGTAGAAATTAAAATCTTAATTTCTGAGCTATCTTCTCTATTTTTTCTCTTTTGCTACAATAAAGGAGATTAGTGCAGACCCAACTTTTTTTTACCCAAATAGCAATACCTTCTAAATCAAAGTCTATAACAAAAGTCACCTCCTCTATCTCTCAAAAAATAAAGTTAGTAAAAAGAAAATAACCACAACCAACAATAGCTGAGGGGGAGAGTGAGCATGTTGAGGGTGAAATAAAGAAGAAAAACAGAACAATGAGAACCCTTGGAAACTGCTTTTTAACTTCTCAAAAGGATTCTGAGTCTAAAAAGAAAAAACACATCACTAGGTGTATCCTCTCAAAAGGTTGTATTTATTGAAAATAACTCACATTGAAGGACACATGTACATGAGTCTAAAAGAACACATTTATAAATAACTTTCAAAGGAAGAAGAAGAAGTAAGACTTGCTGAATGATCAACTTGTCACTGAGTGCACACACAAAAGTCTCAAATTGATGTTTTTCTTTTCTCTATTAAAAAAAGACAACCAATACTCAATTCTATACTCTTATTCTTTCTTCTTCTCTCTTTGATATTTCTTCAGAAGTAATGGAGTCTAATAATTTAATTGGTTTCAAATTTTTTAATAGTTCAATCATCAGAGAAGTCAATTTTGTAGCTGAAATATAAAAAACAGTTTTCAACTCATCAGTAGATAATACAATTGTTCTTTCTCAAACATTTATTGATGTAAAACACTTATTATTTATATTTGCTACACCACTTTAAGTCATTCACATTTAAAGTGTTTAAATAATTTTGGTGAACTTAAAAAAATACTTGGTGAGAGTTAAATCTTGTATCCGACTCTCACCGACCTATGATTGTATCCATTTAACAGTAACCAAAAAAATCCATCTACGTCAGTAGTTATGGACTAGTAATTGATTTAATAGTGAGGAAGAAAACTAATACTATGAAAGAATGATTAGGATAAAGACAGTGTTAGGTTTGGGATTTTGCATTTTAGCTAAAGAGTTGATATGTAAAATAGTGGTAAGAAGCTTTAATCGAACCAAAATGACAAAAGGAAAAGATATCCAACAGCAATACCACTGTGACTATCATGATATTGAGGCAAACACAATAATTGCAGCAATCAGCCAATCAACTATTAAAATAACCTATAAACACATAAAAAGTTACCAACATATATTGTAAATAGAAAAAGGCAGTGGAAGGACAAAAAGCATAAGTTTCTGATTCTTTTTAATAAGTTATGCTCCCCCTATGAAAATTAATTGATATGATTAATGAAAGTTTAGAGCGTAGTAACTTTTGTGGTCTGTGATTGATAGATTTCGCTATACACTATACAATTACAATAATTATATTAATTAAAATTAAACTAAATTTCATCAATCTAAAAATAAACATGTCGTCCTTTGACCTCGAGGGTCATATTATATATCTTATCTTGGAGCGTAGCAACTTCTTAATTATTATTTAAGATGAATTGTCTTAAACTAAGTTGTCCTTATCATCATCCATAAAAATCAAGTTGGTTGGCTATTCCATTTCCTACTTCATCTCGACTCTATTTCCTCTTTAACTTATTAGTTAGTTTTTCTATTTAAAAAATTAAGCCTTGAAAGAAGCACGCAGTACTGCTACTCCTCCGACAGATAATAAATTAGTCCATCTCATTTCTCCGTTTCTTCATAAAAGACATATATCACTCCATTTCTCCATAAAAGACACATACCACTCTAAATTGGCATGTTGTAATCCACATTTGGGAACTAAAGACAAACCGTGATTCTTCTGGAATTTGAACTTTTATAGCAAAAAGGATTTTATAATCAGGACCATATCCATAAATTTCTTACAATTTAACCAACAAAGGTGGATTAAATAACCAAGTTACAAAGAAACATATTGCATTAAATAACGTAAAATCAATTAGATCATCAATTCATCATAGAAATAGAACAAATTGCCCGAATTGTATAGCTTGAAAAATGTTTGTAGATACATTACCCGATGAAATTGAGGTGATCAATAGACGGATTCATGATCGCCATATTTCGTCTGCAACCCTCATTGCGATTTGCGATGAAGAAGATTGGGAGCGAGTTTCGGACTTTAGTTTTGAAAATGTAATGTAATATGGATGGCGTAATGAAAGGAAAAAATGGATAATGCAGAGTAGCAGCATTAATTAATTAATGAGTTTAAAGTTACACAGCGGGAATTATTGGGTGCTTGAAAAAATTGTAATGGACCTCAACTTTATATAAGCCCAAAGGGCCAATATTGGGTGCAAGCCTTAAATTTACCCATTAAGAGTACTCATATTGGTGTCCCTATGATCTCTACGATCTCTATTTTAAGAAGTCTAAAGTTGAAATTCTAAAACTTTTGTCTATACCAGAATTCTTAAAATAGATAATTTATTAAGAGATTTGAACAATGAATCTTTATAATAAAATATTTACTATTCAAATATTTCTAATTTGTATAATAGGGATATCGATATAATTTTAAAAAAATAGAGATTTTAAAAAATATGAAAAAATATAATTTAATCTGTAAAATAAGGAATCACTCTAGTGTGAATGGCCTAAGGTAGCTCCATTTTTACCGGGTCAAGAGGAATATATTTAAATATTTTTGATATTTTTATGGATCAATTAATATTATATTATACATAAAATACTTATAAATATGACAGCATGTGTCCAACGTCGTCAAATAATTACTTTTGAAAAGTGAATAAGAGGTTGGGAGTTTAAATTTTATCGGTTACAGTTGTTATGAGCGTGGAAGTTGTAAACAATGGCCTCATTTGAAACAAAATAAAAAAAACTTATAAAATATACTTAAAAACCTAAATATGTAAAAATTCACTAAAAAAATATTATTCCATCCATTTCAAAATTAGAGTTCAAACTTTATTAGTTATGGTTGTTATAAGTGTGTGTTTAACTGCGTGAAATCATTGTAATGAAAAGAATTACTTATAAAAAATACTTAAAAACCTAAATATGTAAAATTTTATTTAAAAAAAATATTATCTCCTCCATTTCAAAATTAGAGTTCAAGTTTTACTAGATACCGTTGTTATGAGTGTGTCTCTGAGTGTATGAGTTCTAAACAATAGTTTTACTTGTAACAAAAAAAAGAGAGAAGGAAAATATTTATAAAATTACTTAAAAATCTAAATATGTAAAATTTCATTAAAAAATATTACTCCATTCATTTTAAAATTAGAGATACATTTCATTTTATAAAATAGATTTGTGAAATTATATAATTCAAAATTGAAGTCAAGCTTTTTATTTTTTATAATTTTTAAGTGGAACTACTTGAAATATATAAAGATTACTATAGAATATAAATATTCTTATTTTCATATTTTTATAAATTTATATCACAAAAACAATTATAAAATTTGAATTTTTTTTACCATATACTATATTAAAAGAAAAATCTATCTTTAATTTTTAAATTATGGAGTAAAAGTTTAAAATTGATGTGAAACTATCAATCTATGTAAAATCGAACATTCGATAAAGGCCAGATAAGTTTTCACCATAAGGAATGCATTTAAAGTAGGTAGTTTTAAATTATTTTCAATTTTGACTCACATTTCATTTCTGTGGAATAATACACTTAAACTAATCAGTAATTTTTCAACAATTAAATATCAAATAAATCCAAACCTTGCGGTCAGGAGGAAACAAAAGAATCCCACAATGAACAGAATTACTACTACTTTCAGCAAAGACCTTAATTTTGACTAGGGACAAATTAATACAATAAACTATTTCAGAAATAATTGTAAAAATCAAAATTTATGATTTTGATATCCTTATATAAACATACCACAAAATAAATTACTATATTTCATTTTAAAATTATAGATAATTGTTGATTTTTTAAGTCAAGTACCATTATTTTATTCAAAAAGTAAAAATATATATCAAATTTTAGAATGGAGGAAATGTAAAAATTTCACAAATGTACAAAAGTACTGTGATCAAATTAAAATATATCTCCGGTATTACTACTTTATGGGTAGTTTACGAAATTATGATTAGGTGGACTGAATCCATATATATTCAAAAATAAAAGATAAAATGGAAAACAAATCAAATTCAACTGTATAAATCAAAGTTGATGATATATATATATATATATTGTAAAAGGAAGTAATATGCTAAACAATAAAATGATAATCTCCCTTGTTGTCAGCCATGAATTGCTTTGTGTCTCCCCCATCTTCACAATCAACAACAGGCATAATATCACATGTAGTCAGCTCTTTAGCTCTACGGGCTTCACCTTCCCAATTTGTCCGACCCAAAACAATCAACATGGTCACCACACACGACCCCTGCGCAGCCAACAGCCCCAACCACATTCCTCGAAATTCGAGCCCAGCAAAGAATGCCAACCCAACAGCCGCCGGCATTCCAACCAAGTAAAAACAACCCAAGTTAATATTTGCTCCAACTTTAGGCCTAGCTGTTCCTCTCAACACCCCACAACCTGTTGTTTGTGGGCAGTTTCCAAGTTCACAAAGCCCAATTATAGGCAAAACAAGTGATGTCAATGCCATGATCTCCTTATCTTTTGTGAACAAACTTGCCCATGTGTTCCTCACTCCCAATGCAAAAAACAGTGCTGAAAATCCCAAAAGAAAGCTCATACAAATGCCTACAATGGCCAGGAGCTTCGCCTTCGCGGGCTGGTTAGCTCCGATTTCATAGCCAACTCTGGTTGAAAGACTGAAACTTAGAGATGATGGGAATATGTAAATCAATGCAGTGGTTTGGATTAGAATTCCCATTGATGCCACTGTTGATTTTGGATTTGGGAGAAGCCCACAAAGCAGAATCATGATTTCATACCACCACCATTCAAGGCACACTGATATGCAACTTGGAATGGCTAAATTTAGTAAAGATTCCCATCCCCTTACGCATTCAAAGGACAGTCCTCCCCAAGTTGACTTGTATGCACCAGAGATTAGTATGTAGATTGTCAATGATGCAACAAGATTGAAATTTGTCCAAACCCCACTTATCGCGACGCCTTTGATTCCCAATCCGAGGCTTGAAACAAGGAAATAATTGATGGGAATGTGTAGAAGGATTGATAGAGTGGCACAAAGTGTTATAGGCAAAGTTATGGATTGTGCTCTGAGGTAGATCCTTAAGGGGTGTAGTAAAGATTGTGCCAAGAGGTCAGGGATTGAATATAAAAGGTATAATTGAGCTTTAGTAGTTATGGCTTCATCTTGTCCTAAGAATAAAAGAATATTTTTCATGTTAAGCCACAAAATTGATATTGGGAATGAGGTAAGGAGTAACAAAAGGATAGTTCTTTGTAAAGATAGGCCTAGGAGGGTATGTTTTTTGGCCCCAAAGGCTTGCCCACATATGGGTTCCATTCCCAAGGCAAGGCCTGATAGGATGGAATATCCAGTGATGTTGGCGAACCCAATGGCGAGGGACCCACCCGCCAACGGAAGTTCGCCTAGGCGGCCAAGGAAGAGCATTGATATCAACGAACGAGAGTAAAGGAGGAGGCCGGTAAGTATCATCGGAAGAGCAATTTTGAGTATGTCAGAGGTCTCTTTAATCACATGTGAAACATGATTTCGATAAAGTTGATGTTGGTTGTTGGATGTTGTTGTTGGGTTTTTGGGGATCAAATGGGTCATCATGTCGGGTTCCGGGCGGTTGAGTTGCATTTCGAACAGAGATCAGAGGAAGGATGTTTGCACATTGTGGTGGGAGAGATGAAATTCTGGAGACGAATACCGGAGATTTTGAGGGGTTTAGAACAAACCTAAAATATTTAAAGGGTTTTGGAAACACCACTTCACTTGGTAATTCAATTCTTTCCAAAGTGGTCTTTATTACTCTATTGTATCATAACATAATATTTGTATTCAAATCTTATAATCATCTTATCCTAAATTAATTATGGTAATAGAATGGTTTTTATTCCATATTTATCGCTCACTTTCTTCTTCTTCTTCTTCTTCTTCGTTTTTCTATAAGCTAAATTCTGTCGCCTGTTTTTTTCTCAATATTATGAATTCAGTTATTTTCCAAATTTATCTATGGTACTCTCTTTAGAAAAAGTCTATTTCGACAAATTAGTCATTGTGATTTGTTTATTTATCAATTCTGATATTGAGTTAAGGTGTTTTAATTCAATATATACTCCATCATTTGCATAAAAAAAAAACAACATTTAGATTTTTGACGACTATTAATTTTTCATCTTTGACCAAGAATTAAATATACAAATAATAAATTTTTCTCATGAAAAATTTGTTATGAATCTTTAAGTTATGAAAATATCTATAAATTTGTAATTGAAAATTTTTTAATTTATAACAAAAAAAATCAATATAACTCTTTTTTTGGAAGCAGTAATTATCAAATTTCTTAATATGTATGTATCGATTAGACCGACAAGTAGTAGAATATTCTTATCTTGTAAGATTTGCCCCAACTACCTACTAAAATTCTCTCTTTGTTATCCTTTAATCTACAATACTTTGCTACCCTTTACCATCATTTTTTTTTATATTAATGAGTTCACTTATTTGCCAAATTTTATCTATATTCACTCCCTTAATTATTAAAAAAATCGAATTTATTAGATTTCTTAATATGTACTATGTTTCTATTAAACCGACAAGCTAGTCACGAGTTCTCTTGCATAATCATAGGATCCGTTTTACCATACTTTTATGGTGTAATTCCTTTACCATATGCGTGTGAAGATGTTGTAAGATTTATCCCAATTACCTTATAAAAATATTCCTTCGAGTTGGTTATTCTTTTCCATAAATGCCAATTGGGAATATTGCCATGGTTGTGAATATTTGTCCTATGGGTCATTTGATTAAGTATTATTTCATAAAATAATTATATTCTGACTTTACAAATTAGTACTGAAATTTGAAATTTGAAATTGATACGATTCATAAATGCTTAGAAAAATTTATGGCATTAATTACAATTTCTAGCAACATATGTTTTATTAACTTACCTGCTCCATTTTAAATTAAAGGCATATAACTCTTTTAGTCAAACAAAGACGGATTAATTTTAGATTTAAGAGTGAATTTATTTCATTAGTTGTTTTATCAATGTATAGTATAAGATAAAACCTATTAACGACAAAACACAACTAAATATTTATGAATTAAACTAAATGAGTACATTCAAATTCAATTCAATATACCATCATATTGAATATATATATATATATATATATATATATATTAACGGCATTGCATTAGAAGGAGTTACTAGATAATTTTGATCATAAGTCAAGGGAACATGCCCTTGAGCTGAATAATTTGTCCATGGATTCTTCCAAGAATTTTATAATTGCTCCAGGATTTAAATTAACCTACTTCTCATATTGAATCTCCTTGAGATGTGAAGATTCCATAATTGCCTTATCTTGATATTGACGGCATAATTCTCTGGCCTCTTTCTCAATATTCTTATATTTAAACTTGAGCCACCATTTAAAGAAATAATTAATTCCCAAATATGGGAGATCATTTTCATCCATAATAGAACAATATTGCCAATGCCATATCCACGGGATTTTAAATTGGGAAATAAAGAATAATAATGATTTCCTGATCCGAGTAGGAGCAGATAATTGATCATTTCTCAACTTCGGATGAAGCCTTGAGTAATGTAATAATAATTCTGATAATTCATCAGGGAGAAAGATTTGTTCTCGACCAATTCTTTCCCAATTGTTTAAAAACCAATTTGAAATGTCTTCCAGTTGGCAATCATAATTAAACATAAAAAAACCATGAATGTTTTCTATGATTATTTTGGTAAATAAAAGCATAATGTCATTCTTCTATATAATTCCAATAATTATAGTAAAATAATTTAGCAGGAGTATCCGGATCAACATACTTGCGATATTGACCTGGACTAGAATCCCATTCATTTGCTGAAATAATATTTAAAATTTTTGCTTTTGAGAAATCAAAAGAATTTTTATCATAATCATTATATGAGTGTTGAAAATAAACTGAGTTGGTTTCACTCAGAATAATCTCATACTGCATTCTACTTTTTTGTGCCGAATTAGGAGCGAAAATACCTTGCTCAAAATATTTGTTTGCAATTTTTCATGGCTCCTCCAGCTATTTGAAGTCTGAATTTTCAAGAATCATTAAAAAATCATTGTATGATTTTTGTTGTAAATCATTATTTTTATCATTTGCAGTTTCATGTGCTTCTACTGCAATATCTTTTAACGTCCTTGCATTATAAGGAGTTACTGGATAATTTTGATCATAAGTTAAGGGAGCATGCCCTTGAACTGAATAATTTATCTGACCACGTCCTCGGCCTCGACCCCGAGAAGTATTATTATGGGAGGAACTTCCTCCTCTAGATAATTGTCCTCTTCCTTTTTGAGAAGGACCTACATAATTCCTTGAAAAAATTTTCGAGTTAAGAAATCAGGTAGTGAATTTTGATCATCCTTGATATATTCAATGGTGAAATCAAAAACAGATAATATGGCTTGCCATCTGTCAAATATTTATTTTGAAACAAGATTTTTAATATCTTTTTCAATTATATCTTTGGCTGCCTTACAGTCAATTCTTAATATAAATTCTTGATTTAACAAATCATCCTGAAATTTAGAAATATTCTTCACAATATAAAGCATTTCTTTTTTAATAGTAGCATAATTAATCTGATACCTGATTTCTTAACTCTAGAATTTTTACAGGGAATTATGTATGTCCTTCTCAAAAAGGTAGAATTTTTGCAGGGAATTATGTATGTCCTTCTCAATTTAGAAGCATCAGTTTCAACAATCTTTTTCCAATTATATATATATATATATATATATATATATATATATATATATATATCACATCCCGATCTTGTTTCAGAATTGAGAGAGTTTGCACTTCCTCTGTATAATTTATGGCTCTTAATATTTACAATAGTATTTACAACTTTGTTCTATTGAAGATTTACGAAGTGATTTCACTTATATTTTCCAAGAAATATAAGTGAAATATATATTTATACTTTTGGAAATAGATATATATGTATAAATTTTCCAAAAGTGAAATACATACATACATATATACATACATATATATATTCAAGAAATATATATGTAATGTTCCTCTATTCTATAAAAAATGTTGTATTTGAAAATAACATTTATTTCACAAAAGAATTATATTTGTATTATTTATTTTATTATAATATTATAGTTTTTAAAATATATTAGTACTATTTTCTTATTTTATAATTAATTGAATCTCAATTTTTTAATATTAATACTCGTAAAAAATTCACATATAATTCTTTTTGTGAAGAGAGAATATTTAATACGAGTTTAGAATCTTAAGATTAATGAAATTGGCCGACTTACCTTTATATTCGTCAACTTCTATATTAACAAAGACGAGTTATAAATGGTGAACCAAAGACCACCAATATGTGTAATATCATTTTCAAATATCCACAATTTCAGATAACTTATTCGTCCTCTAATATAAAGCTCCAAAAAAGATGAAGCATTAATATATTATCATTTAACTAATTTCAATCAATAAGGATATTTAAAAAAATTAGCTCATAGATGACTTTTAGCCCACTTAATATAATTTCATCTTAGATTTTTACTAAAAAACAAAAGAAGATATTTTTTAGGTTAAATACTTTTTCGATAATTATAGTTGTTTTTACATTTTAGTCAATTGAAATTTAAAAAAGATACATCATTGAATTATACGAATTTTTATTACGTCACATATTCCATTTATAATAATTGATTTTTACCAGAAATGAATGCTATGTAATATTTTAAATGACGTGAAAATAATTGATGGTAATAATACTTAAAAATAAATAAATATTTCACTAGGATTTAAGCTCTGAGCACGTATATTTCGACAATGAGAAGTTATCTAGATAAACTGACAATTAATTAAGTTGAAAATAAACAAGCTAATGGATTGATTATACTCTAATTAATTAAGTCGGGACTGTGACACTTGAACAAGCTTCGTATTATGTGGCAAAATGAAACTCTGGTGTATTTATCTTATGATTTAATTGAGGCGATCTCAGCAAATAGCCAAAAAGAACACATATTTTTGCCAAGTTGTGATATTCTTCTGTAGTTAGCATCAGCTGCATCACTTCCCTTCCCCTAGTTGCAAGCCGAATAAAGATGCCCTAACTGACCGAATGTTTGTACTCTTCTATGTGGGAACAATGTCAGGCTAGTAGTCATTTACTTCAATATGTAGGAATAAGCTATAAGTAGTCCAATTTTTAAAATTTCTCTATTTCAAAACGGAAAATAAGTGATTTTTTTTGTTTTTATTAGCAATCATATATTTACATTTATTATAAAACTCACTTTCTCTTTCTACTTCCCTATATGAAATTAAATCATATGACTACTGATAAAAATAGTAACTTATATTCCATGATCCCGTATATATATATATATATATATATATATATATATATATATATATATATATATATATATATTATTGTTGTTGTTGTATCTCACCTTTGCATAATGTATGATGTTTTTACTGTATTTGAGTTGGTGAGCTCAATGATGAATTCTATCAATTAAAAATCAATTATTATAAACGAAATGTATATTAGAATGAAAATTTGTGTAGTTTAATGACGAATTCTGTCAAAATTTGAATTGAGCGACTAAAATATAAAAACGAGTATAGTTCAATGATCTAAAATGTATTTCACCCGTTATTTTCTTCCTTTTAAATTCCTTAGTTTCCGAATATTATTACAATCATAATACTTCCTTTGTTAAAAAAAACAATAATATTTCATTTTATTTATATTGAATTGTAAAATTCCAAAATTTAAAGTATAACAATAGTTTAACAGTATTTTAGTATAATGAAAATTTTATTTTGTTAATATTTTTTAATGTTAATTATATTTTAATTAAATTCAATCAAATTTTAATTATAAATTTTTGTATAAATATTAAATAATTTTTTGAAATGGTACTTTTTTTCGGAAGTAAGTAATAATGTATATTCAAAGAAAAGTTGGTTTCAATTTTGGAATGTAATTACAAATCTAAGAAAGTTGTACAACCATTCGAATTTGCCGTTTCGGTAATCGATGACAAAGGGAGGTCAAGGAAATAAAGGCAAAGAAAGAAAGAGAGAATGCAATTCGTAGGACTAAGATTTTTATCAGCCAAATGTTTTCCAATCTTGTCTCACGCCTTCTACGGGGCGGCAATATGTGTGAAATTCGAATTCGAGTTTTGCTATTTCAATGTCTTTTTTCAATAGACATTTAATAGGAGTTTTTTTTTCCATATATTTCTTTGGTTCTTATATTAAAAATATTTTTTTAATATAATATTATTTGTGAATATTATAATTTCATTTGGAATATGAATTTATAAAAATATTAAGGTGTAAAATTTTGTATTTAAGAGTGTTCTTCATAAGATCTATGATATTCACTTCAAATTTATTAAAAATAAAAAATTTCACTTTGATTTGAAATTTAAAGAGAAACAAAAAAAACATAAGTACCCCCACTATTCTAAAATTAAAAATACGTTAACGTCGATTTTTAAAGATAGTTGTATATTTAAAATATATCTCTATTATCATGTTGTTTAAAATGATTATGATAAAGACTATTAAGTAATGAATATAATTAAGACAGTGTTGTGAAAATCAGACTAGGCGGACGCCTAAGCAGAATCAGGTGATATATCTTGAAAATATAGACAAGTCGAGAAAAACGTTGTTAGGCACCTTAGATGCTCTTAGGTTCCTAGGCATCCATAGATGGGTTCAAATTTTTTTTAATATTTTACTTTAAATAATTAAATTAAGATTTTAGCTTACTTTATTTTTATTTTTTTTATAAAAAATACAAACACAAATACCTTAAGATTCCGTATTTAAAAGTTCAAATAATGAATATACTAAAATTTTTAAGGTATAGTTTACAAGAATTGTAGTTTTATATCCTATTGAAAATTTCACTAATTTTAGTATATTTTTCTTAATTAAAATTATTTTATATTTAAGATACATTATGTGATTCGTGTTTAAATCTTAAAATGGTATGAAAAGTTGAACTAAGAAATAAAAAATAATAGTAATAATAGAGAAAAAATCTATTAAAATAATCGCCTAAAACCAGCTTAAATCTCAATTATTAGCTCTGGGTGTTAAAAGGTGACTTAATAGCGTTACTCTGCCTATCGTTTTTTGCAACATTGAGTTGAGGTAACTGGAGTAGTGAAATAGTTGAATAACATGATTTTTTATAGTTTAAAAATAAAAATTTAAAAATAACTAAAAATAATATGTATTTTTGATTTTGAAACGGAAGGTGTGAGTATAAAAGAGAACAAACGAAAGAAGCAAGCACACAAACCAAACTAAAATATAAAACCTATCTCTAAATCCACGAAAATTCACCATGACATGCTCCACTTGCATTTTGTTCCACAGTTTTGTACACTCTCACTAAAAAATCCCGTACTCCACATCCTGCCAAGAGAATGAGACAAGTAATCTAATTGCAAACCTCATCGACACTTGCCAGAATATTGCACTAGTAAGACCCTACGGATGTTTATGATGTCTAATCTTTTTAATATTACATAAAACAAAGAAAGAAAATATTTATAATCTAATTTTTCAACTCCACCTTAACTTCCCTGTCTTTAAACCTATATTCCATGTATGGATTCAGAGGAACTTGGTTTAGCAGCTAAGCTCGATTGTGCAATTAGTATTTGGGTTCTGGCAAATCATTGCGAAAAGGGCTAAACAGAGTGCAAACCATTCTGTAGGTCTTCTGCATTTGGTCTCCTTTTAGACCTCAAGAAACAAGACCCTTTTTTTCTAGCTGCATACTAAAGTGTTGCTACACAATGACGCATGGCACCTCAAAATCCAACATACAATGTTATATCGAAAAAATTGCACAGCATTTTCATGGTTCAACAAATGCTAGAAATTTTGTTAAAATCCATAACCTGGAATTTGAAATTATAAAACCTTTTACTAAGACCAATTTCAAAACTCGGGCAGATCACTGAAAAGCATCTGAAGTACTATTCAAATATATAAATTATTGAAGGAAGATTATGAAAAGTCGAATATTTAATTCTAGAATCAGAGATGGCAACAGTAACAAGATTTTAACTGGCTACTAATCACATAAAACAGGACCACTGAAATCCATCAAATTAAAAATGTTGTGAAACGAAATGTCCTAAAGAAATGCCCAACAGAATTACGACAACACTTGAACCAGCACCTATCAGAAGCTTTGTCATGGCTTTCTCACACAATTTCGACAAGGAATTTCTAAAACTGCAACCATACCACCAAGACAAAACAGTTTCAGGTCTCTGCATTCATCAGGACTGGGATCTCTCTCTTGCTGATGGTGACCGACTGAACAAAAAACCACAAGGAATTAAATAGCAATTGATCATATCCAAAATTAAAAAGATGGGAGTACAAAAAGGAACCAGGGAAAAGAAGTGTACATAATGTATATTAAATTAATTTATGGCCAACGTACGTACCTCCGATATCTGTCAGGTATTGGACTCTCTCCTTCACTATAAACTGGACTATCCCTCATTTGAGGCTTAGAATCTGGGCTAGCTTCACGACGGTAATCATCCGGACTAACCCTATCCGTTGGAGGGCTTTCACTGCGACCACGATTATAATCGGAAGTGAGCCTCTCTCTTGGGCTGGATCCATGCACAGGGTCGGGGCTAGGCAATTCTCTTTGAGGGCTAGGGCTGCGCCCACAACCATAATCAGAAATCCTCTCCCTCCCATTAGGACTTGGAACAGAGCCAGGGCCATAGTCTGCTTTCCTCTCCCTTCGATTAGGACTGCTAACAGCAAGCCCATAGTCAGCTCTGCTTTCTCTTCCATTAGGACTCCTGCTTCCAGTACGGCCATAGTCAGACTTTCTGTCCCTACCATTGGGACTCCTACTGCCATGGCCATGGTCAAATTTCCTATCTGTTATGTTAGGACTCCCAGTACCACCACGGCCATAGTCAGATTTCCTGTCCCTACCATTAGGACTCCTGCTACTGCCACGGCCATAGTTCCTGTCCGTAATGTTAGGACTCCCGCTACCACTACGGCCATACTCTGATTTCCTATCCCTTCCATTAGGACTTCCTCTACCGCCACGGCCATAATCAGGACTGGCCCTCTCTCTTCCGTAGGGACTAGGACTACGACCACGTCCACGTCCATAATCGGGACTTCCCCTTTCTCTCCTGTACGGGCTTGTAGATCGTCCCCTATCATCACTTCTCCTCCGAGGAGACCTATCGCGAATCCTGTCAGGACTATATCCACTCCTCCTATCATCATCATCTTTGATAGCATATTCCACAGAAATAACTCGATCCATCAGCTTGCTGCACATTAACATTTACATATGATTGGCAGTCATATTTCCAATGAATTAAAATATAGACATGAGTACATGACTGAAAAATAAGACAAAGAAACGCATAGCGCAACCTTACCTCATGTTTGTTGCTTCCAAAGCTTTGGTGGCATCCTCCTGTGTTTCATATTGGATGAATGCAAAATTTCTTCTAATCCTTACATTCGAAATTTTTCCATATGAATCAAAATGCCTCTCCAAATCCCTTGTTCTAGTATGATATGGATCAAAATTGATAACAAAAAGTGTCTTTGACGGCCTCATGTTAGATGATGATCTCCTTGAGCTCACGGGCTTCCTCACACTACGTTCTTGCTGCAGCATAATGGCAGCACCAAAGACAAATAAATAATAATAATAATAATATTGACAATAATAATAAGCAATTAAAAATATAATTACCATCAAACCAAGTTATTACCTTTGTCCACTCAACACGAAGCCGACGGCCTTTTCTACCAAACTCCAGTTGATCAAGTCTTCGAATTGCATCCTCTGCATCTCTCTCATCCTCCATGTAAACAAAAGCAAACCCTACAAGTAGCAAAAACATTATGATCATGTCAAGCCTTTATCCATCAAAGAAACAAGAATGCAAAACCAAGTGCACTTCCTGTTGAAAGGATTCTTTCATGAGACAGCATTTTTCCACTGAAAATATGCAAGCTGTCTAAAAAATCCACCCTGAAGAAAAAAAGCAAAGACTCTGAATTCTAGAAACCATTGACCAGTAAAATCAGCAACAGACCTTGGGCGATCAATTATCGAAGTCAAGGAACTACAATCCAAACGTGGATGTCTCATGGTAGAATAATGAAAATATTGGCGTCTGCAATTATTCTGTTCCCTCTGCTTTGAGGACGGCATAGTCTGTAAATGAAAGCTGGGATAAAGACACGAGGAATGAAAGGCAAGTGTCTGAGGTAATGAGTGATAGCGATTCCATGGTGGATCAGAGTGGCTCTTCTTGAGAGCAAGAAGAGGGAGCACGTCACAGCAAGGAAATGTAGGTGCGGAAGAAGTCATCCATAATGTAATCCTGCGCCAAAGAATTAGTTGAGTATGGGGGTTTTACACTTCAAAAAACATACTTGTCCTAAACATTTCTCTACACCCCATTAGAACTCAACAAGGACGGATTGCTGTTGCAGCTGTCTTCACCATCTGGATGATGTTACAACCCATACCCAGCTGACAGCTTCAGGAAGGAGGATAATTGCAAGCTGGATGATCTTGTAGTTGAAATGCCCGTGCCATTTGATTATTTGATTTCTAGTGATCCCCAGGCGACCACTTTAGGAAGGACACTTGTTCGCTGAATGGCCGTCTTTGTTGAACAATACCAATGTCATTTCATTATATGATTATTCTCTTTTATGCTATTGTTACGTGGTAATAGGTGTTCTTAGAACACCCGCATATAGATATGTACTCAAGAGCATGAGTTCATGCAGCCAAATGAGCGATTAAAGTCAAAAACCACAAAAGTACCTTCAAATTTACTAGCCTATAGCCAGAGGGGCAGCGCTAAATAGAAAATAGGAGCATTAGTCATCCATGATTTTTCTTAGGATATTTCTGGTACTTGATTACAGTTGATGTTATCCTAAAAGTACCATTCACAAATTCAATATTAGGGTATTCTACAATCTAATTTACATCTTGGTAGGGCAGGAAACAAAGTTGTATGGAAATATTAGAACCTGTTTTGAGAATTTCTTCAGAAAATGTCCACATCTATTAATAAAATGTCAAAAAGAGAATTCTGATGGTAGAAATTATGAAATCTGAATTTAAATTGAATAATAGTTGTGATCGCCATGTTAACAGGTCCTCCATTGTATAGCTGCAACATGGAGCTAGCCAGGCTGGCCACAGCCATTGAGGCAGATCTTAATTTCCTTCTAATATCTCCATATACTTACAATTTCAAATTTCATTCAACTTACTTGGAGAATTAATACGTTATGTTTGCAGCGAGAATTCCATCAAACACTCGGGATTTCTAGCAAGTAAACATGAAAATGTATGCTTGCTTGCTGTTAATGAACTCCAGCTATTCATATTTAATATAACTACTCAAATTAATGCTAAAATAGCAAAAAGCAAATTGTGAACTCACAAGAAGCAAATAAAAAATTTCTTCCAAGTTGTAAAGAATATTGGTGGTTTCCCCAAATTGCAAGTACAATTGTTTAACCGGAAAAGCATTATTCAAAAAGGGGGATCCTATAGAACCTAAAGGCAAAACAAGCAACTGCAAACCATCACATTGCTAACACCAATAAACAAACAATATTAATAGACAGAAACATTACCAGTCTTCATATCAACTCTATCAACCCTTCCATATCTTCGGAAAAGTCTCTCCAGATCAGACTGGCGAGCATCATATTCAAAGTTTCCGCAGAAAATAGGCCGCATTTCACCTTCAAAATTCAAAAACAAGTATCATATGACCCATAGTTTCAGTAAAGGAGAAAAAAAAGGTTCGAAGAAGAAATGCGGATGCCTTCAAAAATCAGTGTGATGAATAAGCTAGTGCATTGGGCTTGTATTTAATCATACTTTTTTGTGCTTGTACAAAAAATCTATTACAGTATATTAATTGACAAGCCCCATACTCAAAGATAGAGTCAACTATGTGACAGCATAAACTATGCTGAATCAATTTGTTGATTCAATAACTCGATTTTTATTTCCTTTTCCTATTATTGCTAAAAATTATTTTAATTGGTTTAACTCCAAATACTAGCTGGTTTTAACTTTGAATGTGTTCCTGTCTTCGTGTTCAGAACAAACAGTTATAAAAATATTACAAATTAACAAATCTAAACAAATATGTTTCTCTTAATATTATTGAAAATATAAAACGACAGCATATAGCTAGGAAAATGTATTTGAAACAGAAAACAAAATAATGAGGTAGAAAAGTTTGAATTGTACAACATTATATACAAAAGAAACTTTAATGTTTTCCAATTTCTCCAAATATATCTAAATTCTTTATTTGATTCAGCAAACACATACAACCGAGCACCACAGTCTCAACCGACATAAGTTTTTCACATTAGCTATTATAAAAGCAATATCAGTATCCCAAAACTAAGAATATATAACATACATATATAAATATTGACATAGATATACATAATCCCTACATTAGATGAGCAACGGAACATAAATATATAAACAATCAACAAGAGAAATACAGAGGTTAAAGCTTATCAACAACAGATCGAATAAAATATCAACTAGATCTACTCGATAATTGAATGCAAACGCCAGATCTAACAGCAATACGCAAATAAATCATAGAAATTTCCAAAATAAAGGAATAAAATCCAAAACTTAAGTAATCATTATCAAAAACTTCAAATTGACAATCTTTATACATCGTTTTAATACAGATCTGCAGAAATTATGAAGGTGCAATTAGAAAATCGAAAGGAGATGGTTCGATAGTACCTTTGTTGATTGCAACCAGAAGCCTAGGTCGGTAAGAGCTTTGAAAACAGCAACTCGAAGAAAGAGAACCTGTTTTCTGAAAAATGACGGCAACCGACGCCTCGTGAGCAAATATATGAAATTTTTTGAAGAATTTAGTATCGGAAATTTAAAGATATTTCGGAATGAGCCCTTTTATTTCCACTAATTTACAAAAGTCACCTGAACTCTCTTGTTTAGTCGGGTAATAGTATTTATAATACGGATTATTTTATTTATTTTTTATTGGTAATATTAAAAAATTAATATATTTATAATAGATTATATATGTTTTTAATTTATTTAAGACAAAATATATTATTCATAAAAAAAAATTAGTTATAATTGTTTTAGCATATATACATGCATACGTATACAATTTTCATTTATTGCTTTAGTTGTATTCTTTTTGCATATTTCTTCCATTATGTTAAAAGTATTTTTGAAAGATTAAAATTGTTTTGACTATGGATCCTTTTAGTATTTCAATTTTCAGTCAAAGCAAGAACGTTTAGGCTATGTTTGATAATAATTTAATGGGCTACATGACAACTTAGCTAAATGAAAAAGTTACTAAGTTTGTTTGATTTGAATTTTAATTGGATTGAATAATGTAGAATATAGCCGACCGAATCAGCCTCAAACTACTGAAGCGGTAAGCAAAATACATTTAAAGTAAAACCAAGATCGTGCTTCTATTACCAAGAGGCTCCGCAAATAACTTTTGTGTATTACTATTACTAGTCGTGTGACCCATGCACACGAAGGACTAACTTTATTATAGTATTTGAAATTTTTTTGTTATATGATTCAAAGTTCTGATTTCTTTGGTATATACTTGGTATTTACTTTTGAATTATATTCCCTCTATTAAAAAAAAAAGTTACAATGACTTTTCGAAGTATATTAATATATACTGCAAAGCTTTTAGAACAGATACAACAATATTAAGTCGGTCAGTGATGCGCACAAGCCACACTGCTAAACAAAGTCGATAACAAATACATTAAGAAATAAACAGCTATAATAAAATTAAAAAATATACGTAAGACCATAGTACGTTTTACATAATAAAAAATGAATATTACTTCCTTCCTTGAAAAAAAATAAAAAAGTTACATTTGAAAATGCAATTTGTTCCATAAAAAACTAAATATTTATAACAAATTTTATAAGAGAAACTTATTATTTTAACATTTAATTATTAATAAGTAAAATAAACTGTATAAATTTAAAAATAATATATCATTGTTTAATTTAAAAAGTCAAAATATTTCTAATTTTGAAACGAACGATAGTACTTTTATAATTATTATTTTGGTTATATTATGCTTAGTTGTATGATGCTTTATTATATATTTCATATTTAATTTTAATATTTGTTTTGAATTGAGTTATATGTATTGTGGTCGCATATAAATTTTTTTCTCCTTCAAATTTTTATATCCATTTGTTTTATGTTTGCTATAAACTTATTATTACAAAAAAATGTCGTATTTATTTACTTGTGGATCTCTTTTATGAGTTTTATGGCACATGCCCTTATCTTGTTATCGGAAATAAAGTCAAATAGCACTTTTTAAATTATAAAATCTCCGTTTATATATGTACTCTATGCGAAATTGGTACTATTTCGTACGAACTTCATTTCTCCCTCACCATATGTATCCATATCACCTATCCCCTTATTACTGTAATACAAAGTACTTTATATATCTTTACATTTTATAAGAACATCCACAATGGGCCAAAAATTCAAGTTCATCGTGGGTTGGTCATGCCACGTGAGAACAAACCGATTGTCCGGGCATCAACCTTGGTCGGGTCCTATTAAAAAACAAAAAAAGAAGGGTAATGTCACGCGACCACAGTCCAGCCAATAGGATGTGCAACGCGTGGCTTTCATTATTGCATAATTCCCCCATTTTTTCATAGTTTATAACTTTTAACTCACAATTCTAAAAAATAAAAACTCTATGAATAGAGATCCATATTGGTTATATTTCTCGTAACTTTCAAAAATCTCATATTTTCTTCTTATATCTTCTTTTAGGCATTTTCATAATAATTTTCTTCATTTTTTTTTGTAATATGTAGTTACAATATGGATGGAATTAATTCACCTCGCCAGAATTTTTCACCAATTTTTGGTGAGATTTCGCAGTTACTTTCCCAAGATTCGTCTCAGATCCACAATATTCATCTCAATATCCTCTAAACATGACTTACCCACATCCTCCAAACATGTCTTATCAACATCAGAAAAATTCATCCATCGACCCTTTTCTTGCAACAATATCAATTTTATCCAATGTGGAGGATATCATATATCCCTTCGCAACAATCTCAAAGCCCAAATTTGCCTCAACATGACAATTCACGTCCTCACACTATGGATGGTCATGATGAAGTGGAAGAGATAGATCTACTATTTTTGTTGCTTCTGAAGGAGGCCATAAAAAAATTTGGAAGATATTTGAAGAGAAATTCTTATATCCTCTTACATGAGCATCACCATG
Organism: Centella asiatica; assembly: GCA_014636745.2. Lineage (NCBI taxonomy): Eukaryota > Viridiplantae > Streptophyta > Magnoliopsida > Apiales > Apiaceae > Centella > Centella asiatica. The sequence continues at coordinate 23,126,858 of CM025783.1, read as the reverse complement.
GACATTGTGATTGGCACGTGGCAGAAATAAATCACACCATGGAATATGATAACATTTGTATCTAATAAATCAGTTAAAAAAGATGGTCAACCAATTCCACCTACAAATGGTGAATCTTTCAAAGCTAGGTGGAGAAGAATTAATGTGAAGGTAACACAATGGGTTGGATGTCATAGTGCGGCTAAATGTAGGAAGAGGAGTGGGATGAGTATAGCTGATGTTATCAGTGAGGCGTATCAATTGTACCAAATCAATACAATAATCGGTTTAACATGGTCCCCTATTGGAATATGTTGCAGAAATATCAAAAATGGGAATCTACAATAGGACTTTCTTTGTCTGCAAGTTCTGTTACTCCTTCGAACCATACAAATGGTGGTTCTAACAGTACGGAAAAAAGAAAGAGTATTGACGATAAACCAATCAATGTGGGAACACCTCATACTGAACCCTTGCCATTTAATTGAGAAAAGACGGAGATAAGTTGTTCAATTCGTCCCCAAGGTGTTAAGAAGGCCAAGGGAAAGGGGAAAAGTAAGAAAGTGAAATGCTCAAACACTACTAAAGTGAGCAATCTGGCAAGTGAATTGCATGTGTTTAGTGAACGTATAGAACTCAATTGGGGTGGCACAATAGCATTTGGTTGAAAAAAAAATTGGAGGCCGAGATAAAAATGCAAAAGACACTGATGCTTAGAGATTTCATTCAAAGAGGGGATAACAATATGGCTAACTAGGAGAAACAAATGTATCGCAAGTTGACCAGAGGATTCAGGATGTTGGACTAGAGTGAAAGTGCTTCATATTTTGAGTTGATATTTGTTTATTTGTTTTTTTTTTTTTGGTTATGTTGTAGGTTGTCATGTTGTATTTAGCTTTATAGTTGAATGTGTTGTCATGTGTTGCTTTAATACAATGAATACATTTATTTTGTCCTAAATCAATGCTCCATGTGAAAATTGCAACACATAACTCTGTTCCTTGTCTGATAATGCATGTGACCACATTGTATTATTTATGCCACCAAATAACAAAATTCATATAAGGCATGTGAATACTTGTCTACAGTGATACTCTACAAATGCAATGAGACTCAAAAACAAATAGCTAAAGAAGGCAACTAGCTCTGCAAATGTACTAGCACTAAAAAACAAAAAATTATACATCCTTTAACTCTGTAAATGTAATTGTCCAAGTGTAATGGCACTGCAACTTTACTTCCACTAGCTATACAGATATACTTCACTAGCTATAATAGGAATTCAATACTACTTTACTTACAACTTTTGTAATGTTGATTTTATTGTCTACCATTTTATTTTCATACGTAAGGAATCCAATGCTCACAATTTTCTAACAAATAATTCTATATAATGGGTCGTGCTAAAAATTTATTTTGTCACCATTTTCATCTTCTAAATAATATATTAACCATTTTAAGATGGCGAGTCCACAACTTCCACCATCTCCTCGAGCAAAAGAGAAGGATAAAGTTATTGAACAATTTGCCGATCCACATATGAGAAAGTTGAATGATTATCTCGATCTTGCTTTACTTAAGAAATTTGAACTTGAAATGAAATCAAAGCTCAGGAAAGAAGCATTGGCAACATCTTGGGATGGAACTACGGATTCTCCTTATAACAATTTTAATCCCATAGACAAAGATGAGAACTATTTTACCCGTCTGTAATTGCAATTACCTTTGTCATTTTTATTATCTTTATTATTTATGATCTACATGATATAATGTACTCGTTTATTTTATGCAGAAATAAAATGATATTTTTATTTAAAGTACTAAAATAACATAACATACATTTAATTAATACATATAAGTTACATTAATAAATCGGGCCTTTCATGGAAACACAAATTCAACACTCACCAGAACACTTAACATTTAATTAATACATATAACTCAATAATAACTAAAATTATACACAGAAACGTGCAACATTCCATAATGTCCATATCCCCCCAATATCATCATTTGCATTGAAGCCTCTTCCCAAATAGTCATACCTACTAAAATCAGTCATAACCATTGCACTATCTCGGGCGACTCGCGTGCCAAGAAAAATAGCCATGTCTGGGTGACGTGATGTGATGAGTTGAATGGTGATGGGTGAGAATTCTAACTTGTTCATACCGTCACAGTTCCATGATAGAATATGCAATGTTGGAGCCTCTTGGATGTTTTAAAAAAGATGTTGCCTATGCAACGCTACGATGTTTGAGATATCTTCATTAGTATACCTATGTCTGTTGAGATTGATAGCAGACCTCAGTGTGTTTCTATCATGCACAACATTTACCAGAAATGTTTGCTCAAGTGGTGGAGCTTGAGTCAAGTAACCTCTTCTAAGATCACCTCTCACAGTAAAATTGAAAGGAGTTTGACGTAGCATCATGTTATGTCGGAAGGAAATTTGGGGGAACGACATTTAATACGAGAAAATGTTACAAATATATCAAAAATGTGATGGTAGGAATTGTTTAATGACCTCTAATATTTATAGAAATGTAAAAGGCAAGTTTAGTGGAATCCAATGGAAAATTGTGGCAGGCGATGGTGATAACAGATAAAGCCATCCAATGCAACAAATAAATAAATCGAAAAGTTGTCTATTATATGTCAAATCATACAGAGTCATCAAAGCATCCAATAAAGTGTGTTATGTCAAGTCACATTTAATTTCACGGTTGCAGAGGCATCTAATACATTATGTTGGATGATCTAGTCATGTTCAAATAAATAATGTAGAGGCGTCCAAAGCAATGTGTTGTCTATATAATGAATAATATAAGAGTTATTCAATGCAACATCTTTCCATCATCACACCAAAAATTCATAAACATTACCTTTCAAAATGAACTCAAGAAATATATTCTGGGATAATAGTGCTAATGAAGAAATTCAAGAGGTAATCAATCACATTATTCCACAAACAATACATTAAAAAGTTCAAAATATACTCACCTATAATCAAGGTGAACAAACCAAGAATTATCGTTTAACATATAATAGAAATCGCGAAGAAGACTCCAACTAACTTTTTCCCGACTACCTCACTCCAAATCTTGTTTATGATAAACGAATGTTTAGAAAAAGATTCAAGATACAAAAAACTTTATTTCTACATATTGTAAATATGTTAGAGACTATACCATACTTCCACAATGTCCAGACGCTGAAAGAAAGATGAGTTTTACAACTTTGCAAAAATGCACCACGACACTACGAGTACTATTGTATGATGTAATTGTCAATGCGATTGACGAGTATTTGCGCATCGATGAAAGTACAACATGGCAATGCGTGGAGAAGTTTGCAAAAGTGATCATTGAGAATTTTGGCGAGGAATATTTGAGAAGGCTAACTATTAAGTATAAATGATGATGATGATTTTAGTTTTGATTGTGCATCTGCACATACTCAGGGTGTTCTATAAACCTAAGTAGTTACACACGTTTTGCATTCACTGATGATCAACTTAGTCATCAGGGGATAAAGTATAACTCATTAGGCAAGTCACCGACTGAAACTACTAAAGGACTTGATAGTGAAGAGGAATGTTTGTTGTTACTCAAAAACACTTAAGTATTCTGCACATCAGACATTCCAAACAAAATCAACAAAGTTTTAGTGATTAAAACCATTAAGGAAACCTGTCAGAGGATGACAAAGGCAGGCCAACCCGTCAGGGTATGGCATTGGCAAGCCAAACCCATCAGGGGGAACGTGTTAGGGCATGACAGTGACATGCCAACCTGTCAGGGGAACTCATCAGGGTATGACAGTGTCAAGCTAACCTGTCAAGGGGAATGCTCAACACTGCATCAGTGGAAGCCATCAGTGGATGCTTTGAGTCTTAACGTCAGGGGATCAAGTAGCACTTAAATAACTCAAATGAAAGTTGAAGCACTGATCGAGTCTTAGTCGGGACTCGTCATCAGGGGGATCTGGAAGCACTGATCAAGTCCACATCAGGTTTTGCTATCAGTGGATAGTTATGACTGCATACACTCGTCATCAGGTCTTACATGCAAATCAATTAAGCTTGTTACAGAAGCAAACGATATAAATTGGAAAGATATTTCTTGAAGTTTGGTGGTCCAATGACAACTCTCGATCATTAAATGCACACAGATCAGGGGAAGAAAAAGAAGCAACAAAAGCAACAGCAGTCTGACATATCATTCCTAAAGGACATCGATGTGACATATATGCGGCTAAGTTGAAAAGAGCAGCACGTCCAAGCACGTGGGTTCAACTACTGATCTTCTATATATGCAAAAAAGTTCTCATTACATAGGTGTAGAAATCCAATGGATCAACCAACATATAGAAGCACACAAACATTAGAAAAGCTTTGAAACATTTTTGAGAGAAAATATTCAAAGAAGTATTGTAGCTAGTGAGTGTGAAAGAGAAGCTGTAACTTGTTACAGAATTTGTAGCTGATTAATCACATTTGTGATTAACCAGATTTCCAGAAAAACCTCAAGTTTTAATACAACTATTTTAACTTGAATGATTGTGTGTTCATTTTAAAGTCAATATAGTTTTTCTGATAGTATAACTATTTCCATTTGTGCTTAACAAAGTTCTTAAAGATCGAAAAGATTTGAGTGTTTGCATTCCTCCCCGTCCCCGCCCTCTACAAAAACTTGAGTCACATAGGCAGATTTGCAGAGGTTGCTTTTCATTGGTCAAGAACGAGGATTTCTAGGTATGCTAGGAAGTATAGATTGTATGTACTGCGAGTGAAAAATTTTCCGTTAGCTTGGCGAGGAATGTACCAAGGACGTAGCGGGACAACAACAATTATACTTGAGGCAGTTGCATCACAAGATCTATAGACATTCATTCTTTTTTTTGGTGTTTTAGGTTCATGCAACAATCTAAACGTTCTTTATCGATCTCCTGTGTTCGATGATGTACTAAATGAGAATGCCTCACAAGTTAACTTTATGGTTAATGGCAATCATTATTATATGGGATACTATCTTATTAATGGTATATATCCACATAGGGCGTCATTTTTGAAATCCATCACACTTCCTCAAACAATGAAGGATAAATTATTTGCAAAATGTCAGGAGTCAGTTCGTAAGGACGTGGAATGTGCATTTGGCGTACTACAATCATGCTTCACAATACTACGAAGTCCATCGCTATAGTTGAGTACTCAACAATTGTCCAAAATTATACAAGCATGCAGTATAATGCACAATATGATCGTTGAGGATGAACGCGAGATGTATGAACATTACGTTGATCCTTTTGAATTTGAACAAGTTGATTTTGGTAATACTAGTTCAGACGGTACTTCCAACAACTCACAATTTTGGTACTCAACTGAGTGAATTGTTAATATCACTGACTATATAAAAATAGCATGATAGAATTGCACACACTACCCTAAACATAGATTTGATCGAACATATATGGTTGCGATTTGGTATTGAGAAGGACGATTGAAAATATGACGAAATGTTGTACGAAAGTGTTTAATTTTTTTTCACTTATCATAATGTTCAATTTAATAAAATAGTTGAAGTTTATTATGAAGAATATGAATTTCAATTCTAAATAATTAAATAACTAAATTTTATAATTTTAATTTTATTTCATTATTTTTAATCACTAACATTTTTTATTCAATTTATTTTGGAACATTTGAAGTGTTAAGTTATTAATTAATATCGAAAAGTGCACACAAAAAATTAACATATATATATAATAACATAATCTTAAGATAATAAATAAATAAATAAATAATTAAATATTATTATTATATGTTTATATATTCGTTAATAAAATAATGATGTTAAATATATATTAAATATAAAATATAGTTGAAAATTAAATCTGGATAGATAGCGAGAGAAAATTTGAGTTAGTGGAATGCTAAGTTGTCAAAAGATGATTAGGGTATCATCCGTCATCATTGCAGACAAAAAAATGGAGTTGGGTTGTGAGTTGTAGTTATGATTATGCGGATGAAAGAGAAAACTGATTTGACATCTATGATTCGGTCATCACCGATTAGCATTGTGATTGCTATAATGTTTTCTCTCAATTTCTCTCTTCTCTTTAAAATTTTCACTATCTTATTAATTAACCTACCCACCCCCACCTAGGCTTGTCAATAGGTCAGATCGAAGCAAATCATGCTTTGATTTTGAATAATTCGTTAACTCAAATCATAGATCAATTTTGATTCGTTATAAGATAAAATCACGATTTGATATTCATCTAATTTAATTAGTCAAATCACGATTCAAATTAACCCATTTCCAACATATATTGTCGGTTGTCTTATATGTTAATACTCATTTTATAATTTATACATGTCAAAGAAGATTGTTTTCACATTTCTATTTTTTATTTTATACAAATCAAATTCTCTCATTACAATTAAATGAAATAAGCACAATTAATTTATTATTTGTGTTATATTATTGTACATACATCTTTTGGAGTTACAAGTCGGTATTTATAAACACTCCATATTTCATTTTATTATTATTATTATCTTCCATTCTAAAATACTAGATAGGTTTTGACTTTTTAAAATCAAACAACGTTGTATTAAAATTTTAATCAATGTCAATTCAATTAATTTTGGTTAATATAATTGTAATAATCTTATAGTTTATAACCCAAACATTTGAGTAAAACTTAATTCACATTTCAAATTTTTATAAATTACATTAATTTTGAGATTTAATATGGTCACCGATGAACCAATGAATCATTAAATGGATTCATGAATCTGATTTGATTTGGTTCAAAAGGAATTTTGATTCACAAATGGGTCAAAAAATATAAAGCTTTGATTCACAAATATATGGCGAATTAGAGCGAATTTGGGTCTTGATCTAACCCATTGTCAGGCCTATGAACGCCACCATTTTGGCTAACATAATTATCAGAAGAAAACCGTGTTTGACATGATATCATCAACTCGACCTTTCCGACTCTGTTTAAGATCGGCCTCAGGTATGTATTAGGAATAGATTTAACTTGCGTAGTTGTTGTTGCTTTTTTCTTCTTCTGGAAATGTGGAAATTTGGTGAAGAACACCGATAATACATGAACTTTAACTACATTTGACCTTTAAATTACTAACTCGTTTTTGAACCTAAATCTAAATTGGTTGTTTGAACAAATTCCCACAATCATAAACTTTCATCTAGTACCAGTATCATTACACATAGGGGATTATATTTCAAAAACCCATATGTGGGTGTTGTACAGTATATTGTATGTGTGTATATGGGCATGTATGTAAGCCAGATACATCTCTAGGTCCTACTATGTGAATTACCTATAGGTTCGTCTATACATATTGTATAAATCTTTGGGTCTCTGTAAATGTGTATGTATTCTAGGCTCATTGGGTGTGGGTTTGCTTGGGTCGTGTTTGTGTTTGACTTGTATGAATGTGGACGGCGACGGAGGCCATTGCTGAAGGAAAAGGATGAGGAATAGATAGAGGAGATGGCTCGAATGACAGCGAAGAGATGGTGCAAGGAAACCTAACAACTATTTTGCCTCGTGTATCAGAAGGTGGAGGTGTTGTTTGTTGGGGGGACACGATCAACGACGCCACAGTAGGAGGGGAGACGATGATGATGGGGAGGACAAAAGGGGAGGGGTTTCGACGAAGAATGAAAATGGAGGTTGGTACGACAGGAAGAGAAGAAAGAGAAAGGTGATGGATCGGCCGATGGAGGACGGAATGGGCTGGAGAGAAAGATCGTGTGAGATGAGGATGCCGACGTCAGATGAGATGACCAAAGCGACGAGCTGGACCGGTGCCGGGGGGGGGGGGGGGGGGGCAACTTGTTGCCGAGAATCGATCGCGGATATGATTCTATAAAAGTTGTCTGTCGATACTTAAGATATTTGACTAGATAAGCGTGGATTCTAACTCAACTGATAAATGAATTTTTAACGACACTGTCAAGATATACTCAATTTTCATAATTTTTTTAAGTTTACACCTGGTCACATGACTAAAAGATGAAGTGTCATGGCTGACCCATTGGGAGATCGCCCTTGGGCTTTTATAAATTAGTAATAGATGGATTGACGATAGTATGAATATGGAGCTTAGCAAAAGTTGGTATTTAAATAAAAATGCTAATACTTATTTTTTCATCAAAATTTGATTTAACTTTCTTGCTTATAAAGTTTCTAAATGGTATTACAATGTCAGTTAGCCGAGATAGAACCCTTTATAACTGGTTTGCGATGTTGGTATATGTAGTGTTTGTCAATTCGGATAATAATGAGTGTTTGATGTTAATGGAAGATTGTTTGTACCAAGAAAAAACATTGATTTGCGTCTTTCACATTTTCTTTGGATTCTCCATATTTTTGTTCTATAATAATTGTTTCTTTGTTCTAATTTATTTATAATATATTTTTAATGCACTTGACACACATTTCAAGGCATCACAAAAGAAATCATATTTTTAATGCCTTAAGATATTAAACATATTCATAATAGTTATATATTTCTTCTTTACTCTCTTTCACAAAAATAACTACAAGTTTTATTTGTATTAACTTCTAAAATCATAAACTCAAATTGTGGCAAAAACTATCAAAAAAATTTCATATAATAAAGCGTTGACCTTATTGGAATTTCAATGTTTGATCATCTTACAAACATAATCGATCAAATATAAATCAAATTTTGATTATAAATTTTAGTAATACATAATTTTTTCAAATATAACTCTTATTTGAAACTTATCGAGTATTGTTTACATATGTTTAATATGTATCACACTTCTTAAATCTGTGTTAATATTCAAAAATGAGTTATCGCTCGAATTTTAATACAATTTTTTAATTTTGCAATCTGTAGAAAAGTAGTATGATTGTAAGAACATCGTAATGTGCGAGAGTTTTTAAATAGTAACCTTAACCTCCCGTATAATTAAAAAAAACTGAAAATATGTTGAAGCAAATGATAGAGTAAATTACAAAATGCACCCTAGAGTTTACATTGAAGTTTTAACATGCACCCTAGACTTAAAAAATGTACAAATGTGCACTCTATGGTCCTGCCTTGAGTATTAAAATACAACCACCAAATTTTTATCCAGTTAAATATTACCGAATAGAGCACACATGTGTTAAATCTAGGGTCAATATAGGAAATGAGCGTTATATCATCTTCTTCCTGCTATTGGAACTTCGTATATGAAGCCTTATACCCTCAAACATATACCAATTGTTCAAATATACAAGATTTGGGCAAAAGAATTAGTAGAAAACACATGAATGGAACAAAAATGCTTTTGCAGGAAGATGACAGTAATAAAAACTTATTAGAGGAGCTATTTTAATGTTGGATGAAGATTCATGGAACAAGGTGGGTGCAACTATTTTGCCTGAGTCGACTCATCGGTGTGTGATCGTTCAAAGACTATTATTCCTTGCTTATTAGGAAAAGTAAATAGTGTTGAAGATTCATACAAGAAGCTAACAAAGGAGGTAAAGAAGGTAAAAAAGCTAAAAAAGTGTGCTTTAGAATATATAAGTAAAGTGTAATGTTCCTTCAGTTTTGATGTAAAATTTGTTGTAATGCATTAATGCATTATAGATGTACTAAGGAAGGAACTTGAACTATGAAATCTTCTGTTGTTACCATATGAATTTAATTATGGATGTCATGTTGTGTTTATTACAATGTAATGCTAAAAGCATATAAGTCTTAATCATTTAAATCAAAGCAGGCATGGATGTCCATTACAATATAAAATATACAGCAAAACAAACATGAATGTCCATTATAGTATAAATATGACAAACTCAAAAGCTAATAACATTAATAAAATCACTCACTGTAGTCATGTGCCTCCCTCGGTGCATACATTCGATCACCATTAGGATGCCTAATAAAGTATATGTCCACTAATGTTTAAGCTTTGATTCCATGATATCGATTTAAGAATTAGGGTTTCATTCCATTTGAGAAATTTGGGAATCGGCTAAATGGAATGGGGAAGAGTGACTTTGTCGTTAATTACTTATGGGAATCCTATGTTTTTTACTTCGGTAACATAATTACATGATCTTCTCAAAATACCCTTTAATTATGCAAGACAAACTGTTCATCCGACAACATTTTATTTGGTAAAAATTAGGTGAGTGCATTTTAATATCAAAATAAGGACTACGGAGTACACATTGGTACATTTTAAGATTAGGGTGCATATTAAAATTTTGGTATAAATTCTAGGATGCATTTTGTAATTTACTCCAAATGATATTGTTAAAGCAACTTTCGGTATAAAGAAACCTCGAATTACATTTGAGAGGAGTTAGATGAGAAGAAAATTTTACAACAAGAATGTATAGAGAAATGCATGACATGAAAGTCGTATTTCAAATACAAAACCACTAGTCTATAGGGTTAAAGGCCATAACCATGCACTATGCATATCACATAAGCACATAATATAATTTGAACAATTCAACATTATAAACATTATCCTCCAATGGCTTAAGCATCAACAGGTAATTTCTTCATCCCAAACTCAGATTTTCAGAACATCATATGTTCCTAATACCCAAAGAATCATACATATTCTTAGAGTTTTGAGATTTCAAAATACTCAGTTACATAGCATATAACATATCCAATATGTAGAACATTAACCATGCATCTTATATTAAATATTATGACACATATAATTTGTATTAATGTTTTATAAGTAGCTCTGATACCACTGTTGGGGTTTCAAGCACATAAATACAGTGGAAGTGATAAATTAAAATAATTTATTGAAACCCCAATCAGGATCCATGCAAAACAGGAAATACAGATTTGATAGAAAAGTATATGTTCATGCTGTAGATTCTGAACTTTGGTGGAGATAGTGATGAACCACAAGCTTAATCCAACTGAACCAAACCTCTACAGGTACTAGCCAAAAGGAAATCAAAGAACAACTTTTATCTCATTCTCTTTGTTTGGTCTATTTCTTTCTTTTATACTCTTTGCTATACAGAACATAAGAAGGAACTGAAGGTTGTGTATATCTAGTATATATCTTTATCTATGTATATGTCAAACATATCACATAAAGGAGATAAGAGGAAGATCAGTATTTATAGGCAACTAACCTCCTCTTCCACCACCCTTTTCAACCGATAGATCATCATATATATCATAAATATATTTACATTCAATGAACCTAGACAAATGTGGCTAACCTCCTATTCTACCACCTCTTTCAACCAATAGATCTCCATATATGTCACACACACGTGCACACACACACACACACACACACATATATATATTTAAATTCAATGAACCTTGATAGAGGTGGCTAGATACAACGAGATACAATGAAACTGGACAGAGATGTGTCTAGATACAATGAACCTAAATAGAGGTGGCAAACCACTTCTTGCAAGCAACTATTAACATTTAATACTCTGCAGTGACTGTTACAATTGACTAAGTCGATTACTAGTATTAATTCTCAACTACAATTTTAAATAAGCCAATCATATTCACTTATTTAAAATCTAATATTCGAATTAATTCTCCTTTTAATTATGCTTTTAGTGTGAGACCCTATAGGTTATTATTACGTTGACAATGATTATGATTATAAAATTATAAACAATGAGCTGCATCTAGTAATACATCACTTTTTCACAAGTAATAATAATGTTGGTGATTCAACATAACATTTTCTTGTGACTAATGTTTCAATGTAATATAATTCCTTTTGCGCTTGATATCCAAGATTAAACGTAAGGCATGAAGTGTGTCATCCTCTTTATAATTTAATCTTTGTTTTCTTGATCGATGAGTAAATTATAAGAGACAAATCATTATTTGAGCATGATCATGCATTTCATAGTTCTACTTAATAAAGAGGCCCAATGATATCACTCCTAATATACATAAGAGGGACAAATCTCATCTAGAACATTCACATTCCTCACACGACTCATAATATAGTCAACAGTCACCTTTATGGTGTATCCGGTTAAAGATGACTTTTGGTGATATCAAACCATATGAATCCTCGTGTAGAAATGTAATGACTTCAAATCGAAGGACCATTACATCATTGTCACTATGAAAATATCTTATGACATTTCACTTACATGTAGAATTCTCATGGTGGGTCAATCCAGTACACTATTCTCCAACATGTACTTATGCATTGACTTGATATCTCACATATCTATGGCCAATGAAATTTGGTCATCAGTCAACGCACATACTAGTCTCAATATATCATTGTTGTCCCATTAACAATAATACTTGACTAGGGAGATGTTTAAGAATATTGATACATTTTACAACTATATGATCTCATGTTCCAAGTCACATACTTGAACCAGTATAATCTATATTCATTATTCTAGGGACGTTTATTATCTTAACAATTATATCACACAGTAAATTGAAGCATAATAAACTAAACATTATTTATTAAATCAAAACATAAGTACAAGTGCGCCATAACAATTATCAAATAATTGGCTCCTAGGGTATACACTCCAACAATCTCCCACTTGTATTAGAGCTAATCATTCATGTATCTAATACCAATGGATCTAGTGTGACCATCATGCTTCTGCTGTGGCAGAGACTTAGTCAGTGGATCTGTAACATTTTCATTTATCGGTATCCTGTATATATATACATCTCCTATGTCAATAATTTCACGGATGAGATGATATCGTCTAAGTATATGCTTGGATCGTTGGTGAGATCTTGGTCCCTTGCTAAATACGATGGCTCCATTGTTGTCACAGTAGAGATTAACTGGGTCAACAATGGTTGGAACAACATTAAGTTTAGTGATGAACTTCTTAATTCAAACAGCCTCTTTAACTGCTTCTGAAGCAGCTATATACTCAGACTCTGTTGTAGAATCGACAATTGTATCTTGCTTTGAACTTTTTCAGCTCACAATTCCACCATTTAGGCAAAACACATAACTCGATTGCGATTGGTAGTCATCCTTATCAGTCTGAAAACTGGCATCTGTGTAATCCTTTACTGCCAATTCCTCTTGACCTCTATATATCAAGAATAAATCTTTAGTCCTTTTTAGGTACTTTAAGATGTTCTTAATTATTGTGCAGTGACATTCACCTGGATCTAACTGGTATCTGCTCATCATGCTCAAGGCATACGATACATCAGGGCGAGTACATAACATTACGTACATAATATATCCAATTGCTGATGCATATGGAATCTTATTCATATGATTCCTATCATCCTGTGATGTTGGACTTTGAGCTTTAAAGAGAAATATACCATGAGACATTGGTATATATCATCTTTTAGCCTCTTGCATGCTGAATCGTTGCAACACCTTTTCGATGTATGTACTTTGAGTTAATCCGAGGAATCTTCTTGATCTATCTTTATAGATCTTGATGCCTAGAATATAGACAGCATTGCCCATGTCCTTCATAGAGAAACATTTTCTCAACCATGTCTTCACTTCTTGTAGGGAGGGAATGTCATTCCCAATAAGGAATATGTCATCGACATATAATACTAGGAACACAATATGATTACCACTAACCCTCTTGTATACACAAGGTTCATCTTCATTTTTGACAAAACCAAATTCTTTGATTGTGTTGTTAAAACGAAGATTCCAACTCCTAGAGGTTTGCTTTAATCCATAAATGGATCGTTGCAGCTTACATATTTTTCTAGCATCCTTTGGATCAACAAAATCCTCATGTTGTGTCATGAACATATCCTCAAGGAGATTTCCTTTAGGAAAGTTGTTTTGACATCCATCAGCCAGATTTCGTAATCATAAAAGGTTGCAATAGCAAGTAAAATCCTGATGGATTTGGACATCACAACTAGAGAATAAGTTTCATCATAGTTAGTACCATGTACTTGTTTGAAACCTTTTGCTATCAGTCACCCTTTATAGGTATTTACATTTCCATCCATGTCAGTTTTCTTTTTGAAAACCCACTTGCACCCAATTTGTTTTACCTCTTCATGTGGATCAAACAAGGTCCATATTTGGTTGGTGTACATGGAGTCCATATCGAATTTCATGGCTTCCACCCATATTTCAGATTCTGGTCCATTCATAGCTTCTTGGTACGAAGTAGCCTCATCTTGGTCCATGAGCATCACATCACCAATCATAGTCACAAGATATCCATAATATCTTTTAGGCTCTTGGCGTGTTCTACTAGATCTACGAAGGCCTTGTGTTACTTGAGCAGATTTATTCCTCACACGACTCATAATATAGCCAACAGTCACATTTATGGTCTATCCGGTTAAAGATGATTTTTGGTGATATCAAAACATATGAATCCTCGTGTAGAAATGTAATGACTTCAATTCGAAGAACCATTATATCATTGTCACTATGAGAATATCTTATGACACTTCACTTATATGTACAATTTTCATGGTGGGTCAATCCAGATACTGTTCTCCAACATGTACTTATGTATTGACTTGATATCTTACACATATATAGCCAATGAGATTTGATCATCGGTCAACTCATATATTAGTTTCAATGTATCATTGTTGTCCCGTTAACAATAATACTTGATTAGAGATGTTTAAGAATATCGATACACTTTACAACTATATGATCTCATGATCCAAGTCACACACTTGAATCAATATAGTCTGTATTCATTATTCTGAGGACGTTTATTATCTTAACAATTATATCACATTGTAAATTGAAGTATAATAAACTAAAAATTATTTATTAAATCAAAACATAAGTATAAGTGCGCCATGATAATTATCAAATAACTGATTCTTACGACATACGCTCCAACATATTTAACATAGATACAGGTAAACAGTTACACAACCACAAAAAGTTCAAGTAACTTTATTGTACTGTTTATTTCCAAATTAACAATTACTGGGAAGGATTGTACATCTGTTAATGTATAGAAGGACTCAAATGAGGTAGTTGTCACCCTCTCCATTGGGCTCACGGTTATGGACAAGCAGAGATGGTAAGAAATCGCCGTCTTTGTCACGGTACTGTTACAAAATAAAAGACAAAATTAATGCATAGTTATATTTTACTTTACATTAGATTAGTTTGTTCAATTTTATAATTTAAAATTAAAGTATTTTTTATTTTTGATAATTTTGAAGTAAAAATACAATATAAAAAGAATAATCATAAATATAAATTTTTATACTTTTATTTTTTAAAAATTCATATCACAAATAAAATTATAAAATTTAACTACAATACTATACTAGCTTGGTAGCCCTCATGAATAACAGCCTTTGTTGATAGTTATAAATTGAATAATAACACGGAATCGGTATTGCAAAAACTCTACCTACATTTGGATTAAGAGAATGAAATGAAATGAAAAAGAATTTGATCAAAATATTAAAAGAGGTTACAAAATTTTATGATTTCTATAGGAGATGGTGGTTGAATGAGTAAAAGAATGAAAATCTGGGTCCCAAAAAAATTCTAACTAGTTATTCTTACTGTGCAGGGCAAAAAGAAAAAAACATGGTTCTTGGACAGTGGATGTTCAAGGCACATGACAGGAGACAAGTTCCTGCTTAAACAGATTTTTCAATGAATCTTTGACATCATTTTATTTTATTATGCTTCAATTTACAATGTGATATAATTGTTAAGATAATAAACGTCCTTAGAATAATAAATACAGACTATATTGTTAAGATTTTTCAGATGGTAATTGGTAGGCTACTTCACCAACGCGTCGAAGTATCTCAAAAGGCCTAATG
This sequence comes from Centella asiatica, assembly GCA_014636745.2. Classification (NCBI taxonomy): domain Eukaryota; kingdom Viridiplantae; phylum Streptophyta; class Magnoliopsida; order Apiales; family Apiaceae; genus Centella; species Centella asiatica. The sequence continues at coordinate 23,111,059 of CM025783.1, read as the reverse complement.
TAGCTGTCAATTTCTTTTTATAAAACTTAAAAGATAATTTTTATTTTTTATTTTTTAAAGTTATTAATGAATGGAACATGAATACTCCGGATTCAGTTTGAACCATTCACTTTTTTTATTTATATTTATTCCTCTCATTCCTTTTCATATTTTCTTCCACCATTACTTTTCACTAAATTTCTTATAATTTTTTTTTATGTATTTCTCCTCATATTCTATTATCTCAATCTAAATACAACATTAGTAATAATACACAAATGTAAGTAAAAAGTTGTTACAACGTCCCACCATTAATTTGATAAATATTGATACTCCATTAATTTTGCATTACATTATTTTTATTTATGATTTTATATTGTTTAATGCATATTAAGAATTTAATTTTGCTTAAAATAAAGAAAAATTAAAAGAGTTCAATTAATTATATGGAGTAGATAAGAATTATAGTTTGTCTTAAAAATTACTTTGAACCAAATTAATAACAAATTCAATATCAAAAGGAGAAAATTTATGGATAAGATTTTAGTTTGTCTTTTTATATATAAAGAAAAAAGGTCTAATAAAGAAATGCATTTCTAATTTAATTTAGTGTGAAATGCATCGTCAACCAAATACTGAAAAATATTTTTTGATACATTTTCAGCATGTCAATCAAACAATGAGGAAAACAAAAAAATCCTTTTATGAGAAATAAGTTTTTCAGAAAATATTTTTCAAGAAACATTTTCCGAAAATTATTTTTCTTGTATCAAACCGACCCTTCATTAATCAAGCTTGCTAAATAAATTTAATTATTAGTAATTAATGCTAAATAGTAAATACACACACCTGATCACCAGAAGGCGGATGACTTGCCGTTGATATATAGTTGTTAGACATAGATATGTCACCATTGTTAACCTGAGATTATGCAGACGATTGTTTTCTCCATTAAATTGTTGTATATCATACTTCGTTTAATAAAAATCATGAAAATGTATATTAAAATGGGTGTTTATTACATATATTTTCAATACATGAACTAAATTTTACTATATTATCACATGTATGTGGTCCAAAATTCGAGATCGATAATATTTTTTTTTTTAATACCCTAACCTCCATAAATTGGTCGAATAGAATCATAGTGTAACTTGTAGTTAAAAAAAATAAAAATAAACATAATAAAATCATAATTTAACTAGAAGCATTCGCTAATAACACAGATGTGCTACATGAATTCAGGGCAATTTTTATTTTTTAAGATGCTCAATTATCCTAAATTGATATGAGATACAACCCCTTGGCCAATAAAAGTTCCTAAATTGACATGAAATACAACCCCATGGCCAATAAAAGTTATGAGCACTATATAACTCAAGATAAGTTGTTATATTCTTCATCTCATTTTTTTTCTTATATTTTCTGTATTGTTGTCATATGTTTCTTTGGGATTTAACTTTTTTTAATAAAGATGATTAAATAATAAGTTACTTATTAACTCAACCAAATCGGATGAGACAAAAAATAAGACAGCTCAATTGACTCATATATATCTAATCAAGCCAACCAAATGAATAAAAAAAAAAAATTCTACGATCCGTAGGGGCAATCTTAAATAAAAAAAGATGAAAACGCATTCTCCGAGTTGTTATGAGCAGGATTTATCCATCGACTCTAGTTTCTACTATCCATTAAATATCTTCTTCGACCACCACCACCACTAGTAACACTTAAATTTTTAAATAATGAACATACATTTAAATATATAAAGTGGCTATGGAACTTTTTTCTGCATGTAGATGCGTAAAATGTAGATACACCATATATATACACTTGCCTGATTAGGGCTTGGAAACCATGATAAAACGTCATCAACATGAACACCATTGTTGCTGCCGGAGCTTGAGCCATTTGCCTCTTCCCCTCCAAGTTGCTGAAGTCAAAGTTGAATTATTCAAAATACTTAATTTTTTTAGTACGTACGATTTAAAACTTTGATGTCGCTAATGACCGTGGACCTGTTTGTTTCGCCTTAAATTATAGATATTTTAAATTTTAATAGTAAAATTTACATTGTCAGAGTTTAAAATCTCCTACATTTAAATTGAAACAAACATGACTTATATAAATGTATGCACGCACACATTTATAACAAACACTTTAATTCTAATGCATATATTTATACTAAATAAGTGAAGGAAGTATAACGCATGCCTTTCCTATGGGCTCTCCATTCATCAGTAGGCTACTTCCAACATGATTTGAACCAATTGGAGCGCCCAAGCTTGGATCTTCTACCATTTTCTCCTGACATTTAAAGACACAAACCAAACCAAATACAGTGACATTAGGAGTACATGAAGCTCACACCTTGATCCAAAATGTTTACATATATAGGTATTGTTTGGGGCAATATATAAAAGAGAGATGATGGATATAAGACACCTGATATATTTAACGTGATATAATCACGAGGAAGAATTTCATTCTATTCACTTCTCAAAAGATTATATTATAATTAAAGAAGTAATTAAGCAGAATACAGCTTCAGTTTGTCACTGCATTTCTATTGACTATATTTTCAAGCGATACCATAACAACTATATACACAAACCAATGCATAAAATTAAAGTTTTAGTTGTAAGAGCACTCTTTTATGATTTAGTAGTCAAATAATCAAACTGCATAAAGCAGTGTTATGCATAAAGTAGTGTTATAAGTGAGAGTAAGGTGTGAATCGAGTTAGTAGTACTTACAATTTCGCCGGTAATTTTTTTTTTTAAAGTTTTCAAGTATAATTTTTATCTAGACTTTACCTTATCAGTCCAAGGTTGAAGGTTAGTTCCATTCATGTACATTTTGCCTAGACCCATGCTCGAGTTGTTCAACATATATGCATATGTAAGATTAACTTGTTGCTGATCCCCAATACTGTAATTTTTTGCCTGACAATCAATTTGATAACTTGCATAATTATTATTAGTCATGAAGTTGCTCAAATTATGCTGCAATGGACCGAAAACACCAGACGTTCCTTTTGTCGTATGGGTCGGAACATTGCTTAGAGAACTGAGGCTGCCAATTCCATATGTAGGAGTTCCATAACTTGACAGGTTGCCACTAGACATCACATTGTTTCCTGCGGCTTGTGCTGGATGCTGGTACTGTCTCATGGAACTAGTACCAGTCATTAGGCCACCAAAAAAACCTACAAACATAACAACACGCAAACAGAAATGTAATTGATGTTCGCAGGAATAAATGTTTAAAACGCTTAAGGTATATGAACCAATGTGAAATTGTGTTTGACTGAATAATAACTTGGTCATAAAGATATGGATTCTATATACATTTCCTTTTTTAGTAATATTTAAAGTATAAAAATATCAAATTAGTCTTTCTCTCTCTTTTATTTTATGAATTCACATATCATTATTACAATATTATTTTATCTTCTTTACTATATCATTCAAAAAAAATTTCCTCCTAAACTATTTTAAATTAAATAAGAATAAATTAGATATTTACTACACAATCAAATACTTTCCTTAATAATTGTGTTAAATCAAATTGTTGCAATAAATATGGAACAAAGGGAGTATATTTTAGTCATTGAAAATATACAAAATTTACATAATTATAAAAACAATGCTATACACTATGGAATAATTTGAAAATTTGTATACTGCTAAATCTTTTGATAAACTTTTAATTCGTATTGTTGAATTTCGTAGACATATTATGAATTTATATATATAAAATTAGTTGGTAGGATTTGAAATGTGAGCTATAACTCAATTAGCTTAATCCCATTATATATATATATATATATATAATTTCTGTAATATTGTCTTAAAATGTACCACCTGGATTATTTAATAGACGCGATTGTCCGTATCCCAAAGGAAGAGAAGAATTCCTAGCTGTTGAAGCTTGGCGAATGTTGTGTGATAACGACCATAACTTGTTATTCTTGAGTTTGTTTAGCATTCTTGCACCAGGGTTTCCATAAGCATAGTCGGACTGAATAGTCCCTGGCTTATACTGCTCCTTGCTATTTGCATCAGAAACTCTCTTTAAAAAGATCCGATATTTCTGCCAAAATTCACACGCACATGCAGCTAAATATTGTTATAAATTAAGATTAGCGCAATACTGAAAATACTAAGAATGAGTATAAATGTGATCAAAGAAAACTTCATTTCGTTCTACAAAAATAGCTGACATTTTATATTTTACGAAATAAGTATCTTTTTATTGCAAAAATTATTAACTTATTGGGCAATAATGTTACGAAAAATTTGCAAACCTGCAAATGACTTGCAACATGTTCCCTAGTCAATCCCTGTACGTTCATCATGTCAACGATATTTTTCGGAACAGCTCCTGTACAAAAATAAATAAATAAACAATAAACACCATGTTACAAGCATCAGAATTAATTGTTAGGATTATCATTAGTCAACCGAATATATAGTAGCTAATTAATTTGAAATAAATAAACTAGAAATCAATACACAACAAATAAGAAAGGTGTAATTAATCTCAAAAACAAGAAAAAGAAAAAAAAAGAAAGAAAGAGAGAGTTTGAGAAATCTCACTTTCAGGACCCAAAGTTTTGATGGCAGCCAAGAAAAGGCAATGGAGTTCTTTTGTCCAAACAATCTTCCCCTTTCTATGGTTGGAAGATTCACCATCACCATTTTCCATTGAATTTCTCTTAAAATCATTATTGCGTTGGTCATTGAAACTTTTATCATCTATTAGTTTCTGTCCACTTCTTAAATATTGCCCCCATGATTTTGCATACTGCCATAAATCTTTTACATTTGCTGGATTTATTGGCTTCATTAAGAAAAATGCCGCCCCACTTTGTATTCCCTTGAATACAACACAGTCTTTGTCATCAGCTGACATCACTGCAACAATCAAAAAGTTTAATTTATGAGTTTCTGTGCACGTGTTTGTCCATATTATTAAATACACGTGCACAAAATGGAAGACTGTACGGATTTAAGAAAACAAAAATTCCATATAATAATTAAGAGTCGTTAATGACTTGGCTGTTGGTTAACCTAGTCATCGACTATTTCTTTTGTATGAGTTTTAAACCCTGCAAGTTACATAAAAGTACTTGCAAATAATTACAAGCTAATTGTTGAAGAATGTATAAATGGGTACCTAAATTTCTAGGCAGTGTCCTCCTTTATAACTAAAGAAATTTACGATAGTATATTGTTAATCAAGATTTTACAGAACTATACTATTAATTAAATTTCCGTCCATAAAAATGCTTTAATTCAAAAAGTTAATTTGCCTTTCATTTTTGGTGTAAACATAAAACAGAACAATGAAATAAAACAATTTATTGAACAAATTTGAGCATATATATGTAGATTTAAACTCACAAACTACTGGTAATTGAAATTCTTTGTTGATTTGCTGTTGCAATTCGAACCCATCCATGTCTGGCATGTGCACATCTATTACAGCAAGATCAAAGCTCACACCCTTGATACGGAGAGTACATAAAGCATCAAGTGGATGTTTGGCTGTCATAACTGAAATTGGAAACAATTTAAAACCCTTGCTATTAGATGTTGAAACATTATTTTTTTCCCTAAAATAATTGTCAATATACACAAAATTATATTCGTCTATTCTTCTATTCATTTTTTACACAAAAAAAAATAAAATAGAAAACTATATCCAATTCGGCACCAACTGAATAATGTGTAAGAAGGGAAAATATTGATCAACTACTATTTTTTTAAAGTAAAACAGGTGACTGATACAATTAAGACAAATTTAGATGTTGAGAATTAGATAGTCAAATTTGGATACTAAACTTGTAATGTACACGCTAAAATTTTCTTTTATCCAAAAAAAAAAAAAAACTTATCTGTGTCAAATTTCAAATAATATACTCTGCAGTACATAATTCATAAAAGCAATCAAAATTTTAAAATAATATTATATCAAAATTTATATTTAATCATTTGTTTGTCAATAACTTAATCTACTCATCTTGTGCTCAAGTTTTTACACTAGTTCTACGTAGATCTGGAATTGTTGGGAATTGAATTTTTTGTGGAAAATAATAGAATAAATACAGCTTATCATATTAAGAAATTTATTGACATATATAAAGGTATATTTGAATATAATTTTAAATACTGGACTATAAGACTTTGTACAAATGAAGAAAACAATTTAAAAGGTAATTTTACACGAGATCTAGTGTAATATATCTAAAATATGTCACTATTAGAAAGTTCAAGAAAAGATCTAACATAATAAGAGAAAAATCTAAGAGAAAATCATACAAGATATTGTTTGACCAAAACTTAATTTGCTATAATTTTATGTGCACAAAAAATTGCATACAGAGTAGGACCTCCTTAATATATATGGTAACAAAAATTAGCTAGGATTGCCTAAATTTAATCAATAAAATTAAGAAACAAATAAAGACAATAAATCAACAAAAAAGAATAAAGATTTAGCAGATTTTTCTATTTAAAACACCAAGTCTATGACATGGTGTAAAAGACGGTGAATTGAAACTGAGATATAATATATACATATATACATATGCATACAGATCTTACAATGAAAATCATTAATTGATAACAAAAAAAAAATTGTTTTATACATAATAAAACAATAATTCAATTTGTAGATGCAATAATAGAGAATCTAAATTACATTTGTAGCAAACAAATAAAATTGAATTTCATGGGGAGATGCATACCTTGATATTTCATTCTCCTAAGAACAGCAGCAACAATTGTTAAGCAAGTTGTATCATCATCAACCACTAAAATGCTAATCGTTTTTTCAGATGATTTTTCAGGTTGAGAGTTTGAGTACAAGTGAGTGCTCGACATACTACTATTGATATTTGCGTCGCTAATATAATGAGGAAGAGTATTATAAGTCTTTAGATTTCAAGGAGTTGGTCAAGTACAATATATACATCCTATAAAAGAGATTTAAGAGTAAGATTTAGAAAGAGAAAAAGATAGAGATATAGAGAGAGAGAGAAAGAAAGATCAAGACAAAGGTGAGAGAGTTATTCCCCTCTCTTTTTTCTTTCTGCTTTTTTCCCATTTTATTTTCTTTCTTTCTTTTCTTGTTTTTTGTTCTTGTTTTTCTTAATGAAAAATATTACCTTTTATTTGACATTTTCGTTGTTAGAATCTGTAAAAGTTTAAATTAATTAGAGTCTTCTTCTCTTGAAAATTTATTCACAAATTATTTCTCTTTAGACTAGTAGAAATTAGCATGACATGGTTAATACCATAATTGTAAATAAAAAGAATATACATATTTCATAATTATTTCTACGTATAATTGTATATTATAAAAATTTTGTTTCTTTAGAAAAGGATTTATTTAATTTACTTTTTTTTTCTTTTTAATCATCATAGGAGACAAACCTTTTCTGACTTCGAACGACCCTAGCCTTTAATTGACGATCTTATTCTATTTGATCGTACTTATGTACGTACTAACTGTATTATCTTTGTCCGTGTATTTCTGAATCTTGAATGACGTCTCTCCATGGATCCTATTTTGATCGTATTATCATGCATTTTTTCTTTGTCCAAGTGGAAATTAATTTCGAATAACGTCTCCATTAATTATATTCTGATTATACATTGTCTTATTTTGATTATACACTTTTTTTTGTTATATATACACATATATATAAGGTGTTTTTATTTTCAGGTTTATCTCACTAGTACAAAACTGATCATTTGCGTCAGTTAAATTACTTATTTTGCGTCGGTTAACAGGAGATCCATATGGCGGAAATACAAAAACTTGACTATTTTACGTCGGTTAAAGAGATGACGCAAAACATTGTCATTTGCGTAACACCTTTATAGTAACCAATGCAAATGATAATGGTCATTTGCGACAGACTTTTAAGACACCCGACGCAAATGAGATTGTCATTTGCGACATACCTTTAAGACACCCGACGCAAATGATTGGTCATTTGCGACATTCCTTAAAGACAACCGGCGCAAATGCTAATGATTATTTTTTTAAAAAAAAATTATTTTAAAATATACCACATCCAACCTGTACATTAAAAAATTATTTCTAATGCCACAACAAGCCAAAAATACAAAATTGAACTAATTCATTTGCAAAACAGGAATATATATAAATCAAAATTTACAATATGTTCAATCACCATGTGATATTCATTCCTAAAATTACATTACAAACTATTCAAAGGTCATATATTTGTTGTATTCTACTATATTTCCTAAAATTACATTACAATCCTATTCAAAGGTCATATACAATCATTCATAAAAAATTTTGCCCACAAGTCTCAAATTTCATCAATTTCAAATTTAGAATATAATTTTTTTTTCCACTCAAACCCTATAGAATATTATAAAATAGAAAGAATTAAGCATATAATTAAAACCAATATACAAGGTAAATTTGTTATTAGATTGAAATAGTTAATTACATGCATATAATTAAGCCTATAATTAAAAACAAAATAACTCGGTCCATTTTGTAAAGGGAGCGCGGTGATGTAACTTGATAATGTCATACATGTACCGCATCACATAGTAGCCGCACTCGCTACTTCCGTCTTATTGAGGACACTATATAAAGAGTCAAGTTGATTAAAAATTTGCTCAAATTATATTATACAAACCAGGAAACTCAACTTTGATTGGATAATTTAGCAACTTTTTATTACCTTAACCTCATCTGTATACCAATGCAACTTTTTTTTTCTTGCCACCTTGAGAAAGATATACTCTAAATGCCCTACAAAATTAGATATATATATATATATATATATATATATATATATGAGTAAATAAATATGTTAAAAGAGTTTTACACGTTTAAGTTATATTAATAAGTTATGAATTAATATATAATTTACTTACACTACCATTAATGTCTTGATTTGCATATTCCTTTTCCTCTTCAATGAGTCGAACACATATATTGCATTTTGATCATAAGATATAGGAAGCAACATCCAATGCTCCCTACATTTTTACAAATTAAATAACAATGTTAAATTATATCAATGAACAAGCTAGCAAAGGAATCTACATAATAACAATGTTAAATTATGTTTTTACTGTTTGAAGTACGATGCTAAGATGAATTTCTTCAACTGACAACCTAGCAAAATATTTGTAATGTATCGAGTTGTGCCATCTGGATTATTTATTGCATTTGCTAGTTGACTCGGACACATGAATCCAAAGGAATCTACATCAGATCCCTTACACATCTCCTTCAC
>CM025783.1:23087090-23101379 GCA_014636745.2 Centella asiatica | reverse complement strand
GATCCTAATTAGGTATAAAGTTAAACAATAACATTTACATGAATTAAATGAATTAACAACAATCATTTATAATTAATAATGTTAATTTGAAATTTGTTACCTGCCCCAACATTACAAGTTGTTTAGGCCACTAAACAAAGCTATCAGCAGCGTCACCTACTCTTTTATGTTCATTAGTAGGCACGGGAAGGGGAACGAGTTGAAATTATGAAAAAACTTCATCAATGGATACTCTCACATTGTGTAACTCCATTTGTTGACCATGAACAACATCACCAGCAGAATTCGGTGAAAAAACAGTCCCTCTATCCACAATCACTCTGACGTTCTCAGAAAGGATCACACATAGACGACATGGACTCGGCTTCTATTTTAATGATATAAAAAAAATTCAGTTAGGATCATATAAGACACTTATATGATAACTTATGATTTAAAGACATAAAAAAAAAGTAAAATAAGTATACCTTTATTTCTAAGAAAGGATCTACCGAGTGATAGCTACTTTGAATCACTTCATTTGTTGGAGTATTCATTTTCACCCCAAAAGAGTCAGCTGAAATAGGCATACCCATCTGGCTAATATGATTCAAAATGCCCGTAATCTTCGCATTCAATGTACCAATCTCTTCTTCATACTTCATATTCATTTGAGTCATTTGTACTTGGTACTCCTCCCTCACTCTATTTGTCACTTTAGTTTCTATTTCTTGAGTAATCGTAGCCAACTCATCCATTGATATTACGCCGCTACAAGACTTGCCTTTGTCAGTCCCAAATACATCTCCTAGGCGAACTATTCCTCCAACCCCTTTGACACGCCCGCCATGTTCCTTCTTTCCAAGTGCACGTGACAATATGTCATCATGCCCGTGAGGAGTCTATGAACCTTCAGAGGCTTTTTTTTTCCATTCCACATGTTCCAAAATCAATTTAATGATTAATATTTTAAGCATATATGTAAATATAAATATTTTTAAATGAACAAAATACTCTTACCATTTTTTTAATCACATCCCTAGTCTCCTCTTTGGGAAAATAATAACCATCACCTTCATCCCTCTTCCTAACTCTCGCCCGAATCCAATCGTAACTACGATCAGTTCGATCATTTGATATAATTGATGAATTAATGGATTCCGAAGAAGGTAAAGAATCAATAGGGTCATCAACCATCCACTTAGCTTTTAGATGCATATCCAATTCTTCCAAGATAATGTGGATATTCATTAAATTTCTGGTATTCCTTTGCCTTGTTACTTTTATTTTGTTATCAAATAAAAACATGATGTTGTAGTCAGTGAAACAATCATATCACAAAAACCAATAATATACAATATATAATATACAACTAATATACCTGAAATTTTTCACTTTTATGATCATTCTTGAATTTATCCCATTGCTCTTTACTGATGAAGTCATATGACTCGCAGGGGTCTTTGTCTACACGCAAGTGCCAGCAAACTAACCTTGACTTGAAATCTCACCAAATTTTTCTAGCAGATTTTAATGTGTCCTTTCTTCTCACATCATCCTTTATATTCCACTCAGTCTGAAATAGTAAAATAATGCATATAAGAAACTTGTATATAAAGTTGAACGACAATATATGTTAAAACAACTAAATATTCTTTTCAATTCATACCTTAATATCTTCCCATATCGTATCCTTTAATCCATCAATTACTAGATCCCAACTTTGAATATTAATATCTACTTGCACTCTAACTACTACTCCTATATACGACTTGAATTCAGCAGCATATTGTCCAATGGGATAACCATATTGATCATCAAACTCAATAACTTTCTCCAATTGTTTATTTGCACACTTTTCTTTCAATTTTTTGCTTGATGTTGGACCTCTAGTTTTTTTTAGTAGGTCTCTCACTCAAATTGCACTGGTCCATGATAATTGTAAACTATAAAATATAACAGAAAATGTCAAAACCACGACCAATGCAGAGAGATATACAAGGATACATAAATACCAGTAAAATGCAGGAAGAACCTTTTTGACAGAATTATCAATATTCAAATATTTAAGTTATAACCAGAATATTTGATGAAGTACAGAATTATGCATACTCTTATTTCAAGGGAAGAGAAATTGCAAATTTAAAATTTTTGATGCAGATTCAAAATTACATCCAAGAAATGATGAACTTCAGAAAAACATGCTGTCAAGGAATTGGATTCAATGAAAAGAAAAAAAAAACTTTTCAAGGCCTAATGATTGACAAATTTCAAATTTTCTAATCAACCAAATGACCCATTTGAGGTGTCAAAACACATCATTAGCCGGTTCCACTTTAAATTCCAAATACAAAGCCATAATACCAAACTGAAATCCAATTCACACAATCATTACAAGTAAACATGGACTAAATCAAAACAACAGATTGACTCTAGATCAAAATCAAACAATATATCTCGTAAATGTTAACCAGAATCCTTCCAACACAATCCCATAACTGAACCCCTAGAACAATGTAACCAGCTAAAACCCAAATCAGAACTCATTCATCACAAGACATCAGTTTTTTTCTACAACCCAACCTCGAATATAGAGAAATGGAATAAAAAGTAAAGTTATTTATCAAAGAGACTTAAAATGGTAAAGCAAACTAAAACCAAAAGAAACGCGTACCTCCTTCTTCTTGTTCTTCAAGAATTCTGTCACCTTTTTTGCTAAGGAAGTTGAATTTCCCTTCAATTAACATGGTTTCTCCGATGAATCTATCGGGAGATTAGGGTTGCAGGAAAATTTTAAAAAATATGAGATTTCCCTCTTTTTTCCAAGTATGCCGCACAATAGAAATGAAAAGGCGCTAAAATGTATTCATGTTTTTTTTTCTGCATAGGCACAATGGCATACTCGTAATTAAATGTACAAATCTTTTGCGTCAAGTCTTTTAAACCACCAACGGAAATGTATTAAACATACAACGATTTTGCGTCAGGTCTTTTAAACCATGCACACAAATATTTATTTACGAGAATGCCATCGTACAACTATTTGCGTCGGGCTTTTTAAAGGAACGACACAAATAAAGTTTTTTGCGTCAGGTTTTTTAGAGCACCGACGCCAATGTATTTAAATTTCTTTTTTTATTTTTTACTTATTAGAACCAGTCACAATTTCATTCAATAAAAATGTAACTAATTTGCTGTATGATTTCTGAACCAATTTTTCCTTGTTAACATTTTTTTAAAAATTTGAACTATTTGCGTCGCGCTTTTTAAAGGAACAACGCAAATAATGTCTGTTGCGTCAGGTCTTTTAAAGCACCGACGCAAATGACAAGGAATTTTTTTTCTTTTTTTCCTATTAGAACCAGTTACAATTTCATTCAATAAAAATGTAACTAATTTGCTGTATAATTTCTGAACCAATTTTTCCTTGTTAACATTTTTTTAAAAATTTGAACTATTTGCGTCGCGCCTTTTAAAGGAACAACGCAAATAATGTCTGTTGCGTCAGGTCTTTTAAAGCACCGACGCAAATGACAAGGAATTTTTTTTCTTTTTTACCTATTAGAACCAGTGACTTTGTTGTATGATTGTTGCCAATAACTACTTCCCATACTCAACCAGAAATATATAAAATTTACTTCACAAAACAATTAGCTACAACTATTGGAATAAAAAAATAAAAATTTACAATTATTTGCTTCTTTAAATTATTTGCAAATTTAAAGAATTAAAACTTCTTTAATTTACAAATTTGTAAATTATTTGCTTCAAGAAACAATTAATCAGTTGCAAACCTTCAAGTCCTGCAAAATATTTGAAATACTAGTCACTTATTTTCCATGATCAATCCATAACCCTTCACCATGGTCATTACGTAGGTAGTTTGTTTCTACATTATCGTCACCATATGGGGTAGGTAGATCCATAGAGAAAGGAGGATTCTCATCAAATTTGTTATACTCGTCTTCATTAACAACATCATCAATACCAAAAATATTTCTCTTGTCTTGAACAACAATTGAACACTTAGGATCGACAGGGTCTTGTATATAAAATACTTGTTTTACTTGCGTTGCGAGTATAAATGGGTCATCCATGTGACCCCACTGACTAAAATCTATCAAAGTAAATCCTAATTCATCCTTTCGAGCACTACGTCGTATATCAATCCAATTGCAACGAAAGAGACCAACCTTGAAATCTCTGTACTCAAACTCCCAAATATCTTCAATCACCCCATAATATGACTTTTTCACATCTTTCAATCCTGAAGATTTGCCTCTACAAAATTTTGATGATAAAGCTTCCACGGTAACTCCACTATTTTGCACAGTGCTCTTTCCATCTTGGCGCTAAGTGTAAAAAGTATATCCATTAACATCATAACCTTCATAAGATCTCACAAGCGTGTTGGGGTCATATGCTAACCATTTAATTGTATTAGAAATGACATTTGGTGTCTCTGACAACTGACATATTACACGGTCTTTAAACCATCCAACAAATGAGCGATTATGTTCAGTTATGACCTAAATGCCACTTTTTGAATGATTCTGCCTCCTAATCAAATTTACATGACAATCTAAGGACAAACTTCAGTCATGTGTTGCAGGACAAAGAGATGCGCTCTATCACGCAGTTCACACCCAGGAGAGATCCATTTGGATCCCAATGTACCCTCACCTTGAAGTTTTCCCTTGTGATGAGATTTAGGAATTCCAATAGGATTGCTAGCTGTTAAATACTTTGTGCAAAATTCAATAGCCTTCTCAACTGAATATCCTTCAACTATACTAGCTTCCGGCCAATATCGGTTCTTCACATATCCTTTCAAGATACCTATGAATCTTTCAAAAGGATACATATACCGCAAATATACCGAGCCACATAACTTAATCTCTTTAACCAAATGAATAACTAAATGTACCATAATGTCCAAAAATGAAGGTGAAAAATACATTTCAAACTCACATAGTGTGACAACAATATCAGCTTGTAATTTATCCAATGTGATATGTTCAATCACCTTGCTGCAGATGGCATTGAAGAAAAAACAAAGTTTCATAACAAAAAGTCTCACGTGATTCGGCAATATCCCTCGAATTGCAATTGATAATAGTTGTTGCATTAACACATGACAATCATATGACTTTATACCCACGAGTTTCAAATCCTTCATCGACACAAACCTTTTGATGTTTGAAGAATATTCATATGGAACCTTCACACCAAACAAACACTTACAAAAACTAATTTTCTCTTTTTTACACAAAGTATAACATGCTGGAGGTAGATATGTACGCTTCTCCGATTCTTGCGGTGCTAACTCTAGTCGTATACCCATTTCTTTCATATCTTTTTTTACTTTGTTCTCGTCCTTTGTCTTTCCCAACATATTCAACAATGTCCCAACAATACTATCACAAACATTTTTCTCAATATACATAAAATCAAGACAATGTCTAACTTGTATGTGTTCCCAATACAGGAGATCCCAAAATATGGATCTCTTCTTCCAAAGATTCTTTTTCTTAGGAGGTTGATAAAACTTTCCAAATACAATATCAATATCCTTAACCCGCTCAAAGACTTTTTTCTCAATTAAAGGCAAACGGGCTTCTCGAGTCTCAATAAGCCCATCAAAAGCCTTTTTCATCTTACGATAAGGGTGATCACAAGGAAGAAATGTTTGGTGACTCATAAACACATTTTTCTTGCAATTATTTAGATGATGGTCAATAGTAGCATCTTCACAAATTGAACATGCTTTAGCTCTTTTGACAGTGTACCTTGACAAGTTTCCATAAGCAGGAAAATCGTTTATGGTGCAAAATAACATTGCACGTAATGTGAAATCCATTTGAGTATTTGCATCAAAGACCATCACACCTTCATCCCACAAAAGTTTTAAATCTTCAATAAATGGCTGAAGATAAACATCTATGTTATTCCCAGGTTGTTTAGGCCCTGAAATTAACAAGGACAACATAATATATTTACGCTTCATACACAACCAAGGAGGCAAATTATAAATTACCAAAAGAACTGGCCAAGTGCTATGTTGACAGTTTAGAGTGCCATAAAGATTCATCTCATCCATACAAAATCCAAGTCGTAGATTCCTAACTTCTCTACCAAATTCAGGAAACTTTCCATCAATGGTTCTCCATTGTGGAGGGTCACTCGGGTGTCTAAGCATCCCATCTGATTTCCTCCCTTCCGCATTCCACCTCAAATGTTTTGCATCTCTTGCATTTGCAAATAGACGTTTGAATCATTGCACTATGGGTAAATATCAAACCGCCTTCGTAGGAGCCCTTTTTTTATCATCCTTAGAAGAATCATTACCCTCCCGCTTGTACCGAGATGCTCCACACTTAGGACATGTGTGTAAATGTTCATTCTCATTTCGAAACAACATACAGTCATTTGGACATGCATGTATCTTCTTTACGTCTATACCTATAGGACACAACATCTTCTTTGCCTCGTACGTGGAAGTGAGAAGCTCGTTATTCACCAAAAGTATTTCTCGTAAAAGTTTTAACAATTCTATAAAACTCTTGTCACTCCATCCATTCTTTACTTTCAACTTGCACAACTTCAAAGTTGTTGAGAACCTTATCAACTTGTCACTGCACCTGGGATACAAAAATTTCTTAGAATCGCGGATCAAACTCTCAAATATATCCGGTTGTGGCATCATATGGTCTTCCAGATCTTGTATCATATCTTCCACCCTATCAATGTCCACATCATCTTCGTCATTATCGACCAAATTATCGCACTCGGTTGCGTAATTCCACCTTGAGCTACCAGTCATATCAGAGTCTATTCCCTCACCATGTCAAATCCAATTCGTATAACCCTTCTTAAAACCTCGACGAAATAAATGTTCACGCACTGTCTCCGCGCTAGAATATTTTTTAAAATTACCACAAAGGCAGCACGAACACACAATCATGTCTTTTTTTCCTTGTTCCTTTCTGCTTTTTTGGTGTTCAATCGCACATGTAATAAACTCGTTAACCCCTCTCACATATGCATCATCGGCACGTAATATATTGTACATTCATGTTTGACGATCCATGTATAACTAAGTAAGCACAACGATTGTACATATATAAATCTGATACGGACAAACAATAGTTCAAGCATATATACATACTGATATTTTAAATAATGCCTGTAATAAATGTATTATTGTAATTAACAATGACTTATACTACAAAGCTGCCTGCCGAGTCGGAGACACGGAAGAAAGAAATCTGCAAAACTCAGCCAAACAACCAGCTGAAGTCGAACTAGCTAGCTCTCTCTCCTCTCTTACGAACCTAACGTAGCAAAAGTTTTAACTTATTTACTTTTTACTAATATTATAGAATATGCGTCGGTTCTTTAAAATAAGCGACGCAAATTCGTTATTAATTTATTTTTTAATTATTTTTATAGATTTTGCGTCGGTCCTTTAAAAGAATCGACGAAAATACTCCAAAATATTTGAGTCGGTTCTTTAAACTAAGCGACACAAATGTGTTATTAACTTATTTTTTAATTATTTTTATAGATTTTGTGGCAGACTTTTAAAAGAACCGACGCAAATACTCCAAAATATTTGCGTCGGTTCTTTAAACTAAGCGACGCAAATGTGTTATTAACTTATTTTTTAATTATTTTTATAGATTTTGCTACGGTCTTGTAAAAGAACCGACGCAAATACTTTTTGTTTTATTTAGCATAAAACCACTGCTCTACTATATGCGACAGTTTTATTAAAGAACCGACGCAAATAAGGCGACACATAAGACATTTTTTGTACTAGTGTCTATGTGCATGACTCGATTAATTAGTCTCTTTTAAAAATTAATACGATGTTTGTTTTGCAAATATTGAAATAGAATGTTAATCTCATTTAACAAATAGTCTTTCATATGAGGGATTAAATAAAGTTAGGGAATATGACATGAGGGATTAAATAAAGTTAGGGAATATGACATGAGGGATTTAATAAATGTGGGGAATAGGATATGAGGGATTTAATAAAGGTGGGGAATAGGTAAGTTTAGTTAATCCTGAGTATTTGATTGAATTTTTGTTAAATATTTCATTTAATTTGCAGCAATAGTCTAAAGTAAACAAACAATTAAAAAAAAAAATCTCTTTTAATTTAGTCCGATGAAATAGAGAGACTATTAATTTCACCTAATTAAGTCTAGCAAACAAGCGCACCCATATATGACTATCAAAAATTCAAGTACTTGTTCACACCATTGTTACTTTGTGATATTACTTTTACGTGCACGCGTGTGCAAAATTTTATTTGATTTTGTTTATTATAACGTACAAATTTAATATATCAAAAAGATATTATAAAAAAAAATACGTACGAAAAATAAACTCAAACTGACAATTTAAATATAAAAATTTAGATTAGGGAAAGAAAAAAAATAGGACTCATGTAGACTTCCCAACAAATTGTATATACCCACTGTTTTGAGTAGCTAACAAATAGCACTCCTGACTTTTCATGTAGACATTCTACGGTAAAAAAAGAAAAAAAAAGTAAAAAAATAAAAAATAAAAAAATTCAGCGACAAGGATAAAAGTGCGGCTAATTTTTAGGATTTATTGACATCTACGTTGTGTTACGAGAATAACTATAAAAAAGTCTTAGAGGCTTTATAATATAAATTCTACAAAATTTAAAATTCTAAAACTTCTTATCTTCTTAAAGAAGATTAAAAATAATCATAACCATCCTATGCATAAATATTTCTTCAAGAATAATTCAAAACTCTTTTTATTTGTTTGTGAAACTTTAATTAATTCACGATTTTGGCTTGTTGTCGTATTGTGTATGACTTAGAAGTTAGATATATTTCCAGCAAATGAACAAGCGGTTTATAGTGTACTTGTTTGATACAATAGAATTCGTTTGCCTTTAATATATAATTCGTTGTTTGATTATCTACTCTAATCCAATTCCTGTTATAAGAGTATTTCAATTTTTATAGATTTTAGGATATAGTACTATTTTAAGATTGATCATTATAATTTATTTTGATTAATTAGTTCATTAGTTCTAAAAATATTTTTTTATTGTTATTATGAGATGCACGTGGAATATTTTTAATGACGGGATTGAGAGAAATTTTGTTATAATTTTAATGATAAAAATTTGTGTTGGGAAATCTAGATTTTTAGATTCATGAATATAAGATACATTGTTAATCACATGTAGGGGGTACTACATGCATGTTAGGAGCATCCATGATACCTTTGTGACGGTGTGATTAGTCTACAATGTCTCCTTTCTATTTATGCATGATATTGTCTTAGAAGACATACGAGTCAATCCTAATTTATTTATGTTAGGTTTTGTGGATATATTCTTGTGAAGAATACAATTAAAGATAATAAAATTATTTTTGCCTGTTTCATAAACTTCCAATACAATACTACACTATCTAATGTATATATATAGTATACAGTCTTAAACTTCAGAATTTTCAAAATCAAAAATTTATTTAGACAAATTCCATTTAAAGAGTAAGAACACAAAACTTGAGTGAAGTATTATCCTAAAGTATAACCACAACTGAACTCATCTCACCATTAACTAGTAAGCATGCCATTTTCTATAATACAAATTTTAGTCAAAATTCACATTTTTGTTTTGGTTATACCAAACTATAGGTTGAGAATGAGATTTAAATTTCAAGGATTCGTCAAAAAATATATAAAACACAATATTCTTAAATTCTGTTAGTCTATATTCTACTTCTCTATAATAGATTTAATTATTTCTGTCTTCACACTTAATCTGTCGAAATTTGTTAAAACCCAATTTGTTGCTCATATATAGATACCATTGTGATCAGGTTATCGAACTCAACATAAATTCGTCTCAATTAAGATTCTACATTAGCTTATATATACTCAATGTTTTGTCCATGTATAATATTAATTAATAAAATATAATTAATATTTATTAAATTATTATTATTGTTATATTTTGAATATATATTCCAACAATTTTGTACCCTCTTTCAACCCATATTCTTGAAGTTGCAATTTTGTATATGATTTGTGATGTATATATTTTTCTTCTATTTTTAATCGTAGGACACTCGGTATAAAATAGCATTCCTGTCATTTTTTCAGTTTTGAGTGGTGTTCGTTGTGTAAATTTATACTCATATCGTTTTTCAGTTATTATGTTATTGTTTCTTGTACGTTCATAATATTCTCTTGTGCGCTTTATCAATTCTTATATTCGTATTAGAGATTTAATTCACTCACATTTTCTTGTTCACGACAGTTTTATAACAGAATTTAAACTTATCACCCCACCGAATTTAAGTCATAATTTTTATCGAATATTATAGTATTTTTATATGTCTTATGTTTGTGATCTCTAGCTTTCTGCTAAGACAAGCCATCTTTCCAAGAGATTTTATCGACTGGAATGATTATCTAACCATTATAGCCATTGGATTTGAAGTTATTTTCGAAACTATTGCTCTTTACGTCACACTTAATTACAGTTTTCTCCCAAAACTAACAAGTGAGTTGCTGAAGTTACACCGCGAGAAAAAGTCAGATACAAGTTGCAAGACACGATAATTGAGCAGAGTATTTGTCGTCCCCTATACCAACCATATCCGCCTGTTTATATTACTCCGGATGCGGTTCGAAGAAGAGTTAGATTTTACGGATCAAGATCATTCATATAATCTTTTAAAAGATTCGTTATTTTACAGATTAAATTGTATTTTTTTTTATATATTTTAGAATCTCGATTTTTAAAATATTTTATCAGGATCCCTATTATATAAATTAAAGAATTTTGAATAATAAATCATATAATACAGAGATTCCCTGTTCAAATCTCTTAACAAATTTTATATTTTAAGTATTTTGGTGCAAAGATAATTTTTAATGTTTCAATTTTTTACTTCTTAAAGTAAAGATTATATAATATAGGAGAAATTGGTGTGAGTGCTCTAACACTACAAACTCTTTGGCTACATTTACTGGTATTTTGACTAAGTTGTAAATATTATGAAGTTTGTAAATCATTTTAAATTACTACTGACATTTCATTTACCTTTCAGTGATATAGTCTATAATGGTTGGAAAAAACAAGGTTGTGCACAGTATACTTTGTTGTAAAAAAACTAAAATAATTATTTTTTTAGAATTTATGTCATTTGTTCTCTAAAAAGAATTATATTTGAAATTTTTTGCCAAAAGAGTTATATTTGCATAATTTTTTTTTATTATATTGCTATATTTTAAAGAAATTTATTGTTATAATTTTTTTATCTTATCATTAACTAAAAATTTTAAAAAAAGAAGTTTCAATCAAAAATCTAACACTAGGATCGGTAATTCATCAGCAATTCAAATATAAAAGATTCTTTTGGAGGCCCAAAGTAACCCCTAATTAGAGAACCTGTTTTAGTGAATCCATAAGAGACCTCTATCCAGGCCCATTCTGGAAAAAGGATGTCGAAGTACTGATACTTCCTCCATTTAAAATATAAAATATATTTTTACAATTATTCTAACTTATGGCATTATGTTTAATTTTAATTTTAAAGTGACATAAAATTCTGAAAATTGAATCACTACTATCCCAGGGCGGGTCATTAACATATATTATATAATAAATTTAAAAAATATCAAAATATTGAAATCTGATTACATAACAATTCGTAGAAATCACTATTTTCACTCTAATTATATTTACTACTTCTGTTATTTATACTAAGGATGAATTCTATTTTTTATAGTTGTATATTTGTATAAATTAATTATAAAAGTCAAACTAATTTGTATATTTTTAATTATTGTAAATAGTAATAATATTTGACTTGTCGATTTAGTTATTTTTTTTTCAATTTTTTGTAAGTATTTTTTAGATTATTTAAATATATGTTTAATAAGTTTTTTTTACATGGTTTCTCATAATTATATATTTTAATACTTATTTTAATAAAATTTTATTACAATAAAAAGTTAAGAATTTAAAAATTTACATAAAGTGGTTTATTATATAAGAATTGTAGTTGATTACAAATTAAATTTTAGTTGGATAAGTGACAAATGATTTTAGTTTGACTTTTCCTAACTCGTTTAATATCGATTTTATTGAATGTTGAACCGAATTTGAACAGTGATAAAATTAATTTAGGTATCTATTTAGAAAGTTTTTGATAAAATTTTTATTTAAATTTTTATATACAAAGAGTATTGTTTTAATACAATCAAGCATGGGAGGTACTGTCCGTAATTCACAAAAATCACCACTATTCACAAAGTAGTGAAAGTAAGCACGCAAAAATAACTCAAAAAACTATTTGGCAAAGTTATTTCCATATATTTAATTTTCATAATATATTTGTTCATGAATTATATTGTCAATTACTCTATCCATTCCAAAATATGTTATTTCTGAAATCATAGGATTAAACTTACTGTATGTTTATATTTAGATTTTAAAATTATAGAATTTGTATGTAATTCACCAAAAATTATAGTGTTGATATTATCAATAATTAAAATTAAATAAATTCACAATAAAGTTTACTAATAAGATTTCACAATCAAACTGAACACGAAGTCAAATATATATGGAATTTTGGAATGTAAGGAATCTTATATTGCTTACGTATCATACTATATTTTATTATTAATTAAACATTTTGTCAAAAATTAACACTTACAACATAATGTTGAGTCGTTTACAATTCGTAGAAAAAGAAACAGTGAAGCAAAGAATCAGCATATATGCATTAGCCAATTAGAAAAAAATAGGAATTTAACTGCTCGATAATTAGGAATTATGAATTATTACTATCTTTACTATATTTAAGATATTATATTAAATATAATTTATACTTTAAAAATATATAAAAATTCTTCACCTTTTTAAAATATATTTTAAATTTTATAGTTGAAGAAATATTATAATTTTTCAATTCAATTGAATAAGAGTAAGTAGAAGCTTCATTAATATATTACTCCCCTCAGTTCACAATAACAATTATTTTAGAAATTTGATAAAATTTTATTTTAATTGACACATTATGATAATTTAAGCAAATGTATGAATAAATTTACTATATTACCTTTATTTATTATTTATGGAGAATATACATACTAATTGAAAAAGGTGACAAGTTGACTAATTATTATAAGACTAATATTGTAATTTAAATGTTATATTTAATCATCACTTTAGCTAATTAATATACTCATTAATATATGTGAATATCTCTAAAAGGATTATTATTGTAAATTTTTAATATCCGTAAAAACTTGTAGAGCGATTATTATTGTAAATAGGAAGAATCACTTAAATACTACTTTCTTCGTTCCAAAATTAGATATGCATATTACTTTTTTGGTTGTTCTAAAATTAGAGATACATTTTTATTTTTGAACTATAAAAAATATTATACTTTCTTAAATATCATTCCACAATTTTAATTAACTTCACTACATCTAATACTTGGTGATCTCTACTATAACTCTCACTACTATTAAACAGTATTCCATTTATTCCAAAAACAAATTTACATTTGAAAAAAACTTATTTCATAAAAAAGTTATATTTATTTTTTATTGTTTTTTGCGGTAAATTATAAAAAATTAAATTACAGATTTATAGATCTCGTCATAACTTAAAGATTCATGACAAATTTTATAAAAAAACTTATGATTTATACATTTAATTTTTAATCAATGATACAAAATAAATAGTCGTCAAAAATTTAAATGTTACTCTTTTGTGATTTTTGTAGAATATTTGAAAGATAATATGTGGAATATTTGAAACATAAGATATAATATTATCATTATGAGTATGATAATAAGAATATTTAGAACATAAAATTATCTTTAAAAATTGTTATTTTTAAAATGTATTTGTAATTTTTAAATAAAACCGGTCAACGTGTCATGTGGGTTCTATTTGTCAGGTGGACTGAAGGTTCGACAAAGTAATTGACGAAATCAATGAAACGTCACCATCTCCTCTTGTCTGAGCTCCCAATTTTTTTTTTTTCCAACACTCAAGTTGGTTAATGCAATTATATAGTCTACCAGTTATATACAGGCATAAAATTATGGGCTGATATTATATATTTTTTATAACTAATTTTATTTTAAATTATTGGATCAACAATTGGATAGTTGAAAAAAAATAAAATTTATACCGTCATTATTAGAGGTGCTCACGCCACTAATAGTGACATCTATTAATATATATATATATATATATATATATATATATATATATAT
>CM025783.1:23069871-23079074 GCA_014636745.2 Centella asiatica | reverse complement strand
CCATAGTCTCTGATGAAGGAATTTTTAGTCTTCGATGAGGGAAATTCTGTAGTCTCTGATGAAGGAGATTTCTTAGTCTCCGATAGAAGAAATTTCTAGTCTCTGATGGGCAAAATATGTTAGTCTCCGATGGTTTAAGACATTAGTCCTTGACGAGTTTGTTAATGAGAAAATTATTCCCCGATGCATAGTTTGTTAGCTAGACTATAAAACATTATTTTCTTAAAATTATTTTATGTTGTTATTCTTTAAAACAGTAAAAGTTTAAGGACATCACATACATATTTTCTTTCTTAAATTCTTATTAAAGTATTAAAATATTACTTGCATAATTTACAGAATCTTTCACTCACCAATAAGTTGAATTTGAAACTTTGTTGCAAAGGACCGAGGCAAGTATATTCACAAACTTATGATTATTGCAAGTTGATGCAAGTATACTATCACTCCTATGCTTATTTCAGTTTAGCGCATGATCAATTGATCCGACATGCACACAAATTTATGATATTTAACTTCCTTGTGAAACATAATGCTATGCTTTAATTTCTGCTAGCATGATGTGAATATAAGTGCATGGATATAAAGAAGCTTTGCTCTTTCAGCTATTTTTCAATGTTATATATGTGCAATAAATGAGAATGCTATATTCCTTGAATGATTATGCCACATGGATGGCTAGAGGAAAGGAAGGGTGCTGATTTGTTCTTCACCTGCCCTAGAGGAATTTTATGTGACTACGTACGTTCACACAAGGAGGGATCATACGGGCACAGTTAGGCCAGCTGTATACCGTATGGTTAGCAGATCCAGCGCCCGATGGATATTTTTACTCCAAGGAAGTTATGCTTTGTTTAAAGAAGGATTACACAATTGTTTATCATCAGTAGTCCTAAAGATTCCTTAAAAATTTCTGAGGCAACAGTATTGATTCACTAAGGCTCTTAACAAAAATTGAATTCTTTGAAACATTCCAGATTTGTTTTTCCCAAATTATTTATATACTTGCTAGGCGTATATCGCTCATTCTTGTAGAATTTTAAATGTTTTGCAGGACAGAATATAAAGGTTAAGCCCTCAGACAAGGGAAAGACAAAAATGATCGGTTACTGAAGTTGACTAGCCTTATAATGCCAATAAGGAGGGAAGAAAGGAAGATGATTTTGAGAAGTGATGTTTTGTATTATAGTATAGACACAGTATATAGCTTCCGCTGTAAATGTAATATTTTGGGTTGTAATAACTCCTAATTATCGTTTTTTTCAGTAATTATTATATGAATGGATGTGTGGTTATCTTTTCCTTCTTTTGACAAATCCCTGATCCAGTGAGAGATTCTGGGGTCGTCACAGTTACATGACAAGATTGCTATTTTGTGTCTAAACAACTATGCTGAAGTGGTTCAAAGGTCAAAGGTAGCAGAGAAAAGTGGCAAACTACTTCGGGAATACAATTGGGAGAAACGCAAGGAAGGAAAGAGGAAAGGGAGTTATTATGACAATTTTAATCAAAGGATTAGGGGACAAGGAAAACCACAAACCAGTTCGGTTATGGTGAAACAAGGGGAAGAAAATTGCTATAATGACAATAGGAAAAGAAATTTCAGTGTGGACTTAAACGAGAACAAAAGGAGGATTGTTATTTATGGCAAATGTGGAAGGAACCATGAAACTTCCCAGTGCTTAGTAGGAACTGATTTGTGTTTCAAATGCCGTCAATCTGGGCATACTGCCAGTAATTGCCCAAACCAAGCACCGATTGTTTCCCAACCGAGGTTTCCTCCGCAGCAATATCAACCACAAGTGCTAGTTGTGTAGTTGGAGCTGCGAGGAGATGCTTTAGTTGTGGTCAGGAAGGCCATATCTCCACTTCATGCCCTCAGAAAAAGAGTCAGGGTAAACTCCCATTAGTAGGACTTAGCATGACAGTCAATCGACCCCAAACTAGGACTTACAATATGACTGCGCAGGATGCACTACTGTCTGATAGTGTAGTTTTAGGTACGGTTTTGGTTAATTCAATTGAAGCTTATGCTTTATTTGATTCTGGCGCGACTAGATCCTTCATATCTGAACATCTTCTTAAGGATAAGAATTTTGCTCCTGAATGTTAAGAAGCACCTCTAGAAGTCATAGTATCTAATCAAGAGGTATACGTTGCCAAAAGTATACTACCTGATTGTAGTATAAGAATAGGAAAACATGACTTCCCTGCCAATTTAATACCTTTTCAATTGGGAGAGTTTGATCTAATACTAGCCATGAATTGGCTACATAAATACCAAGCTAGTATAGATTGCAGGAAAAAGAAGGTTTCTTTAAGAACACCCTTAAATAGTAAAGTGTTATTTCATGGATATAAGTTTACCGAACCCTTTCATCTTCTTATAGTATTACAAGCTAACAAAATGTTACGCAAGGGATGCGAAGCATTTTTAGTTCATGTTTATGATAAGAGGATAGAAGGATTAAAGATTTCAAATATCCCTGTAGTAAAGGAATTTGGAGATGTATTTCCTGGGGAATTACCAAGTATACCCCCAGACAGACAAGTTGAATTTTGAATTGAGCTAATATCAGGAACTGCTCCAATTTCCAAAGCTCCTTATAGGATGGCCCCTTCAGAATTAAAAGAGCTTATGATACAGCTACAAGAGTTGTTGGATCAAGGATTTATTAGGCCAAGTGTTTCACCTTGGGGAGCACCTGTTTTATTTGTAAAGAAGAAAGATGGATCGTTGAGGTTATGTATTGATTACCGAGAATTGAATAAGGTGACGGTGAAGAACCGATGTCCTTTACCTAGGATTGATGATTTGTTCGGCCAACTCAAGGGAGCGAAGTATTTCTCGAAAATTGACTTGAGATCAGGATATCATCAATTAAAGATTAAGACTAAGGATGTCCCTAAGTCAGCTTTTAGAACCCGTTATGGTCATTATGAATTTGTGGTAATGCCTTTTGGACTCACCAATGCCCCAGCTGTTTTTATGGATTTGATGAACCGAGTTTTCAAACCATATTTGGATAAGTTCATCATTGTGTTCATAGATGACATTCTCATCTACTCTAAGACGAGAAAAGAACATGACGAACATTTGAGGATAACACTGGAGACATTGAGACAAGAGAAACTTTATGCCAAATTTTCAAAGTGTGAATTTTGGTTAAGAGAGGTGAAATTTTTAGGACATGTGATCAATGAATTTGGAATTTTGGTTAATCCCATTAAAGTTGAAGGCATCATAAATTGGCCACAACCAAAGACACCTACTGAAGTGCGAAATTTTCTAGGGTTAGCGGGATACTATCGTCGATTCGTTCAAGATTTCTCTAAGATAGCAGTTCCATTAACGAATCTGACAAGGAAGACAGAAAAGTACATTTGGACTCCCACTTGTGAGAAGAATTTTCAAGAATTAAAGAAAAGGTTAACCACTGCCCTAGTACTAAGTTTACCTGATAACAAAGGAGATTTTGTGATCTATAGTGATGCCTCAATAAATGGATTAGGAGCTGTGTTAATGCAACATGGAAAAATTATTGCCTATGCATCTCGGCAACTCAAGAATTGCGAAAAATGATACCCAACACATGACTTGGAATTGGCCACAATCATTTTCGCATTAAAGATTTGGAGGCATTATTTTTATGGAGAGAAGTGTGAGATTTATACAGACCATAAGAGCTTAAAATACATTTTCACCCAAAAGGATTTGAACATGAGACAAAGATAGTGGTTGGAGCTAATTAAAGACTATGATTGCTCGATCAACTATCACCCCGGGAAAGCAAATATTGTGGATGATGCATTAAGTAGATGTGAAAGGTTAAATGTGATGACAAGTCAAGAAGAGGTAAGGATGGATTTGGAGAGGTTACAAATAAATTTCATTACAACTCAGCAAAGAAAAGAGATAGAGCAAGAGGTTGGTGTAAAACCGAACTTACTGACTATTATCAAGGAAACTCAAGAAGAGTATGTGGAAGATAGAGAAAAATTGTTAAAAGGAGAGAGTGGAAAATGTCAGGTCCACGGTGATGGATTAATGAGGTTTGAAAATAGAATTTGGATTCCGAAAAAGTTGGAATTAAAAAGAAGTCTACTACAGGAGGCCCATAACTCTAAATTCTCGATACATCCAGGTGGAACCAAAATGTATCAAGATTTGAAACAAAATTTTTGGTGGCCTAACATGAAGAAGGAAATAGCTGAATGGGTAAATACATGTCTCACCTATCAACAAGTTAAGGCAGAAAACCAAAAGCCTAGTGGTTTTTTGCAATCCTTGGATATCCCAGAATGGAAATGAGAATATATCACAATGGATTTTGTAGTTGGGTTACCGGTAACTCAAAAAGGATTAAATACAATTTGGGTAGTAGTTGATAGATTAACCAAATTTGCACATTTTCTACCTATTAAGGACACCTATAAGATGGACCAACTGGTCAGATTGTATATAAAGGAAATCCTTAGTCATCATGAAGTGCCAGTTTCAATTGTATCTGATCGTGATCCTCGTTTCACGTCTAGGTTTTGGCGGAGCTTTCAAGAGTATTTAGGAACAAGATTAGACATGAGTACCACTTTCCACCCGCAAACTGACGGGCAATCTGAAAGAACAATCCAAACATTAGAAGATATGTTGAGAGCGTGTTCTTTGGATTTTGGAGGACGATGGGATGAACATCTACCACTCATCGAGTTTGCTTATAATAATAGTTATCATGCAAGCATAGGAATGACTCCATTTCAAGCTTTGTATGGAAGAAAGTGCAGAACACCATTGTTTTGGAATGAAGTTGGAGAAAGGAAGCTAGAGGGACCAGAGATAGTCCAACAAACTGAGAATGCAATCCGGACGATCCGAGCTAAAATAAGAGCAGCTCAAGATCGACAAAAGCAATATGCAAACCAACACCGAAAAGATCAAACACTAGAAGTAGGAGGTTATACGTTGCTTAAGATCTCACCTTGGAAAGACATATTGCGCTTCAAACAGAAAGGAAAGTTAAGTCCTCGTTTTATAGGACCTTCTGAAGTACTTCGCCGCATTGGTGAAGTGGCTTATCAACTAGCA
The DNA here is from genome assembly GCA_014636745.2 of Centella asiatica. Classification (NCBI taxonomy): domain Eukaryota; kingdom Viridiplantae; phylum Streptophyta; class Magnoliopsida; order Apiales; family Apiaceae; genus Centella; species Centella asiatica. Next base: position 23,073,991 of record CM025783.1, on the reverse strand, counting down.
TTACCCCCAGCTCTAGGTCATGTTCATGACATTTTTCATGTCTCAATGCTACGACCTTATAGAGGAAATTATTCTGGCATTATTGGCTACCAGCCCATTGAGTTACAGCCAAATTTGCATTATGAAGAAACGCCCATGCAAATTTTGGATCGTCAAGTGAAGGTTTTAAGAAATAAGGAAATTGCATCTGTAAAAGTTTTATGGAGAAACCACAATGTTGAAGAAGCAACATGGGAACTAGAAGAAATGATGATGCAAAAGTACCCTCAACTGTTTCACCAGTAAAGTTTCGAGGACGAAACTTATTGTAAGGAAGGGAGAATGTAACGACCCAAAAAATTTGTTTATCTATAAATAATTTATTTATTCATATTGTTCTTTTTTTATATATTAACGTGTATAGTTAATATATGATGTTTTTGAATGTCTAAATATTTTTGGACCCATTAAAGTGATTATTTTTTTTTGGATGTTGGTTGCAAGGACAAGCAATTGATGTTTTTATGTTGGTAACCTTCGTAAATACTTAAAAGAAACTTTGTGTTTATTGGTTAAGTTCCCTGAAGGACTTAAGAGTTTAAGCATGATGACGTCATTGCCTATGTATAGTAATCAGATTAGTAAGCTGCTTTAATAGTTGGCTTGTTTGAATGAAGGATAACAGACTTATTACATGCTTAGCTGCTAAGAATCATGATGAGCAGTCGTTTTACCGTCCAGATTAACTAATCACTTTATTTCAAGGCTTAATCTCAGCCTACTATAAATACCTCATTCTGAGGAACATTTCAGTCTCTTTTCTAAAGATTTTCTCTTTTGAAGTTCTTCCTTAAACCTACTATCTTCACATACTCTCAAGTTCTTTCTTTTGGACGATTATTTTCAAATAGGCTTTGATCTTTTTCGTCAACTTAGGAGGTAAGAATCTTAAGTTCTCCTCTGATTGTTTCTTTTTGTATGTCATCCGAGAGTATTAGTCGTGCATACTAGGTTTTTAAGGAAGAATAAAGTTTTAAAAGAAAGGCTGCGTTCTTTTGCATATTCATGTTCATAAGGTATCCTAGGTTGAGTTTGTTATTGTAAGGTCTTTCATCGAAACGGAGATAAGTTCTAATATTAGTCTCTGACGAGATAACATTAGTCTCTGATGATGACATCAGTCTTAGTCTCCGATGAGTTAAGATGACGTCATTAGTCTCTGATGAGTTAATGTTAGTCTCCGATGAGTAAATGTTAGTCTTTGATGATAACGTCAGCCTTAGTCTCCGATGAGTTAAGATGACATCATCAGTCTCTGATGAGATATTTGTTAGTCTCTGACGAGTGAAATTTTTCCCGACGGGCAATCTCATGCCCTGATAACCATTTTCTAATCTGAATGGTCATCTTCTAAGTATGGATTTCTCATGTTATACCAACAATGATGTTTTACAGAACCCTTTTGCAACCAGTATAGTGATTTTAGCTAAGGACTAAGGCAAATATATACTCATTCAACTTTTTTCCTTACTGATTACGTAGAATCATTATTTCAATTCACGTAAATGAATGATGTTAAAGCTTATGCATGATGATGATCTCTTTTATGACTAAGTAACGCACGATCATTGATCCGATGTACGTGAAAAGATGTTAATGATTGAGCTATATGTTAATGGGTGATTGCTAGCTATTTAAAGTCACTAGCACACCAAAAGATGATGATGATGATGTAAGGGTGTTGCAGTCGTGAACTTGTATGCACACCCGAGCATGCTTCCGTATGGGTATATAGAAAAATCATTGGTTGTTCACTTTTAATTGTTAAGCACACCAATGTGTTTGGTAGTTGCTATTTTTAATTGTGGAGGATGCCAATTCAAAATGAGAAAATGTTTTCAAGAAGATATATTCCATACGGGGGAGTTAAAGGGCTGTTGAATGCTTTCGCCTGATATTCTGGCCAATGATGATAGGGAATAATAGATCGAGGCAAAACATCGGTAATCAAACCTTTTGCAGATTAATTGGTTTCTGCAAGTGACTACGTATGTCAAATGATGGATCAAACGACTAGGCTGATCAGCTGAGATGAAATTTGATTGTTAAAGGAAGTTAAATAATGATCAGTTTGGTCAGGTGATGCATTATTTGATGAAGAGAGGGAGGAATCATGTTTTATTGAAAGAGGGTTAACCCTTGATATCACTCGGGTACCCTAGATGATATATGTTTATTGATTATCACGAGGTGTTGGCATTGTTTCGCCCAACCTCGAAGAATATTAAAACTTTTGAATTATCTGTTCTTCTTGCCTATGAATATATACTTGCTGAGCGTAAATATTCATGTGGAATGCTATGAATGTTTTTCAAGTTATGTCGTAAAGGCTGAGTCGCCTAAGAAAGGGAAGGAGAGAATGGCATAAGAATGTTTAAGCTGTAAGGCCGAATGAGCCATCTAAAGTTTTGTTTTTGTTGCAGCTTCTTTATTTTCAAGTTTTAAGGTTTTGTATGATGATGTGGACCTTAAGAATTTGTAATGATGTATTGAGAATATATTTCTCGCATGAGTGTTGTAAATGCTTGGCTGTGTTATTATTTTGCTGTTGTGATGTTGTGTTGCAGTTTTCTATTGTAGCTCGGGGTTCCAGCCTAGGGATCTCAAGGACTGTCGCCCAAATTGCTGACAGTGCCTGAGGCCCGGCTCGGGGGATTTCCAGGGGCGCCACATTACACACAAGAATGGCATACGACCATGCAACAAATTGATGTCGTTAATAAAGTAGCGTTGCGCTTTGCTAGTTTGTGCAATAAGCTAATGGGATTAGTAGTTAGTGGAGTAGTTTCAACTAGGGGTTATCAACATGTATCTAAGATATGTAATATACATCAACCGCTTGTAGATGTATATAATCCAGATGAACAAATTCAGCGGGAAACTAATATAGGGGATGAAGATGATGACGAAGAAGATATTCTACCTCCTATGACATCCCAAACAAAAGAGAGGAATGAGAAAAAAGAATCAAAACTAAAAAATAAATTTGTGGAGATGCAAGAAGAGAAAGAAAATGTGTTATTTGTAAAGAATACACAGACCACGATAAAAGAAATCATCATGCAGTGAGACAAAAATCATAAAAATCATGAAATGGTTGTATTGAAATTTATTTTTATGATTAGGACAAAAATTATAATTTGTCAGTTTTTTGGTGTTGTATTAAAGGAAAAAATATTGTGCCATATGATCCTTATGGTGTTCTGTTCTGTTCTTGTTCTTAGATTTGTTGTGTTATGTTGGATATGTTTTGTAGTACCTTTGTAGTGATTTGTGGTGAAAACTGAAAAACAAAACCGACGCCGCTATTAGGGGGAAAGTTATTTTACTTTGTACAAAACCACGCTTCTATTAGTGGCGTGTATTCTAAAACTTAAAAACTTGTTGCTTGAGTGGATATTTGCAATTGTTGTATACCTTCGATAGATAACTGGTAATCGGTGGATATTTTCACTTCGGTGGATACCTTTTCCCTACCTTTAACAGCTGCTCAATAAAAAAAGAAATAATATATATATTTCTGACGCATCAAACGATGAGTGCTGGTTTTGTCACCAAGTCGGACACAAACGACATCAGTGTGAAGCTTTCAAGAGGAAGCTTCAAGAAGACAGGAAGAGGGTTAGCAGAACGAGCAACCCTAGCAGAGGTTATTGTTAACAAGGGCTTCTAAAAGGGCAAGGTGTATCGGTAAGCACTGGCAAGGGAAAGTAGATATGGTCTATGGGTTAGGCATACCTAGTAAGCTGAGAGGATACTATAGGTGGTGGCTATCCGGCCAAAGGCGTCCTTCAAACACTAATGATAGTTATCCGAGCTCTAATTAGAATGGCACGGGCGTAGGCTTAATAGTGAAGGCAGACCCCCCTAGCCGCTTTCCCCAATGAGTGAGTGAGCTCCCCCTTCCCCGGAAAGGTGATTATACATATAGTATAAAATGCTAGAGAAAAAGAAAGAAGAGAAAGAACTGGGAGTTGGCGCCTACATAACTGCTTGCTTACCAAGCCATCCTGGCAAGCTCCTCCAGTTCGCTTATTATTCTTGACTTGACTTATTATTATAAAAACTACTCACTATCCAA